>JAOWBP010004377.1:494130-545775 GCA_028571105.1 Tragopan temminckii
GCATTCAAGGCCAGGCTGGATGTGGCTCTGGGCAGCCTGGTCTGGTGGTTGGTGACCCTGCATGTAGCAGGGGGTTGGAACTGGATGATCATTGTGGTCCTTTTCAACCCAGACCATTCTATGATTCTGTTGACTGAGTTAGTGATACTCTTTACTGCTGATGTTAGGTAGAAAGTTATCCTTTGAAAAATTATGCTATAAAAATTAGAAATATAATTAATTCAAAGGTGTATATAAAATTTAATTCTAACTGAGAGCTGAGGAGTCAGTCACCATATCTCTAGAGCCAAGCAGGAGCTGAAGTGCTTGTGACTGTGTTGTGCATCCAACTCCTACATTCAACATCCCAAGAGTGCTGGAGGCAAGCCAGGGCCTCTCAGAGCACTTGCTGCTTCTGGTGCTGCTGCCTCTGTATGTGGAGGGAATGAGCTGGGCAGCTCCTGGCGGCAGAAGGAGGAGACAAGACCCTGATGCCTCTGGGCTGATTCTGAACAGAGCACAGTGTGGGCACTGCCTCTGTTCTGTGGTCAGAGCCACGCCAGCAGTGAGTGGGCTCATGAGTCTGTGTGCAGATGGGCTGGTGGTGGCCTTGGGGGTAGCAGGCAAGGAAAAGGCTGGCAGGTGGATTTACTTCTCCAGGGAGGTGAGATGTGCAGAGCAAGTGAGGGAAATGACTACCTCTATACATGGCAATTTGCTTAAGGAACCACAAAAAATGGAATTTGGAGAACAAGAAGGCGGTCAGGAAGCAAAGAGCAGGTGAGTAGCAGGTTAGGTATGAAGCAGTGTTCAAATAGCCACTGAAAATGCAACTGATAATATAGATAAGAAAACAAAGAAAATAGAAAAGAATAAGATAAAAAGAGAAGAGGAGGAGAAGATTAATCCTTGTCCTTAGTAAGCGGTAAGCTGTACGTTATCTTTCACTGCGTATTAATGACCTGTTGTTATTCTAATGTGGGCGAAGTGAGTTATGTCTTTAGCAAATGGGAACTGGTTGAATAAAATAGAAAGTTGACTGCAGTTATCAGTGCCCACAAAGGAGTTCTAAAATTGGTGTGTTAACATAGACTGCTGTTGTAAATTGACAGTAGCAAATTTGTCAGATCGATTTGTGCGTATCAGTTTGGACATGTTTGCTTTCGTTGTAGGAGGTAAAGACCCTTGCCTCGTGAGTAAATGGGCATACTTCAGTTTGTGCCCACCAACTCATCCCTGTGCTGTGGCTCTGCCAGGCCGCAGTTGGTCTCCTGTCTGTGTGCTTGTCTAAGTGCACTCCTGTGCATAGTATTGCATTTCTCGGTAAGGACTAGTTTTGCATTTCAACTTTCCACTTTGGTTTTCTTGTAATCAACTGATATTTTCAGTATATCTGCTTCCCTGTTAAAAGGGCAGTCCAAAAATGCTGGTTAAGTCTCATCAGGTGGAAGATTTGTCTGTTACTTTATGCTGACTTGATGGAACTGATAGAGGGGGAAGCACCACTGTCTGTCAATACAAGGACCATATGGTGGAAGAGAGGAGTGCTGTGAGGAAGCAAAAAAAAAAAAAAAAAAAAAAAACCACAAAAACCCTTCCCCTCAACTTTCTGAACTTAATTTTACTAAGAGGTTCCCAAAATTAAATCAATTCATAGTCCATATGTGTATAGAATGAAACATTAATTACGTGGATACTTGTGTATCCACATCAAGCTATACGTGTATGAGACAAACATAACCTCCTTGTTAGCATCTTGTAGTTGGGCATGATTGTGCCTTTGAAGTCAGACATCACTTGTTGGATTTCAGCTTGATAAAATACTCTGAAGGCTTGCTCCTTATTGGGAGGGGTGGCTGCTATAGCCAATAGGGGCTGGAAGGAAAAACTGTGAGAGAATCTGGTTGGGGTATTTGTGTGACACTGCCCTGTGGGCAGGAGTCGGTAGCAGACGTCCGTCCAAGTTTCACCACAGTCATGTTTATTAAGGTTCAGAAATGTCTGAATGGATGTTCTGCTTCTGGCACTCTCTCAAAGGTTTGGGTGTGTTAATACAGGCTGTCTTTCAAAAGGTGCTGGTTGTGTTCCCAGATCTGATGTACCTTTTTTGAAGTACACTGCATTGTATTCCTCCTTCGCTATACTTATTTTTGTTGCCTTTCTGTCTGTGTGCTGAGACCACAGCATTCCCTGTGGGGAGGTGGAGATGGCTGTGCTGAGCGGAGGAAAATGCCCATGGCATTGCCAGCTGAACATCTTCCTTGTGACTGCAGGGTTGTCACTTAGTTCCTGGGGCATGAGTGCTTCCATGACTTCCTGCTCAGGATGGATTTTTATTAATGTACAGTCTGACTAGGAGAGGAGAACAGAAGTTTCACTAATTTTTGAACCCAATGCTGTGTGATTTGGTTCTGACATCTCTTCAACAAAGAGAAACTCAGTCCCTGTCAAGATACCAGTCACCTGCATCTTTAAGTAAACTGGTCTAGTATTTATTACACGTTTAAGCTGATTTTTATTCATATCATTTTGGTCAATCTATAGTGATAGGCGCTGGCAGTGTTGTCCCAACCCAAGGAGCCTCTCTGGGCAGCTGCTGAGTTTGTCAGCGTGACTCCTGCAGCACCTTGCTCCAGCCTGCTGGCTCTCCCTGTGCCCTGAACTTCTGGCAATCACATCTCTTTTTAGTATTGCAGCAGAAATGTGTGAGCAGTAGGTAAACTCAGTGCCAGTTGGTCACTAAAAAAAAATGCTTCCCTTTAAAAAAAGTGTGTTGCTGTAGCTGTATTAATTAATGTGCGGTAGTTAACTCATGGTAAATCCCCAGGGAGACGCTTTGCCTGCACTTCTGCAGTTCAACTCACAGAGCACCTGAACACTGCCTCTTTGGGGCTCAGACCCCAGAACAGCTGGAGCAGGGCTGTCCCTCTGTGCACGTGGGTCTTTGGTGGTGTTGGCGCTTCTGTTTGGAGGGTATCTGAAAAAGATTCTGAGGCTCAGCCCTTTTAGTAGGCAACTGAACTTTGGTGTTTAGGGTGGGCCGGCAGCAGTTGTAGGAACCTGTGACTGTGGGCAGCCCCAGCACCTCTCTGCCTCTTCGACTCGGTGGCACCTGCACTGTCCTGGCTGTGCTGCTCCTGTCCCACTGGGGATAGCTGCCCCGACCCTGCAGTGAGGCAGTATGGCAGTCATTTGTGTGGTTTAATGTTGTAAACTCAGCGTATGCAGAGGACAGGAGTGATCCATTTTTTACCAAAGCACATAAAAGAGAGAAATGTTGGTAGCCAAATACACTTGGAAGTGATGATGAGGGTGAGAGAGAGAACTGAAAACTTGCTCTGCCCAGTAATGGAGCACAACCTAGGCAAAAGCGTTGTGTTGGCCTGGGCATCTGTGTCTGGGAGCCAGTATTCCAGGCAGGTTGTGTGTCTGACTTCAGTTTTAACTTTTCACTTTGTTTTAAGTTAGCTTAAACTGTGTATAGTGGCCACTGCAGGAGGCTATCAGGATCCCTACTGCCTGCCCCTTTTTTGGTGTTGAGGGGAGGCTTTAAGTTGTGCCATGTGTTTCATGGTCTACTTAGGTGCCTCTTGTCAGAATGAGTTTTGCAGTTTGTGCAGCAGTGCTGTGCTTATGTCTCTCTACAGTTAAGTTGAAAGATTCAAATACGGTTTTTGTGAGATGTCACAGACTTCTTTAAGTTTCTGTGTGCAGTTGTGAATGCTTTTGGAAGAAGATTGGACTGTAACTAAGTAAAGGTCCTTGCAGAAATCTTCACGCAGCCTGCTGGGTGCCTGCTCCCTGCTTAGACATTGTTGGCTGGGTTTTGTGTCAGAACCATCATGTGATGACACAAAGCATCTTCTAAAATGTGTGACCTTGCCTCTTGAGGCCATGGCCTCAGTGGAGCAAACTATTGCTGTTAGTGAGGAAATGCAGTGTGGTGTTGCCAAGCCTCCACTCCCCGTCTGCCTCCCAGTTCTGCTTTGAAATGAGATAAGGTGCAGTTCTCATGAATGTGTGCAGTGACTTTGTGCTTAGCAGGGTACGGCCCGTTAACTTTTGTATGAGCATCTAGGGAGACAGGAAATATGTATATTGCACAAATTGCTTATTTATTAGCTGTTAGATTGATTTCCTCTTCTCCAAATTGAAGCTTTTGTATGTGCCCTTTCCTGGAAGCAAAGTGAGCCCTTCAAGAAGCAGACAACTTGCACTGATCATGGAGTGAGCAAAGAGTCCAAGCGCCAGGAGCTAGTCTGTGTTTTGAATAATTTATCTGATCTTCCTGAGATGCTTCAGGAGATGCCCTTTGGCGGAAGGAGGACAGCTGCTGGGAGCAGACACAGCTGAGCTAAAAGGGAATCAATCTTTTTATCATATTTTGTCCAGGCTTTATTTTTTCTGTAGACCAAGGGAGTTTTATGGTTTGCTTTGGACCTGATTCCCTGGAAGAGTTCTCTGAACGGGATTAGGCATCAGTTTGCTTTTGGACCGGAGAGCAGAGTGTTTGTACTTTGAAGAGGTTTGTGGACAAAGATAAAACAGTTTCCTTTAAAAACACATGGCGGTGTTTCTTTGACCTGGGAGGGGCTATGGAATGAGATAAAAGCATTGCATTTGGAAATCCCTTCTGGGGAGCAATGGGGCTGTGTCCGAGTTTTCCTGTAAAGACTGCTTCCTCTATGGAGCAGTGTCAGTGCAGGACCTGGTCTTGTGCCAAGCAGTTGGAAACCTTGCCCTACCTTTGATGTCCTTGTCTTTCTTCACATCCCACTTGGAAACTTGGATGGGTGGAAGGCAGGAAGGAGGGGAGAAGATGGAGTACGAGGATGACCAGAACCACTCTGTGCAACTGGTCAAGACTGGAAGCCCAGAGCAGAGAGAGGAAGTGGCTGTTGCCCAGAGCTGAGCAATCAGGAGAAGAAAATCTCTCTTCAAAATAAAATCTCAGAGTGGGAATGCAGTGGGAGCATTCCTTCCCAGCGCACACATGCTGCCAGGAGCAGCCGCAGCATGGCTGGCACAGTAACCCTGTGCTGTCCCATACAGGCACTAGCAAGCTGTGTGCCCCTGAGATCCTACCACAGGTTTCATGTTTTGTTTCCAGTAACGATGCCTTTCTGCCACTGACTCCTTGTAAATGCATCAAGTTCCTCGTTAAAGCAGTTCAGATGCCCCTCTTTGCTCTGGTTTCCAGAGGACGACTGAAGGATTTCAGTCAGTAGCTGGAAACGTTGTGTCAGTGACCAGACCATGTTGATTTCATGACAACTTTGTAACTGTTGATCTTCTGTCATCTTTAGTTTTCAACCTAGGTGCTGCTACTCCTTTCTTAGTGCCTTGTACTTGGATGTGGTTCAGCGTTCCTGTCCTGGCATGCCTTTGGCTGGGCTGAAAGAACCACCTCTGCCACCCTTTCCAGGAAATGGATTCTCTGTTCTCAGTGTTAGGAAGTTTTTTTGCAGTGACTTTGGAATTTATTTCATTGTTTTCCTGCATCCTTTCACGTGGCAGGACCAGGCTGGGTGCCTGCAGCTGCTGCACTCTGTGCTGCCTCAGGGCCACAGCGAGAACCACAGCCGCAGAAGGAGGCTGTGCTGGGACTGGATTTGGATCAGCCTTGAACACAGATGAGCACAGCGTCCCTGATTCTGGGGAGGTGTTAAACAAAATCTTGGCTAAAAGTTGAGAGTCCTGCTCTAGTCGAGAAACCTCAGTCTTAAACCACGTGTTGCAGGTCAGTTTTCTCTGGGTGAAGACTCGAGGCAGGTGATGAGCAGCATTGCTTCTGGCTATTGGTTGCATTCAGATGGCTGGGAGGGTTGAAAACTGTTTTCTTTGTACTGCTCTGACATCCTTGCAAGAATTTTCACAGCTAGGGGGATACTTTGATGTTACTGTATGGCACTCAAGTTTTGTATGCAGAGGTGATGTATGATTGCCTTTTTTAAGGATCTCTGAGGGAGAAAGAGTTAATGGGGATGAGGAGAAGGGAGGAGGTAGCTGGATCTGTGTTGGGGCTACTGGCTGGTATTTTTGCAGCAGTCTTCTGTTACCCAGTGCGACACCGAGGGGATTAGCTGGGCAGACTCCCAGGCTCCTTCCGTGCTGAAGACCTGCCTGCCCTCTGCACAGGAGTGGAACTTTTTTGCAAGGGCTTTCAAAAGCCAGTGTGCTTGAGGAAATTTTTTTTTAAATGTTGTGGTGCTTATTTCTTCGACAGCAAAGCTTTGTGTCTTCCCCTAGTTGAGGGACCTTGGAAGAAAAATAAACAAAACTTGTTTAACACTCAAAAGAATCACGTCTGGCATGGCAGCTTGTAAGAACATAGTTAAAAGAAAAGTAAAGGAACGATCAGAAAGAAAACTAGCAGTAGATTAAAGTGGCATTAACAATTTCTGAACATGAAAATGTAATCGGAGTATCCGTTTTAACAGCCATAGTGCAGCTGAACAGCTTGGCAGCATGCATGCCTGTCCCTCAGCTGGGAACTGGGAAAGAAACACTGAATAAAGCAGAGGTGCAGGGCTGAGCCAGAAGAATGGGAAGAAATTTTGGGGCAAAACAGCAAACTGGCAAGCTGAGTTGCTTTTGTAGGGAGGGAAAGGAACTTCTCTTGTGGAATAAAATACTGTTTTGTCTTTTTCTTTCTCCCTTTGACATTTTGATGTTATCCTGCCAGCAGGTGCCTGGCTGAAACATTTTTTAAATTTTTACTTATACACTTATATTATTGTTATTAATTTAATTTCAGAGTTTTAAAATTAACATTGGTAGACTTAAGGGGGTAATTTTAATTACTGTTCTTGTTTTCTTCTTGTCCTCTGAGCGTATTGCTAGCCTACTTTTGTTGCTCTTTGGTTATTTTTAAGATTTTGCATGCTATCAGAGAGAAAAAAATGATTAAAACCAATTAATTCTTATTCAGGAGACAGTTGTGGCTGCAGTTGGGAGGGGACACTAGTTACAGAAGGCATCACAGTGAAATCCATGGCTGACAGCAGAAACGTGTTGTGTGAATGTAACATGGTGCATTGCAGATGACACCAAGTGAGGCACAAGTGTTGTTCTTATTGAAGGTAGGAAGGCTCTACAGACCCTGTGGAGGCATCTCGATAGGCTGCGTGCATGGGCTGAGTTCAACTGTATGAGGTTAACAAGGCAAAGTGCTGGGTCCTGCACTTGTGCCATAATAGCTTCATGCAACCCTACAGGCTGGGAGAAGAGTGGCTGGAAAGCTGCCCTACGGGTGCTGTTTGATAGCTGGCTGAACATGAGCCAGCAGTGTGGCCAAGAAGGCCAATGGCATCTGGCCATACTATTTCTTCTTGTATAAGAAATACTATTTGAATAATAATTGTATATGATTTCTTATACAAGAAGAAATAGTATGGCTGGTAGAAGCAGGGAAATGATTGCCCCTTGTATGTGGCTATGGTAAGGCTGCACCTTGAATACTGTGTTTGGTTTTGAGTCCCTCGCTACAAGAAGGACAATGAGCTTCTGGAGTGTGTCCAAAGAAGGGCAGTGAAGCTGGTGAATGGGGAGCAGCTGAGGGATCTGGGGTTCCAAGAAGGCTCAGAGGAGGCCTTATTTCTCTCTACAGTGACCTCTGAGGAGGTGTGGGGTGGAGTGGGGTCAGTTTCTTTTCCTAATTAGCAAGCAACAGGACAAGAGGAAGTAACCTCAAATTGTGCTGTGAAGGTTTAGGTTGGATTTTAGGAAGCATTTAATCACAAAGAGAGTTATGAAGGATTGGAACAGGCTGCCCAGGGAATCAGTATCCCTGGAAATATTTAAACAGTGTGCAGATGTGGTGCTCAGGGTCATGGTTTGGTGGTGGGCATGGTAGTGCTGGGTTGATGGTTGGACTTGACTTTTTGAGGTCTTTTTCAACTGAAGTGATTCTGTGACTGTTGTAGAACAGGTTCTGGTCTAAAGGGGCTGATTCAGACATTGCAGACACCACGGAAGAACATCCATTTCCATGTGCCAGGCCAGCAGTGCTGGTGAGGGCCTGGCGGATCAGCACTGCTGCTGGCAGGGTGTGCAGGGCCCACTGTGGGGCAACCTGTGCTGCTGCACCGGTGTCCTGCAGGCCCAGCCTGGTGCTCGTTGTGTTGTTGCAGAGCCCATCATTGGCATCATGTCCAGGTCCTCTTTGAGCAGCCGTTGAATTCTTGTCAGCTTTAGGGGTAAAATGGTCTAAAATGGAAGCCGGCAGCTCCAGGAGATGGCGTGTGTGTGTGTGTTGGTACCTGCAGCACTGGAGTCTCCTGGATCACAGGTGGCTCTTTCAGACATTGCTGGGTTGTCTGCACGGGGGGAGCAGAGGGGTTGCAACGTGGCCATACCAGCTCTAAAGTGTGGTTGCACCCAGCATGTGCAGCCAGTCGGACTATACATGCTCAAATATCACTGAGCAGCAGCATTGAGGAGCTTCTTGGCTTTTGAGGGACAAAACAACCTTTTCAGTTTTCAAGTGTGCTATCTTTTACCACCAGACTCTCATGATAGTTCTTTTCAAGCAGTTTTCTGACAACAATCCCCCTACTGTTATGGTTTGAATTTTATTAACACCTTAAGGAAATAAACCCATCTCTGGGCTCTTGAGACTGGTTTATGAAATGATGAATCCTGAAATGATGGAATTGCTCTACAATCAAAGAACGCGGTCTGTTGATCTAATAAAATTGTTTTATATATGATTCTAGTGTTAATTAATTAATTTTGAAACATAAATATGATTCTTAAGTGATGCACTTCTTTGACTTGCAGTAAATGAACAAGAACTTGTCTCTTTTGCTTTAGGCTTTCAGATAAACTTCTGTGAAAAGGCACAAAGTAAGCTACACATTTTTATAGTATTATCCTGCTTTTTATATCAATCTTGGTACTGGGAATGTGTCCACTTTCTGTTCCAACTAACCTACTATGGCAGTCCTCCTCCTAAGAGAGCTTCCATTTTTCACACTGCTGGTAAAACAAAGCAAAATAAAGCCATTTAAGAGATTGCTCATTGCTGTACTGCTTTACCTGTAAGAGGAGAGCAGCACTGTGGGAGCATGCAGCTGAATGAATGGTGTGTGAAGTGCTGGAAACGTGCTGTCTGCTAAATTGCTCTGAAATACGAGCTAGGTGGGGTTTGGCTGTTGGATTCCTACTCATTAAAACTTGCACTGACCCTACACCTGACTTGTGTTCCTTCACATGGAGGTGAAGAGTATAATCTGACACATGAACACCTCAGATTGCCATCTCAAGAGCCAGCATCTGTCCTGCCTCCCTGGAGCTTTCTGTCTGTGCCTCTCTTCCCGAGGGGCTTCCAAAGGCAGAGGAAGAGACGCTGCCAGCCTGGGGTGACTAATGGAAGCTCTGCAGAATCAATGCTTTCATTCTCTGTCCTTGCCTTATGTTTTGTGTTGCTCTGTCATACCGTCAAAGTACCTTCTGCAATAAGGTGTTAGCTTTGCTAGAAACCAAGTCTCCTTTTATCCTGAATTGTAGAAATTTGTTGACTGTGCATTTCTTTTAATTTGCGTTCAGATTTTTTTTTTCATTTGTGCTTGACATGCATATTTGTTACAGCAATTCTAATATCTGCAGAGAGAATTATTAATTTTTGACCACTTGATGTCTTTGGGCTTTATCTCAGTGTGCTTTGTGACCACTGTTCAGACAGATTTCTCCTGAAGCACCTGTGTATAGAGAAGCCTTTGTTGTCTGTTGTCTGTAGCTTGCAGACCAACGCTTTCTGTGTTGGAAAAACTGAGGAGGGCATTGGCTCCCATGCTGCGGAGTGGAGAGAGCCCATGTGTCAGAATTGCTCCCCTAGAATGGGAATACATCTTTATCCTTCAGTAGTTTTCTGTTACAAACCTGTTTTGCAAACTAGGCCTGCATGGCAGAATCAGAGTTAGACTTCTAGACTTTCTGTGGTGAATTTCCAAGATAACAACTACTGAAATGTGAAAAGAAATGTAAAGACATCAGGCACCCAAAAGGAGCAGCTGGCTGCTGAGCTGTGTGCAATGGTTAATGGCTGTGCAGGTGGGATGGAGCTGCAGTGGGGTTTGCTGCTGGGTGGGAGCCACTGGGGTGCAACATTCAGATGACACCTGGCTATTTAGGGAAGTTGATTAATATTTATTTAGAACATTGTCTTGCTTTTGTATTCAGTCTTTTACAAATTCGTAGTTATTTGGCACATTAAAAACACTGTAAATGCTTCTGCAGGGTTTTAGTTATTTCCACAGCAGAGCCTTTCATCCAGGGCTGGGATCTGTTGTCAGCAGTGGGCAGCACTTGCTTGTTGGGGCAGCAATCTGAAATAAAATGAAAAATGACTTTTCAGAGGGGAAAAAAAAAAAGGCTTTGTCATCAGAAGGTTTTGTGGAATAATGAGATTTTGAAGTGTTTGGCAGCTGGGTCTGATGGTAGGTAGCTCCCAAAGCAAACTGGCAGTAGGGTTGGCAGAGAAGGGAGTTTGTCATTTGTCTGTTGCAGGAGTAGATGACCTCCAAGGCTCCAGTAAGCCAAGCAGAAAATGTCAGCAGATTCTTTTTGATCAACGTATTTACTGAGTGCATTGATTACCCAAAGGCATAGGAAGGATGTGTGAGCGGTTGTGCCGGGGGCTGGAGGCGGCCATGCAGCTTGTCTTCTGGCTGCATGGGGCTGTGGTGTGGACTTGAGGACAGCAGGTGACGAAACCTTCTCAGGTCTCAGTGTACTATTTCCGATGTTGCTGTTCTTTGAGGTGCAAATTTGTTCACATACCCGACTCCTGAAGTGCCAGTAGTGCTGCTTGTCTGACTGCGGTGTGCTTCCCAGCCATGCCCTGGGAATGGGTTGCGTGGCGTGGTGCCGGAGCTCCATGCTGCCACGCACCTGGATCCAAACACCTCTGTTGGATGGCTTTGCTGAGCTGTGAGCTGGAAATCTGAGCACAGGTAGGACAGAGCTGGGAGGCTGGGAGCATTATGAACACCACGGTAGTGCCTGCCTGTCAGAGCACTGCAGTTCTCAAAAATGGTGGAAGTACATAAGAGTGGTTGGATGCATGGAGTTGGATACACAGCATACGTGGGTACTTTGGTGCTGGGGACTGCCTGGTGAACACTGCGGGCCTGGGCTGCACAGAGGGCAGAAGGAAGCAGTGCAGGACACGTAACTGTAGGAGCATCGCACCTTCAGAGTGCAGATCTGCTTCCCGGAGAGGTGTGCTTCTGCAGAAGTTAGCCCTGTTGTGCATCCTGGGTGGTCCTTACTGGTCTTACTGGTGTTGCTGGTGGAGCAGGAGCAGCAGTGTGGGCAGCGGGTGCCACCCAAAGAGGTGGCAGAGAGCTGCAGTGATGGTGGCTGATTTCTCTTTTAGACTTGGAATGAGGGAAATATGGAGTCAGCTATTAGGAAGGTACAAGATCAGGAAAATTCTCTTGACAGAGATAATACAGGATTTTCTTGTGTGAAAAATTGTTTACAGCAAAGACAGATTTTGATGTAGAGTGTTTTCCTTTAAAGTACTGTTGACTGTTACGAAGTGACAGTTTGATCACCCGAATTATCCGCTAAGGAATATTGTAACTGTATTCTTTTCTTTAAACCAGGCTTTAAAGCGTTAGGAATATTAGCCGACTTTGTGCACATTGTGTATACATGTCACATTGATTTAGAAGGAGATTGTAGTGAAAGTATTCACACATTTGTGAATTCTCTCACCTACTTTGGCTTTCTGTTCTACAGACGAATTTTTAGGCCGTATTTCCCAGCTCTTAGTGAGAGCTGCTGTGTTTTATTTCTCTTCAACTGTGTGCTGTTGGGTGAGGCTATTGATTTTCTGTTGAGCTGCCTTTGAGAGATCAAGGCAGTAAAGTGTCATTTTATTAATAAAGCACTGAATGAGGGGGAAAGGTTGCAGCGGATCGGCTTCCCATGGCCGCAGTGGGACAGCGTGGTTTTTCTGCCTCCTTGGGTTGTTGTGTAGAGAGGGGTTGGCCCAGCAGCTCTGCTTCCCTGCACTGCTGGCCAGGCCTGCACGCTGCTCAGGGCGGCTTCTTTCCCGTTTGTTGTTCGCTGATAACTTTGTGTGCTGAGAGAAAAACACTGCTGCCTGCCAGAGGTGAGGAAGTGGTCAGGGCCTATTCTTTCTTTTGTATTGTTTTAGTCCTTTTTTTTTTTTTTTTTTTTTTAAAGGGGTTGGAAACATCAAAACTCTTTAAAATGTGCTTCCAAGACTTCAGTATTACGATTGCTTCTCACCGTAGTTTTATTTCTCCTGTTAAGACACTGTAGAGTGAATGTAACATTAAAGGAACTCCACAGTGGAGTACGTTCTTGCAGGCTTGCTGTTCTGCTGCTCTGGCTGCCATACAGGGTTTCTGTAACTATGGTGTGTGTGAGGTGGCAGCCACTGCGCTTCATGGCAGCAAGACCTGTGCTTTTGTGAGGTTTCACATTGGCTGCTTTCTCTGGTGTTGTTCTGATAACCGGTCAACCTCCTATATGTAAATTTTCCTGCTCTGAGTGCTCTTTCTGAACTGATATTTACATTGTGTTTGGTACAAAATGCACTTCAAGGGGCACCTGGGACTTAAACATGGAATAAAGCAACACATTGCCTAAGAGCAATCTTCAAGCATGCATATTGTCCTCTTTCCTGCTTGGTCACAGTCAGGGCATTTCCAGATTTTCTTGTGGCTGTTTTTGAAGGAACAAGGACATCAGCAGAGGTACCAGGGCTGTCCTGTGTGCCAAGCAAGGACATTACAGAATGACACAGAATGGTAGGCTGGAGTCCCTTTAAATTCTCATATATGTTTATGCACATCCTTAAAGGTCCCTTCACTGCAACACTGACCAGTGTCTGACGGAGGAACACTGTACTGTGGTGAAGGTGTTTGTAAGGCTTTCTGTTTCTAAGGGTTCACCTCATTGTGTCAGACTGCCAAAAGGACTTTCCTGTCTGCCATTGTTGTTGGTGATTTTTCTGTAGCAGCTCCCTCATTCCTTTTTGTACAGTACATTACATGTATTCTTCCTGCAACAGGCTACAGACAGATTTTGCTCTTTAATCCACCTTCAGATGAGTCAGCTCCAGCCCCATGAGCATCCCTGCTCACTGAACTCTGCCCCAGGCTGGTGGCAGTGGCCAACGCTGGTTTAATAATTCCAGGGCCTGGCTTTTGACGTGGTCTGGTTGGGCTTGATGATCTTGAAGTTCTATTCCAATCCAAATGATTCTTTGAGCCTGTGATCAGTTCCTTGCTACCTGGAGCAACCAGAGCACCCTGTTGATGCCTGAGTGTAAATTTAAGAGCTGAGAACTTTGCTGTAAAAGAAAGAGAAGTTTCAGGACTTTGTGGCTATGAGCAGGCCTGGGTGCCCCATAGTGCCTGCTGCCATGCGGTGTTATGGACACCACTGGGAGGTGGTTCCCTGTCTCCTGCAGATACCATGCTTCTTCCAAGAGTAATCTGAGATTTAGGAAATGTAGTCTGAAACTGTGTGTGGCAAGGAGCCCTTATGGAAGGAAGCATGATGGAGTTCTTTTTACAGGAAATTGAACGACTATGGTTTTATTCATAAGCAAAGAACCATTTGCTGTAATTTAGAGCACCGCTCATTCAGTCTCTGTTTCCACGTCCTTGGGCCCTGAAAGGAGAAAATTTCAATGGGGAGCAGGGATGGCCGGGATTCACTCATCTTCTGTTTTGCTACCAGTAGATGTTACTTTTCACCAATGCTGGCTGCTTCTGATAGGTGCTGAAAAGACAGTAACAAAAGCAGTGGGGGATGGATCTGCATCTCCATTTCCTGACCCACCCTGGTGTAATTCACGTATGTGGGACTTAAAAGAAAAGAAATTCAATAGGATAGCCATGGCTTGCATTCCCCAGACTGTGTTTATGAAGTGTAGAGTCTACGAAGAGTTTCTCTATGGGAAAGGAAAGCTTTTTGGGGGTATTCTGAAATTATCATTTGAACAGTGGTGTAACACTTGACTATGCTTCAAAACTCTTCTGTTTTTCCAAGGACGCTGAACCTTTGCATCTCCTAAGCATCTGGGAGCTTTGGGTACTGAGCAGCTCTGCTGTTGTGCCCGGGTATGTGCTCTCCAGGGTTTCCTATTGTCATCTTCCCCAGTAAGACAGTCTGGGAGATGATGGCTGCATAGGTTTTGGTTGGTTATGTGGGGTATGTTTCTGTGTTCATGCAGAGTTCCATCTTTAGCAGTGAGCATTCAAGGCCATGTGATCCCCGTGTGCTCAGCCCCAGGACAATGCAAAGGAAAAAGAGGTAAGAAACAGTGGTCTTAGGAGAAAGTGAGGTGGAATTTCTTGCAGAGGGAGCTGTTTTTGTGGGTTACACCCCTGCATGTTACATGTCTGATTTAATGCTCTGGTTCCAGGGTGCCTGATAAATGGTGTTGTGAAGGAGGTAGCATTGCTCTTTTCACTCTTCCCTGTGCTGGCTTGACGTTAGAGCAGCTGACAGTGAAGGTGGTGGGTATAGCAGGCTGGGGAGTTGGGACTGAGCTCCTGCAGGGAAAAAAGCAAAGTGGTACTTCTGGTGTTGGCATGGGTGCAAAGGGCCTGAAGATCGTGCTGTGCTCATTCTTCATGTTCCCAAGGTCAGGTTTTCCCTCTGTGTGGCATTAGTACTGACCATGGTGCGGCAAACCCCAGGATCAGGGCAGTGTGAATGAGCAGCATCTGAAAGGCATCTTTGTAAAGTAATAAAAATACTATTTTTTCCTCATGCACTTGGGAGGGAGTGGGTTGGTGTGCCTCCTTCACCTGTGAGCTGGCTGGGGAGCAGAACGTGTTGATCTAGCTGGTAGAAGAAGGAGGAAACTGGAGCTATACCTGCAGACTGCAGTTTATGTGCTGGAGCCAAGATCTTTAAGTGTTCCATTTCCTTCGAGCTCGAAATGCTGGGATTTTACTCATCTAGGAGCCTACAAGAAAGGAAAACCCAAAATCTTCAGCTTCCTATGCCGCAGGTTGATGCAGCTCTTATTTTCTTTATATGGTTTACTTTCTGCACAGTTCTTGCTTTCATTAGGATTATGAAAAATATCCCATGTGAGCTTCTGATCTGAATCGATCAGTTCCTGTTGGTTCCATCCTCTCCCCAGTAACGGTCCGAGTTCTGTGCCAGGAGTTGCACCAATTGTTACAGCAAGTTGTGTTCTGTGCTGCTCACAGCTCCAGAAGATTTTGTGATGTTATATGGAGTTGACTGTTGCAGAAATTCTGGTTTGGACCAGATTTGGTTCTGTGCTGCTGTTAAGTTCCTACTTAAGAGCTTTCAGCACTACCATGTTCCACCTGTATTTATCTTTGCTAACAAAAATGAAGTCTTTTGCTACACTGTCTGACATTTCCCTTGTGTCTCAGCAGTGTAAAACAAGGGGATTGCTTCCATAGTAATATGCTACAGCATACTACTAATTGATATTGCAGCCTTCAGAAGACAGCATAAATCTCAATATATTTATTTTTTTAATGAGCATGCAAGGAAGGCAGTGTTGTTTTTTTTTTCCTTCTTTTTTTTTTTTTCCCCTGTTAGAAATCTGAAACCAAGAGCTGGTGTTTGTAGGGCAGCTTGGCTGTGCTTTGTAAGGCCTCTGTGTGCCTGTCAGGCATGAGTTATTTTGGTGCTGAGAAATAACTGGAGTTATAGATGTGCTTGGCAGTTTCTACTGGATATCAACGTGAAGAAGGGGATGAACAAAGTAATTTCAGTGGAAAATAGACCACTGTTTGTTTAAGTTTGGGTTTATTTCTTTTTCTTTTCCCCCTGCTGTGTGAATTTTCCTTTGCTTTTCAAGAAATTGGAGATGGAAAAGCAAAGCACTGTGTGCTATGAGGAGAACTGTACAGGACTCGTGGCCACAGTGAATGCTTTCTGGAGGAGAGCCGCAGCGCTGCACGGCACACTTCCCTCCCAGCATCAGGAATCTGCTGTCTTGTGAAAACAGCATGTGAGCAGACGAGGGGCCCTGGGGCCAATCAGACCAGGGAAGTGCTCTACAAGTCTAGCTCTTACCTGCTGAATGAAGGCATATGTCCTTTTCCAAAATTGCAGATTGGAGAGGTACGAAAATGGATCTGTGCATGTCTACAGGTACCATATTGGAAGCTTAGCAAAAAAATGATTTGGGTTTAACTGTGTAAAAGTTCTTTGAAGTAGGAGTTAATAATAATAAAGTACTTTTAAAGATGGCTAAGAACATTCGTATATTTGTAGATTTGCATTTTGATTTGTTGTTTAGCGGTTGCTCAGTATTCCACTGTAATTCAGCAGAAGTAAGCAAAACTTTTTTGGAACTGTGTGCTTGTAAGGTTTTAAGGTACAGACCAAAATCTTTCCCAATGCTACACTGAAAAATCTTTTCCAATGCAGTGGTCTACAGCTTCTTTGTGAGAGGCAGCGCTGAGCTCTGGGGCAGTGACAGGGCCTGAGGGAACTGCATGGGGCTGTGACAGGGGAGAGCTGGGGGGGTCAGGGAAAGAGTCTGCCCCAGAGAGTGGTGGGCACAGCCCTGATGTCGGTGCTGAGGGAGCGCTGGGACACCTCTCTCATGCACAGGGTTTGGGTTTTGAGTGGTCCTGTGGGGCTGGGGTTTGGACACAGTGATCCTTATGGGTCCTTTCCAACTTGAGGTGTTCTGATTCTGTGAATGCAGGTAGATAAACATATTTTAAAAAAAAAAACTTGCAGCTGAGGCCACGTTTTCAGAAAGGGTCAGCTCCTTCTTAGGTTTTTAAATCTAATGGTTAGATGTTCAAAAGAACAGGAGTTCACAAAGGAGACTAGCTTACTTGGAGCAAATCCTAACTTGAAAATTTGGCTCGCTGTGTTTTTAGCTCTGCATGGGTATCAGGTGATATTATTTGGAAAAACAAACGTATGTCACAAAGATCCTATCACAGCATAGAGGCCTGCTGCCCTTGCGCTACAGAGGGTTCTTTCTAATGGAATTAGTGGAGAAGAAGCTCAGTACCTGGGTCAGAGCATCACCCTTTCCTACTGCAGCTGTGGTAAATGCTTGCTGCAGTACGAGTCTGGTCACCCAGCACAAGTTGTTCACGATGCTTTATTTGTGCACATTAATGCAGTATTTTCACTCACGCTCTGCTTCACCAACCAGTTGGTGGAAGATAGCACATGCTGCTAACTCTTGGTTTATCCACAACTTGAAAAGGTTTCTGAGATGTTCCTCTCAACCTCCCATGTCCAGTTTGAACCACCTGTTTCAAAACAATTTGATCCATTTTCTTGAATCTGCTTGATGTACCTGTCGTGGCTTAAAAGTAAAACCAGGTGACAGAGTTGCAGCACTGTCACTGTTAGGGGGCCCTTGGTCTGAGGGCTGATACCAGCATTGCCTGGTTCTTCACTGCCTGCCTTGCTCATTCATCCTGTGTTGCCAAACTGCATCTCAGCTTTCCTGGGCTTAGAAATGAGGATGAGACCTGTGATGCTGAGCCCCTACCCGAGGAGATGGTCCGTATGCTCTGGTGGTGCTTTGGTACTCGCATACATAGCAGGAATGCTGCTGGGGGTTTTTCTCAAGAGAAGCTGTGAGTGTAAGGGTCATGCAGAGAGCAGGAGCTGTTAGAGGTTGGTGTTCTCTGCACTAAAACCACTTGCAGAAAATCACTGTTTCTTGGGCAGCACGTGGATGGTACAAGGCTTGAAAAATAGCTAGTTTGTTTAGCAGGCTTTCTTTACAGGGAGTGACAGAAACGAGGTCTCCTACGCCATGGTGGTGTGCAGCAGGATGTTAGCTGCAAGGAGCAGCAGCACTGGGGCAGGGACACTGCAATGGCAGCATGCTTCCTCCTGAGGGTAACCGGTGGCACCAGCCCTTGGGAAAAGCAAGAGACATCAAAGAGACGTGCAGAGGCAGAGTCAGAAGCTTCGCTCATTCTTGTTGGCTTCTTAGGGAACGTTTCTTAAATTAACCCAGATTTGCTCTGCTAATCCCACCTGAAACATCAGTGAGTCACTGCCCTGATGGCCTGTTCTGTGTTAGAGTTGTCAGCAATTACTCATCCTAAATCCAAAGCTGGGTGTCAGGAGGTACCTAATGGCCAAGGGCTTTCTTTGTTCTTTCCTAGGGCAGCAAAGGAGCACTTGCTAACCTCTGGTGTTTCTTGTTCCCAGTAAGATCCAGTTGTGATCTTGTCTTCCAAATTGAAAAACCTAATATGATAGCCCTGAGGTGAACAGAATCTGCTCCTCCACTTGGGATAACCATGCCTTCAAATGGAAAAGCCCCCACAGTCCTGGTGCTGGCCTCTCCACTCAGCACAGGGCTGTGGGGCTCCATGCTGTGCCAAGGTGTGTAACAGCCAGTGGGATGTGGCTGTGATTGACGTTGCCACTTTTCTGGCATAAGGGAACCAGAGGGATGATGGAAACATGTTGCTTTGTCCAAAGAAGCTAAATCCTTTCCATTGACCTTAAGCAGAGGCCTCAAGGACAGATTTTTTTCTCTTGCTTTTAGTCTAAGTGCATGCTCCTAAAATAAAAACAACAAAAAAAAGTCAGCCAGTCTCAGTGCTCTTCCTCACAGTATATTTTATAATTTGTTGTTTTGTTTTATTACAAAAAGGCACCTGGCACAACCCTTTGCATGATTAATTACTTTTTTACATCAGGAAAGGCTCCAGGAGCTTCACATACTGGCCAGGTGAAGTTGCATGAAACAGATGCACTTTCCAAGTTCTCTCCAGCAGTGTTTCCTTAGCCTTGGCATTGGGCTGTGGCTGAGTGGTACGTTAATGATCTCCTGCTAGAGGTTGCCTGAACTCCAGTTTTGGTGGAAAGGTGACTTCTCACATTACTGTTTCATTCTCTTTGGGCAGAGAACTGCCTGCCTGGCACAGCACTGCTGTGCACATTGGTGCACACGTGTAAGGGTGTCCAGTGAAGTTCAGCATGTAACACTTGTCCAGTTCTGATTTAATCTCTTTTAACAAGACTGATCTGCTCTCAAAGCATAACTAGTTTTAACTTTGTTTATGGTTATTCATACGGATGATAATTTGCATGCAAAGTGACATCGGGGATAATAAATGCTGTAGGTTAATACTGGGTTTCAGAGACTTCATTCTTAGGACTTTGCTGATAGGAGTTTCTAGTCTGAGAGAACTAATCTTAATCTGATTGCAGTTTCTTGCACTTGAAGCCTAACCTACTTTAGCCAGGCTTTGTAGGAAAGGTATTTATAGAAGCTGTTGCAAGTGCTGCTGGGTGCAGCATAAACCGTATTTTGCAGTTTATGGCGGTGCATGTATGCTGGTGCAGAGCACTTGTGCAATTGTGAGCCTCGTCCTGTCTTTAAATCACTGTAATGTCTTGCTCACGTTTAGTTGAGTCCAAGTGCTTTACTTCACAGTGTTTTCATGACCGGTGAAGGTAATGACCAGTAACCGTTCCAGGTTCTGGCCAATCTGGGCTTCTGTGCTTTTGTGGAAGCATACTTGGAGCTGCAGATGAATACTCTGCAGATAAATACTCTAATAAGGTGACTTCTAAAAGTGAGCACACTTAGCATGTGCTTGGAGTGCAGAGTCGTCATCTTGGATCTGAATTCTGGCTCTTGGACTATTCTAAATCAAAGGTTTCATTAGAGGGAAAAGGATGTCAGTAACAGACATACTGGAAGTGTTTGTGCTATTATTCATCAAAGCGAGTTTCTGTAGCTGGAGTCTGTAAAACTGTTAACTGAAATTCCAGTTATCTCCTTCCATTCATACTCCCCAAATAAACTGCTGTGCATGCTGAAGTTCCTCATGTTTTGTTTCAAAATTTGGCTAGTTTTATTTGTAAAATAGTATGTCTGGAGGGCAAAGCTGGAAGCCTGCTTTACTCACAAATTAGTAGTGCTGATTTTGGAGTACCTCCACAAACAAGACTGGAAAAGAAGGAAATTTAACAGCAAGATTACAGATTGGAAGGGCTTATGGGAAAGTAGTACTGCGTTGGGAGCAGTGGAGACAGCGAGCAGTGAATCCTGCCTGCTACGTCAAAGCAGGCATTTTGTTAGCAGAGAAGATCTAACTATTTGAATAATAAGAGTTGTTGGAAGAGCAGAGGGATCTGTGTTGTATCGTTTTCTTTTTGATCAGACCTGGTATTTTGTAGTTTTCTATTAGAAAGGTGACCTCAAGCATTCAGCTTCTTTCTCAGACTGAAGCAGGTCACCCACCTGCCTGGCCTCCTGACGTCCTGTCCTCCTATTTTCATGCTTTGTTGACATGTTTTGGCTTAATCAGGCAAGAGTAAGAGGGCTACAAAGCTATTACAGTTTCCCTGATTATCTGCCTGCTGTTTTCTGCCAAAACTCATTTTTGGTTTTATTTCTGTTTTCCTGCAATACTAGAGCAAGGAAATAAAATGTAAAGTGGCTTTGTGGCATATGGCTGCTCTGCAAACAGCAGAGAGACTTTGGAATCCAGAGAGAAGAGTCACGTTTGCACCGTGACAGTCACGTTCACACTGTGTCAGGTGGTGGATAGGGCAGATTTGGACCAAGTGGAAAGTTCTTCCACAGGGGTCAGTTTGTGGCCCTGCAAGACAGAAAACCAGAAGAAAATCCATTTATCTGCTGTTGTTTTGAAAAGTTGAAGAGCATTTTCTTATGTGTAACATGAATATTGTGATATTGTGAGTATCTGTTATATAGGTGTGGCATGCAGGAATTGGGGTAAGGAAATTCCAGGAGAAAAGTGGTTGTTTTGTTCAACAGGAGGTGACTTAGAGCCTTGGAGAAGTCGTAGATGTATGTGGTGAAGTAAAAATAATAATACAGAATGTAGCTGGAGGAATACCTCGTACTGCATGTTATCTGGGAGATGGCTGTTTCCTCTTATACAAAGGCAGGTTGGCTGTGGTTGTGGTAAAGTAGCCTCAAAATGAGTGATGAGAACCTAATTGCAGAGCCAAGTGCCTGGATTAATCCTGGTGATGGATAGCAGCACATAAATAATTATGTACTTAACCTAGCATCCACTTACTCATGCAGCAGGAAACAAGTGTGCATTTTGAGCCTGGGTTGTTCTGCTGTGGCCATTGTGCAGGTGGCCTCCGGTGTGTGCCTAGCAAGGCTTCCCAGCTGCTTTTCTTCCACAGGGTCCTTTTTGGCCCTCAGTCAATGAAATGCCAAGGGATGTGCGGCTGTTGAATTGCAGTACACAGGGAAAGCATCTCTGTTACTTTCGTGCCATGTAGGAGCCTGATACTAAAGCAGAGTCTTGTTTTCAAATCCTTTTTAAAGAAGAACACTATTATTTAATGGTAGTAGTGACTTGGAATAAATATTACTATCATGTTATGGATAGAAAATTAACTTCAGATAAAAATGTGTTTGGGCTCTGAGATAAGTACAGCCTAGGATAGTTACAATCCTGGTTAGATGCCCTTAAAACATAAGCTTTTTTCCCACTTCAGCAAAGCCAAGGCCATCTTGCATTCAAAAAATAACATCGTTACGATCATTAACATGCAGCTTAACAAATCTGTCAGTCAAAATTGGTAAGACTTTAGCTGAAAAACTGTCATACTTTCAGGTCTGTTCTTGAGGTTTAGCCTCATTTTTGGGAGAGCAGTATGTTCCAAAATGAGGGGTGTTGCTTTCTGCTTGTTTTTTTCCTGAATATTGCTTTTCTGGTGCATTCACCAATTCCAGAGGTGCAGATGTTAGAGCAGTTAATGGTCAGAATTGTGTATTGTTAGCAAAACCTTTAGAGGATGGTTAATTTACATGAAGTGGATCTTTCTACAGCATGTTTTAGGACAATGTTGTGCATGCAGCCTTGATGGTGACAGTGGCATTAGCTCATTTCAGAAGCAACATCAGTCCTTGGCCTCTTTAGTTTAGAGGGAAGAACAGAATGGTCTGAATTTAATCTGTCTGTGCTGAAATCACCAGCGAAACTCATGTATCTAAAGAAGCTCTTTTGCCTCCATTAGTTTTGAGTGAAGTCTTTGCAAGCAGTGAGGGTATGGAGCTTTCAGATCTTCTTTGGAATGAGACTCACAATCCAGACTGGGTAGCTAAAGTGCTTGATTTTGAAAGGCTATTGAGGAGGAGAAGGTGCTGTGTTGTTTTGTGTACCATTTTGTTTACAGAATGTGAATGGAAATTCCCAGCATTTCTCAACATGACTGTGTCTCCCCTAGTCCTTTTCCTTGTTAGTAACTTGAGGAAAAAGCAAACCATCCTGTTTGCCTTCCTGAGGTAGGTCACGCTTCTGTGTTTACTGGATTTGTAGAAAATCCAGCTCCAGGTGTCGAATTGATATTGGGGAAACTATTCTTAGAAACTTAATGACATAGAAATCCATAGATGGATGTTTAACAGTGATTTAAAAACAAAGGTACACTCAGCGCAAGGAAATTTAGTGCATAAAGTGTTGCAGGTAGGTAAAGAATAGCAACAGGTCTTCAGAAGAGGAAATCTTACTGATAGGAGCCTGTAGCTAATTGTGTAGCTTTCAGTGTTGGGCTGCTTCAAGGACAAATGCTCACGTCATGTAAATGTTGTGGTTCCAAATGGAAAATCATATGGTACTGTACTGTTGCCCCGGGAAGAGAAGGATAGTGTTTCAAGCACGTGAATAAAACAAAACCAGAAGAATGATGAAAGCTCTGAATCACCTGACCCAGTCCGAGAGCAGAACTACCCCAAAGCAGATCAGCTGTCAGCACCAGCATTTCTCTGTATTCTGATGAACAGGTTTACTTTTGGGATGAGCAAAGCTGTTCATCGATCACCCTCTTGCAGTGTGTAATCTCATTCAGGTAACATGCCCAAGAAAGGCTGGGGAGCACTGAGCTCTGCAGTGCTGCTGTCCTCACCACAGCCCACTGTGCCTCATGCTGGGTCCCTAGGCTGGGCAACCTCACTGACCCTCTTATCTCCCTTCGGTAGTGATGTAAGATCCTGTATTACCAGCTGGGGCCTTGAAATTTGCAAGTGAATTGTCACCTAAGAATAATGTGTTTATTTTAGGTGGTGAAATGCAAAGCTTTGAATAATTGGTTTTGTGCTGTTGCATTTCCTGCAAATCTCTTGCGTGTAACAAATCAGGTGATGTTTAGAAAATGCAGTGTGTAGGCAGATATTTCCAAACAGCTTACTGTATTGCAGCAGGAGAGAAGCTAGAAGTATGCATCGGTAGTTGAAAAATAAAAGGTATTATAGAGGACATAGGAGATCATCCCAAAATGAAGATACCAAACAGGGAAGGTCAGAGGAGCACTGTGGAGCTCCATATGCTGTGGGCCTGTCGGGGATGGCAGGTAGTACTTCATGGCTTTGACTTGTAACTAGGTTTTTCTCTTCCCATTGTCCTGAAGTCACTAAAAGCACTTATCCCTTTGTGCAAGGTAGAGGAGCAGTGCAGAGTGCAGTGGTGCTTATGCTCAGGCCTTGTGGTCCACAGTGTTCTCTGCTTTTCCCAGCAGACCCACAGTATGTTTAGGAATATGATCCCCACCTCAGGGCACAGGCAGAAAGGTGCTGGAGGACTCTGGGTATTGGGTTCCGTGCTGAAGGCTGGTACCTCGCAGGGTGGTTGGTTGCAGTGCCCGACCTGCAGATAGTGCTGAGTTTTGGGCCCCTGCCCAGGAGGTGAGTACTTGTGGGAGGTTTGTTTGGAGTCCTGGGAGGCTGTGGGCAGAGGAGATCTCAGCTGCACTGTGTTGGTGTGGGGCTGCGTGGTGCCTGGGCTTCCTGAACCCACATGGGAACAAGGTGGGATCTTTTGCAGCCCAGTAGGAGGACTGGGAAGGGATGTCTTACTTCTGTAGGTTCTGATTCTGATGGTGCTTAAGAAATACATAGCTGGTGGCTGAAGCAGTGCCCAGCAGCTTTTCCCCCCCCATTTCCACCTTCCTTTTTCTGTATGTTTTTCTGCACAGTGTCTCAGCTGGCTGCAGAGCAAAGCTTTCTCCCACCTGGTCACTGCTCTGTCAGGCTGATCTTTGCTTTCTGCTTGGTGACACACTTGGCAATAGGAGCACACAGCATAACTCCTCCATCTTTGCTTAAGCCTGATTATGCTTAATTTGCTGTGAGGCTGAGGAATGTCAGTGATTCTGCAGTTGGGGTTTCATGTAAGACATCCAATGCTTCCCCTTTACCTTTGCTGTCCATCCTGGCTCTGGTCGATGTACCAAGTAGAGCAAGTCCCCTTTGCCACCAGGCTGGAGTTGAGCTCAGTTGAAATGTGTTTAAATGAGGACTGTGTGTGGAGGGAGCTCAGGCCCCATTGTGGAGGTGCCCCATGGCTGTTGGTAGTTCTGGCTGCTGATGCTGGTCCTCCAGTTGCCACGGAAAGTCCTCGGGACACCTCTGCTTAGTGACTGATGTGGAACGGGACAGGGAAGACCTTGGGGTGAGAATTGATTCACTTTCTTGATTCCTGTGTCCCTAACACAAGTTATGATTTGCTTATGTAATTGTGAAATGTGTTTTCTTTTTTTCTTACAGAGTGTTACATTTTTTCTGCTTATTTCCTGATGCTCTTACAAAATGCTGTTTTGTTGCTGACAAAAAGTTTACTTTATGTTCGTTGTCTCCCAGGTAAACGCAAAGCGCTGAAGTTAAATTTTGCAAATCCACCTTTCAAGTCTACGGCAAGATTTACTCTAAACACTTCAGGAGTTCCTTTCCAAAATCCGCACATGTGAGTATAAAGCCAAAGGCACAACTAGTGAAACTTCTTTGAAATGATTTAGCCAGTAAGCAGTTTTATTTTATATGCAGGCTGAATACTTCATTTTTTTCTAGGTTGCTCAAATCTGTCCATTTGATTCACTTTAAAAGAGGTGGGGTTTTCTTGTTTGTTTTTTTTTTTTTCTTTTTTTTTTTTTCCAGAATTGGAATAGTTGAATTTGGGATCTTCCTCTTACACTGGAGCTACTGCCATCCAGGGTTGATTAACTTCAGATAAATTATAGCTGATAATGCAAGACCTGTTCACTGTCATTTTCCTGTCTCTTTATTCACTGCTTATTATTTTTAATTAGAGAGATGTTCTTGTTTCTGTGTTACTTGTGAAATACATAACTGTGCTAGGTTCTTAGCACTAAAATGAGTAAGTTTGAGGAATGTATTTCTACCATTATGGAGATTCAAGGGAGTTATACGTTGATTAGCCCTCCCTGAATTTTCTAGCTTTCTAGCTTCAGCATATCTCTGTATAAAGTTTGAATGTGAGTGTGGCACAGAGCTGTTCCTGACACTAGTAAATAAAAGTTATACTTTGTCACAGAAAGTATTAGTTTTATATCCTCAGATCCACCAATCTAGATTGATGGGTGACACCCCCGCAGCCTGTTTGTCTGGCAGAATGCAGACAGCTTTAGCAAAGCTAATGTTTTAGCAAAGATGTCCTCTTCAAGTTCCCTACCAGGTCCCAAGAGCTCAGTCAGTGGCAAGTCTCAAAAACTGCACCTGAAGCTTCCCCCGCCTGGACTCTTCAGAGTGTCCTTGGTTATAGCGTGCTTCTGCTTTGCTGTGCATGTTGCTGCCTCTTTCCTTCAGCTTGGTGCCTTCTGCTTTCCCAGGATATATCCTCTGTGGTCTGTTCCTGTTTCTGGTAGCTTCTTTTATGCTGGAGATCTTCAAGCAAGTTTTACCTGAGTTAGAAACATGTTTCTGATGAGCTATTGCTGGTGCTTACAGCACCTAGAAATTTTATGGAGTATTCTGGAAGATTCCTCTTACCATTCCAAGTGACGTTTCCAGCAAGTCCTTCTCTCTCTTTCTATTTTCTTCTCTGAAATAGAGTGTTCTCTCTGGTTGTAAAGCTAGCATTTGTATATGCACTTTTTGTGCATCTCCCTCAATATCATCAAATGCTTGTAACAGTTTTTTGTAGAACCCCATCTTCTTTCCTCTCTGAGGAATAGGGGGCTTAGTCTCAGCTAGTGAGCTCTCAACATCAGCCATCTGTAGGGCTTTGACTTGCCTGTGTTTATCTCCATGGATCTCTGTCTTGGATTCACTTGAAGTCACCATGGCTCCTGTTTATCACAGAAGAGCTCTCACTGTTGACGGGTGACATCTTTAGTATTATGTTTGTGCAAATGACTGTCATTGTTGTCCATTAAGATGTTACTGCTCTGCCTCCATGCGAGCTACAGTCATTGGTGGGGGTTGGATCCTGAGCTGGTGAACTGCGTAACTGCTTTAAAGGAGTTGGAAATGTTTTGGGTTTGATATGATAGCTATTGAAGTGCCAAGAATAACGATGGTGCACCTGCATTAAAATTTTCTTGGGATACTACTTGGGAAGCTGTAGTAGTGGTTTCTGTTTGAAGGAGATGAATTCTGTTGGTTTGATTACTTTATCTGCGTTGAAGCTGAATGAGCCTGGATAAAGCTAATTTATCCTCACGTGTTGTCCGTAGCAGATGCTGTTCTCATAGACAGTGTTCAGATCTTCTGGTTACATGCATCTCCCAGTGATGCAAATGTTTCTCTCACAGTTGGTGCATCTCAGTAATGTGTCTGTCTCCTTCCACACTTCCCCAGAGAGAGTGATTTTTCCTCTGTTGCCTGGAAAAGTTTATAGACTTAAAAGTTTATAGACTTTAGTTTTGAAGTGGATATTCCAGCCCTCTGGGCCCAGCTGCATTCTCCCTTCAAGATGTGATGGAACTGAATGGACTCGGGCTCACTGGTGCCAAGTCTAATTTGCTGAGATGAGTGCTGGCTCAACGCTGCTGTGGGTTTCCCTGTGCAGACTTCGTTGATCCAGATGGGTGGATCTGAAGATACAGCGAAGTCAATTTCTTACGTGAAATTTGAGTTTCTGTGGCTTGGATCCACCAATCTGGAAGCTGTATGGTGCCTCCTCTCCAGAAGGGCAGAGGTTCCTGCCAGCAAATGCCTCTGTTTCCTTTGCTTTCTGAGCTTTGGTAGTGAACTGTGGTGAGCAAGAGGATGTGATCAGCAATGACCTGCAGGTGCCATGAGATAAAAATTACCTGTTAGCTGTGTTTTACTTGATTACTTGATCAGAGAGCTGTCAGCCTGGATTGATGTTTATTCAGGTTAGAGTGTGGTAGTGGGGTACTTCATACCCATGCGTGTTAGGAGGGAGACTTGGTGTAAACTACAACTCTCATGCAAAGAAACCACTGCTGAAGAGGAAAGATGTCGTGCCAGGATATCCGTTACAGTCTGGGTGCTTGTTAGTGCCGAGGCTTTGTACCCTGGTAAAACGTGCATGGCCATTGCATACCCTGTAAAGGTGCAACTTTGACTTCTCTGTAGGTCTTCCTTCTTGGTTTGAGGAGTCTCAGGAGTGTAAGAAACTTTCCAGTGGAGGAAATAATTTTGGAATCACACTAAATCAAGGGTAGAACTTAGCTCATGTGAACAAGGGAGATGCTGGCTTGAGGGGAGCTAAAGCCCAGTGGTTGGTTGGATTCCCACAGTGAGATTCCCTTGGTGAGTGATTGTGCTATCAGACTCAATACCCTGCTACTAGTCACCTGATGTTACTGGAGGAACAATTTCAAGGGCTATGAAATTCCACAGAATCGCAGAATCACACATGAAATTCCAATTGCAAGACACAACGTTATTAAGCTGTGACCAGTGCTTCCCAGGTGCTTCGTATGTCAGGGCGCAGAGCACCCTCTGTAACCTGGTGAGGGCTTCCTGTCCCTCTGCTAGGAGGGTGCTCCCAGTGCTTCTCTCCTCTGATAAATAGAGCTTTTTGCTCATGCACAGTTTGTGCCCTGGAATGATGCTTCCAGTGAAGCAAATCCTAGGTGACATAATTCCTACAGAGCAGAGAAAATTGGGATGGGTTCCTAAATCTTTGTCCAGCCCCTACCTTGTCTTTTCTTTCATGTCTGCGGCATTTTTAGGCCATGTCTTACAATCTGATTCTCAGGTTGGGGCTTCCAACCCCTATCTGTGGGGTTGTGTGCTGAGGTACAGTGAGTCAGAGTGCTGCCGTGGGCTGGCATGGAGCCAGGGCAGGACTTAGAGCAGCACCAAGGAAAGCCCGGCCACACAGGGCAAGTGGGAAGGCAGGGATGGGAGCTGGAATGGCCTAGGAGAGGTCAGCACCTCTAAGCTTTGCTGTGGCATATCTTTGATGGCCTTGGAGCCAGGAGATGCTGAGCACTAGTAGCTGTGCTCTTCCTGCTCTATCTTTATGTAGCCTATGGCACCCAGGGACACCTCCTGTCTTTCCCCCTTCCACCACCCACTCTGTCCAGAGTGCCCCAGAGTGTCGGGTCACCTTTGTGATGGATTTGGATGAGGTTAGAAATCAGAGATAACCTTTCTAGTTGCTGGAATTGCTGGAATTCATCTCCCTGAAATGTCCCTTCCTGGTGATACTGAAGTGCCTTACTACAGCTGAGTTGCCCTGCGGGTGGCTTTCCTGTGGAGATTGGTGAGCTCCAGGATGAAGCATTCACAGCAGGACCAAGGCAGAGGGTTTGGAAGGAAGATGAACTCAAGGTCAGTGAGCACATGTGACTAATGGAGCGTGAAGCTGTAGAGAATGTGCATCCTGTGTAGTCCAGCTGTGGCTGTTAGCACCAAATCTGCTTTGTGAGTACAGGGGATCTTGTTCTACCCAGCCTGTCTGCAGGATGTCTGGCACATTGTATGCATAGTATTGCATATGACCTATACAGAATAAAGGAGTGGAGCCCAAATTGTGTAGATTAATTTGAAAAATAAAGCCTTTTGGAATTACTGATGTAAAAATAAAAGCTGTATTTTAAACGTTACTTGAAGCACAGTGATGTCCATTCAATTTGATTCTCCAGTTAAACTGTCCTTGGAAGGTAAAATCCATACTTGGAGGGATTTACTGACAGCTGAGGCCCCAAGTCAGGGAAGTGTATGGAGTCTGAAAAGCATCTCACCTTTTACCTCATCTGTGTCTAAGTAGGTTTTAGATGACAAGCAAAATGAGCTGAAATAATTAGCAAGATGTAAGTTCTACAGAGCTATCTGTGACCAGTGGCCCTTGCTGAACGGAGACTCAAGTCACACTGAGGCAAGGTCAGTGTGGTGCTCCCAGAGCTGTGCACAGGAGGTCTGCTGGCACTGCATGTGCTGAGCTGGCCCTTGCTGGTGTCTGCTGAACCCAGTTGTTCACTTGGCTGTTGGTGATTTATCAGCTTTCTGGAAAGCGTTGCACTCATTTGGTTCACTTGATCTGGATTTCAGACTGCAGGTTTTAGACCCACCTGCTAGCAAATGAGCGTACACAAAAAAATGTGTTTGGCATCTGGTTTGCAGCATGTTGTTGAGCATCCTGACCGCTATCTGGGAAGTTTGCTGAGTTTCTGAGCTCCTTTCTTTAGAACTTCAACACAGAGCATTTCAGCCGTATCTGGAAAGGTGTCAAGATGAAACACTCTTTTCTTAATGCTCACAAAACTCAGCTTGTGAACTGTAGATCTGTGGTCTGTTGGACTCCATGGCCTTACTGTGGCACATGGGTGTCTTCATGGATACATCATGGCTTAAACTTCCAGAGCTGCCCTGTGGACCTTCTTCCCCTTGTGGTTTGGAGAGTCATACATGTTTTCCAAATAGATGCCCTAGGAATGTGTAGGCAGATGTTTGGTTTAGAACTTTGAAGCTGGGTGCTTCAAAAGCAAAATGAGGTCAGTTGCATTTCAGACTCTGCTGCTCCCTTTATTTCTGTGTAGTTTAGGGACTGTATTTACTCGTGGAAAGGATTTTTTTGGCTGTCTTAAAGTCTGTCTCAAGTGTCTCTCCTTCTCTTTCAGTCTTCTCTTACATTTTTCCAAACCATTCTGATGTGTGGTTTCAGGCTCTGTAGATGCACAGTCTGCAAATGGCTGAGTTCCTTAGGAGAGCTCTGAGAGTTCCTGCTACTTGTCCGGAAAATATTAAAAAGCAAAGTGGAATATCCTGTGTTGGCATGTTCCCAATTACTTGTGTGAAATTTCTTGTAAATAGTTGTGCCTGTTCCCCATTTATCTCACAGTTTTTTCACATCTTTATTACTACTCATTTCCGATGCCTTTCTGCTGCAAGATACCTTCTCATTGCAGGGTGGGATGCCTGGAAGCCTCAGACATGGGTTTCATTGTAAAAGATACCAATTAAGAATATATGTTGGTGGGTTTTTTTGTTTTTTGTTTTTGTTTTTTTTTCTTCAGTGACAGTTTTGCAACATTTCCTGGAAGTTGTACTGTCCAAATATATTGAGTGGGAAACTTACATGTATTTTCAAGTAAGCACAAGTAAGATGGAAACCTTCAGAGATCCAGCAAATACTTACAAATGTTTGAGTCTACAGCAAACAGGTTTTCACTTACATTGCAGACTGCCCTGTAATTTTAGTGCTACAGCAATGGCTTTTGTATATCTTCTATTTCCCCTTGGAGCTTTTTTTTTTTACAAATTGATTAACTTTCCTATGTTTAACAGTCCTGCTTCTTCCAGAAGTTTACAAATTTGTTTAGCCAGTGATATCTCTGGCCTTGTGACAGAGAGGCGATAAGATTTGTGAAACATCTGTGTTCAGTGTCACAATCCCTTGGTAGATCATCTCTTCAGAGAAGGTGCAACCAAAGTTAGTGTGAAGTTCTGTCTGAACATACGCACTAGATCTCTTTTTTTTTTCTCACATTTTAAGTTCTTGTGTTGCTCTGATCATAGAATCATCATAGAATCAGAGAACAGCCTGGGTTGAAAAGGACCACAATGCTCACCTAGTTTCAACCCCCCTGCTACATGCAGGGTCACCAACCACCAGACCAGGCTGCCCAGAGCCACATCCAGCATGGCCTTGAAATTTGATGTGCTAATTCTGCTCTGCAGAAGAGCTTATGAATGTCTGCTGTTTCTTAAAATAAATTCCTCTAGCATTTCCCATATCCTGTAGGCACTGGTGTCCTGGTAGGACTATTTTCTTCTTTCTGCAAGAGTTTTGGTATCTCAGGCCTCACCCTGCTTCTGAAATTGGGCCTTGTACATCTCCATTAAGCTAATTCATGTTGATTTTCAAAGGTGCTTCCTGCTATGCTGTTATGATGTGGGCTGCTCAGAACTTATAGAAACTAATCACTGGCATTTAGGTAGCTAAATCAAATACAGCCTTATCTGACTCTTGTTACCATAGCTTCTGAGTGCTTTGCATGTGTTCATCAATTTGGCTTTGCAAACCTAAATGGTTGCACAAAATTCTGTTTTGCTGATGGGAAGCTGGGGCATAATGTGATTTGGGAGAGGTAAAGGCTGCATCAGAAGTGTAGTGAGCTCAGCATGGATCTCCTGATATTGTATTGTGATTCAGGATGTAATTTTGTATTACTTGTCTTGTTGCTGGTCTGTTTAGAAGCTGTGGTCTTGGCTCCTGTGTGTGTGTGGCAGTAGCCAGAGCTTCCCATTCAGGGTTTTCACCTTACAGCTGTGGTGCTCTCTGTGTGCTGTGCAGAGTAAAAGTGATGCTGTTTCTGGTGTTTATGTGGTTATCCACCTCTTCTGTGGCATGGATAAGATATGGAGAGGTCAGGAGGCTGTGAGAGTAGCAGTGCAATTACTTTCCAAAGTCTCCAGACTTGGCAGGGGCTGCCAAGAGGTGCCAGCAGCAGCACAGGGGAACAGGAGGTGGGGAGGGCTGGAGCTTTTACACCACAGGCAGCTGTGTGAGCTGCTGGTGGGGACGTGGATGTGGCTTTCTCTGGTCACTTGCAGGTCCTGACAGCCGAGACACAGTATCTAAGGCAAACTTAGGAAATTTCTCTGAATTTGCAGCATTTTCAAGGCCTGATATATAACACACTTGCTGTCTCCTTAAGCATATTTTAACTGGCAGCATGGGTGAGGAATGATGGGAAGAGGGGCAGAAGTAGAGCTGCCATTATCTGCTTCCTGTGGGGGTGTTTTTACAGTTTTCCTGCACCAAGGACACCAGTGTGGTGTATAAGGAGTTTCTCTGAATACTAGTAGTTGATTTCCACTTTTTTTTTTTTTTTTTCCTTTGGTCGAATTGAATATTATTTCTTTAATTTGCTATGTGGGAAGAAGTTGAAACATTTTGATTTGATAGAAGTTGGAAAGTTGTCACATAGAACAGTGAGGTAAAAGTGCTCATACTCAAGAACTTTATATTCACCATCCATCCTGCATCAGTCTGGCTGTGTGTTGGTCCATGAAGAGGCTGTACAGAAGAGCACAGCTGGGTGATGGTCTCCCTTGGATCCAGTGGGTTTCTTTCCAGTGAATGCCTGCTAGTGAGATGTGCTGCCTACCCCTTGTTCAGTAACGTGGCTCCCCGAGTGACCTGATCCTTCCCTGAGATTCTTTAGGAGTCATCAACCTCAACTCCGTGTGCACTTGTGGCAAAGCAGTGTGCTCAGGACCAACCTCCAGCTCTGAAGGTACGTGTTACTCTCCAGAGCCCAGAGAAGAGCCAGGCTGTGGCCATGTTTCGTGTTTTGTCAGCTTGGCTTATAAAGCTGAGAATAAGGTGGATTCTCTGGCAATGAATTTGTGTGGTCTGATGAGGAAAATGGTTTGAGAAATGTTTGTTGTCCTGACCATTGGAGGGTTAGAAATTTTCCCCATAGCATTATGGATTTGGAAAGGCAGTACCCTTGCTGTGTTTGGCAAGAGGGACAATGCTCTTTTATTCAAAAGCAGTTCAAAAGTACTGAGTGTTCGGTGTGGTTTAAGAATTTTGGTTGTATTTATTTACGCTGATTGTATCCCAGTCATTCAAAGAATGTGCTGGGTCTGGCTGGGGCAGCAGCTGTGGCATCAGTGTTTAGTAGACCCCAGAGACTGCAGAGTTAAACTCCCTTCACACATCAGGAGGAGCGCATCTGGTCCTGCCATGGCTGGATACTTCACACAGAGATGTAACAACTGGGGTGCTTATTTAAGAAAAGTGAAAGTGGGAAAGTAATCTTAGAAATGGTATCAACTCTTCTGTGCCCTTCATGTTATTGTGATAGTAGAAATAAATCTTTCTTTTTCCTTTCCTTTATTTGTAGGTGCTGCATCCCCTAGCAATGGCAGCAGTGCACGTTTAAATGCAAGCTGTTTGTCAAAGCTTAGTGTGTGGGGATTTTAAAAGCGTTCAGCACACCCATATATCCAAATCCGTTCTATAGGGCTATCTGGAAAATGGGAGCTTTTTGATTCAGAATTTCCCATGGCACCTTTATGTTGTGCTCCATGCCCAAGGTGTCTCTGGAACCTGCTGAGCTGCACTGCCTGAGGTCTGAGGGGTAGCTAAGCATATTTGAATTCCCAAGTTTGTAAGGCATGCGCTGAAAACACATTGCCAGTTTCAGTTAAAATTTAGCCAGGGATCAGGAGGTGCTGTTACTCTTATTTGTCTAACAGATCAGAGACTGTAGTATCCTCATGATATTTATCTTTTAACTTTTTCTTCTAGAATCAGACTTCTTAGCTATAGTTCAACATGGACAAGTGTTGTTCCATCCTGTGTTTTATAGATCAGTCTCCTGGAACACGGACAAAGTCCTGAGGCTTAAGAGAGCCTAGATCCCCAGGTGCCCTCCTTGGGCATATACAGTAACTGTGAGCTTAGTATGAAAGATTCACTGGTGTTTGGAGCACTCTGGGCTCATATGCACAGTTTATGCTCTGATGTAATCATTCTAAATGATGTATCTTAGCGCCATGTGCACAATCCATTGAGGATTTGACCCAAGCTCAGGTGAGAGGAAACCTTCAAAGCACCCTACTTTGCACTGTTTCCTGAGAATTGGTTCACACACCACGGCATTCAGCCCACAGATTTCTCCACATCCCAACTCTGCAGGTCTGTGTCTTCTGCTTCAGTGCAGAAGCACGTAGGTGTCCAGCTCAATTCTGAGTTTCTGCTTCTGAGGCACACTGCTGTGTGCTCAGTTCTGCAGTGCTGGACATCACTGCCTTGTTACCTTTCTGGAGCCAACACACTTTACCTGTGCAGATTATTATGTAAAATGTCTGAATATATATATGTTTATATGCACCCCTCTGTCCCAGTTCAGTGTCTGCTTTTTTTTTTTTTTTTTTTTTTTTTGTAAATACATTGTTCCAGTAATTACTATCAGGTAGCAAAGTAGGACATTGCTCATGTTGATAGAAGTTTAATGCCTTTGTACAAGTGGTCTCCGCTGTATCATACTGATGATGTATGTAGCCTAACTGACTGTCTCTGTTGGACTCTGCTTAATGCGAGATGGTCAGTTGCAGACTCTTTTTGCTGGTATGTGTGGCAGTGACAAAAGGCAGAAGGGATTTTATCTAGAAAATGTCAGTATTCATATTTGTATTTTAAAGTTTGGCATGAACGCTGCATTTCCAAGTGTGGACCTTGCAAAGCATATCCTTGCAAGAAACCCTGCTAAGCAGTTGCTGTTGCAAACTGTGGAAATAAACTCTGTTCGTTGTCATTCCATGTACTCAGGATTATGTTGCATTTCTTCAGAGCAAGACCAATGTACCTCATCTCTTTGGACATCCATCTCAACTTTGTTGTAAAGTATCTTGCATTTTTACTGGCTACTGAGAGGTGAACTGAGTTTTCTGCTGTGTGGGTTCAAACTGGAGGAATTGGTCATCCTTTCTGTCTTATGGGAGCATTAAGAAATGGAGAATGAAGGGAGTAGAGTCTGCAGATTCGAAGACTGCTTCAACTTCATAGTTCATCATCAACAGCTAATATTTTCATCTTTTGCATAAATGAGTGGTTTTCAGCACATACCACAAAGGACTTCCAGATGGAATGAACAGAGTGCACCCAAGGAGAACAGCTACTTGTAGAACTCGTATAGAGAACTTGACTGTGAATCAGATGGATGGATGGAGGAGGGGATTGGCTTGTAGACCTCTACTGGTTTTGCTGTTTGTCTGGGGAGTTGACTTCTGAAAAGAACTACCTGGATGGATGTTCTTGCCTCTGGTTGGGACAGCTTCTCAGTTTTGGGAAACTTCAGAAAGCCTTTCTGACATCTACTGTGGTGGCCCTAAACTGTCTTCTTTTTGAGCCTTAGTTCTCTTCTTTGTGAAGAGAGCCCCTTTGTACCCAGTATAACTGATGCCTTTGCAGACACGAGTGCACATAACAGAGTGATTGCCTCAAACATCTTGTGAAGGGGGTTGTCTTCTCTGAGGAGTTGAGATACTTCTCTAGAATCCACTTGTGTTTATTTGGTCTCTCTGATGTTCTAGGTGGTTCTGTCATACTAGTGAAAGATGGAGTGATTCTGTGGGACCATTGGCCAAAGTCAGTGAGAACATCCTTACAGAAAATAGCCTTATGGCTCCTGAGATGCAGTGGAGAATGCCGTGTCCCACACAGCCATTTTGGAGGAGGTCAGAATTTGAAATCTCACATTACTATTAGTCTGCAGAGCGTGGAGACCTTTGACTGACATTTGCCTACACTGGCATGTAGGAGTTTTATGTCTTAGTTGAGGGGCATTTTGAAAATGCAGATACATTCACTCTATTTCGTCTTGTGATGAGCTCTCTTTTGATCACAGAACTTGTCAGATGCATCTCTCTGAAAAAGCAATCTTTGTCTTGCAGTTAGGTAAGCCTTTGTTTCCCATCTGTCCTTGTCTGCCATAGGAAAAAAGAAAAAGAAGTTCTGGTAGGCACGCTATTTCAGAGTTGCAATGAATTTCAGGGTAAGACATGGTTTTCCACCCAAATCTTCCTATCCCAAATAAAAAATAATTCTTGAAGAAGGAGTAGTAGGGCTTTTAGCTTTCCTAGGCTAAGGATGGGATTTTATAACACTTGGAAGTTTGAATTGGAAAAATTATTTGAAGAATTGTAATTGAAACTAAAAGGTTCCATGTGGCTGAAATGACAGTGCTCATTCTCTGGTGCTCTCAGCTGTTACCAACAAGGGGCTGGATAGAACTGAAGTATGATTTGCTGACCATTTGTAGATAACTGCAACTCTCATTTGTGCAAGAACTTGAATGCTTGTTCTCTGTGTCCTCCACAGAGTGTTTAGCAGGAGCCCATCTTGTGTGAGCTACTTGAACCATTCTGAGATACCAGGCCCTTATATCAGACAGTGAGATGCCAGAAGCTGGAAAGCTCAAGAGGCTTAAAGTCCCGTAACCTGATTTTTGTTCTTAGACAAATCTTCTAACAAAGAGTGGTAATTAACCTTGGGTTGATCTGTCAGTTATGCACCTCTTAGAAAGAAAGGATGTGGCTGTTCAAGTCATGCAAACTTGTTCATTTAGAGATGAATGATGAGCCCACCTGGGAGTGACCACCAGTCCTAGATTGGTGGATCCAGGATGGAAGGTAGATTATTATAATTATTATTATTTAGTGAGTTCTGCTTTAGAGATGACAAGAAAAACAGTGCAGTGATGGTTCATGTGCCTTGAGGCCATAGTGTGTCACTAGCATGTAGTAAATTAAATGAAATTATTTGTATTTTTTAATCATAGTGATATTACAACTGGAAATTGACATTGCTTTAAGAAAACAGACTGCTTACAATTTAACGTGTTAAAATACAGGTTGAGTCATCCAGATACCTCCACTGTCTCATTGCTCCCAGTCAGTGGAGGTTGTGTAGGGGAAATCTGGAAGAAAAGTCTATAGCTAACTAATTGTATGTGCTAACCACTCTGTAGGTAGTGTGACTAGTTGAGTATTGTTATACGTTATTGTGTCTTGTGATAACAGCACCATGTTTTCCTGTCATTTTCACAACTTTTCCTGGCTGAAGTGATACACAAGCAACACTGGGTAGTAATCACATTGTCCCGTTCAGTTTCAAAAGGAGAGAAGCGGACCTCATCCAGAAACTTTCCAGCAGGCTACAGTAAGCTTAACTATCTGTTAGCCATTGTCAAATATTTCCATACCTGCAAAAATGGCATCTATTAAAGTAATGGAAATTGTCTCAGAAATAGCGTCATTCCATGACTGATTTTCATGTAATGTTAATGATGTTGCATCTCAGTATCATTTTACAAACTATTTACGAAATGTGTTTGGATTCCTGTGATTCTCACTGATGTGCTCGTGTCTGTGTTTCCTGTTTTCTCATGGACAGCTGACAGGCTCAGGAGATGTAAATTTTCGGAAGAAGAGTCGGCATTCTGTGAAGGGTTGTTTTTTTTAGCTCAGGTTTTCTAGTACTCTGAAATGCTCAAATCTAGTGTAGGCTTTAAGAACCCGGCTGTGGAGCAGTTAGCAGATGTGTGGCAGTCTGATATCCCAGTCAGACTGGGGTTGAAATTAATGTGCTCGCTTAAATTCCCTGCAGGTTTCACCACGATGAATTGAGAGATTTCTTCTCTGTTAAGGGCAAGGTGAATCAAAATCTGTTGTGACTCAGTAGTTTACTGAGGGAGCTTAATACAAAATACCAACATTTTACAAGGCTCAGCCAAACCCTGCTGAACTGTAGCAGATGTGAATGTGTGTTGGGCTGAGTCTCAGTGGCTGTGAAAGAGGCTGAGGAATCTTCCAGCTTTATTTGTATCTTTTGTCTTGAAGTTTTGCAGGAGCAGAGAAAGACAGAGCAACACTAAGTGCGAATTCTTCTACTTCATGAAAGTGAGCAAGTGTGCTTTTGGCTTTAAACTGGGTAGGTCAGAGATGCAAAACTAAATCATTTCCCTCCTTTGATACATTTTCTCTCTTTCTTCTTCACGTCTAAGAATCTGTTATTAAATATAACTGATGGACTAAGTTTCAGGACAGCGTATGTGGTCAGACCAGAGCCAGTTTGGTTCTGCCCCTCTTGAAAGGACTTCGCTGCCTATGAGTTTGTTTCTTGCAAAGATAGGTCTCTTCTTGTGAGAGTCCAGAAGATTAATGAGAGCTCCAGCATTTGTAACTTTCCTGAAAAAAGCCTAAAACATTTCGTTTAGAGACCTTCTCCAATGAACTTTAAAATAGGGTTGCTGTTTTATTAATTCCAGCCTGTAGGGTCTGAAAGCTGCTTTATGAATGGCACAGACACTTAGACAAAAGGTGCACAAGCTCTCTGGGCTATTTGAAAGATTTAGCAGAGATGCATTAGCTGAAGCCATAAGCCTCATTTTTACTGAAAACAGTGCATAGCATGATTGAAATTCTGCACTCTGCAAGGAAGCTTTTAGCCAGTTGACCTTGATGGCCACAAAAGAATCTTTAAGGTTGGAAAAGACCTCTAAGATCATCTAGTCCAACTGTCCACCTGCCACCACTGTTGCACACTAAACCACATCCCTAAGTACCACACCTACCCTTTCCTTAAGCACCTCCGGGGACAGTGACACCACTGCTTCCCTGAGCAGCCTCTTCTAATGCATTAATGCTCTTTTTGAGAAAAAATTCTTCCTGATATTCAACATGAAATGGAGTAAATGTAAGTTTTAAAAAGGTACTTCCTTAGGCAGAGTTCTGAAACACAGCTGGTTTGTCTGTGGATCTCTGGATCTCTGACTCTGCAGATCTGTTTTGTTCATGTCAGCTGTGATGTTGAATCCCTCAACTTTTTGTCTTGTTTGCTCTGAATCCCACAGAACTTTTAGGTAGGTAAAGCGAAGAGCTTGCAGAGGAGATATGGTTACCTGTAGCATCTTTCTGGCCTTGCTTCGTATCTGATAACTTTCAGATTTGACTAAAAACAAATAAATCAACCAACCTTTCTCTGCTTCTCCCCACAGTCCTCCTTTTTCATGCTTGTTTAAAAAACAAAAACAAAAACAAAAAACTGGCATCCCTGCTGTGACGTACTAATAAATAGCAGGCTTGGGGAACTAACAGCCTGTCTGAGAGCATCCCAACGCCTCTGTGCTTCAGCTGGGAGCTGCGTGGGGCTCTCGCAGGCCCTACCTTTCCTGTGTGGATCTGGCACATGGCGTGCAGAGCTGCGTCCCCAGCGTGTGATGCTGCCCTTGGCCCAGCTGTGGTGCCTGGCGCCAGCAGTCTGCGTGCCTGCTGCCAAGCTGGGCCCACAAACGGATTTATTTCTGACAAAGGGCAACTGTTTGCAGGAGTTGTTGTCTTGCTTGGTGTTCCTAATCCCTGGAATAACTGCTGTGACAAGCATAGTAACCATCTGCAGTGAGACCCGTACATTGGTGCCTGTCAAGTGCAGGAATCACAACCTTGTGAGCCTAGGATTGCTTTATTTCTTATTTTTCAAACTTTCAGAGGTAAGGAAAAGTTAGAAGCTCAAGCTCTGGAAAAGCCACCAGGAGCTCTAGTCTCTCAGGTGCATGCACAAATCCTACTTTTCGCTCTGTGAAGATTACATGAATCTAGTCATCTTCTCCAGCTTTTCCATGCGCGGTTTGAACAATAAAAGGAAGCACCATGAGTCCAGCATCCTGATCATTTAAAGAATGTCTGTATAGTTCTGCCCAACATTTCCAGCCTTAGCAAGGTTCAGATTGCACAATGTAAAGGAATTAAGCAGTGGGAGGAGTCCTGTGTCTGTTCACATCTGTGCAAAGTAATGAGCACTGAGCACAGTGCCTGAAGGCAGAGGCAGGAACTGCCTGTTAAGTACTTCTCACCTTTGCTAGGCACTGCTCTGTCTGGTTTCCTCTCTGTTTCCAAGCTCAGGGTTTAGGCAGGGTTTTTTCTTATTACTTCTGGAGCATGTCAGTCCTATGGATTTATGTATGCATGTATCTTGCAGCAGTGCAAATCCAGTAACATGTACTGCATTGGTGACTTTAAATTCTTGTTGCTTCAATCACTTTTACACCAGAAAATTCCTGTTTTACGTCAGTGCAGTGTCCAACTTCCAGATTTGCATTTTTGAGCTGTTTATGTGGAAGTACTGAGTTATTATTTTTTTATTTACAGCAAAAGTTTTCTGTTATAAACAGCCATAATCTTTTGATGCTAAAGGTAATCATTGCATTCCAGTTATTGACTCTTAAGTTAGGCTGTGCTGCTTAAAGGAAAACTGCATTGTTTTCATCTGACAAATTATCTAAATGAGCAAAATCTATATTAAAATGTCTGTCACTCTGTCAAGCTTGTTGTTTGGTTATTTGATCATTTCCCTGGGTATTTTTAAGAAGGGTAATTAAAAAAGGCAAAAAGTCTGATTGCAACGCAAGGCAGATGGCCTCATAAATACATAAGGAAAATAAAGCCAAGCTACAATATACAAGATTTTGTGGGTGGACAGTGCCAGTATGTCTCATTTTAAACCCTGGGGTTCCCCAGAGCTGTGCAGCTTCACCAGAACACAGCTGCAAGGGACACTCAGTATAGACCCGAGGAGTATTTCCTTGTGCCTACCTTCCTCCCTGCAGCTGCACAACAACAGCATAGCTCTGCTGTCACACTGCAGCTGGGGAGAGATGGGCCTCCTGTGTGACAGGAAGATAAGGGCTCCAGATTTGAGTTTTCTTCTGATGTTGGGTAAGAAAGGCAAAGTTTCCAAGGCGGAAAAACAGGCAGAGGTCAGATTGGAGACAGGTTTAACTGCTTTTCCACGATATACCACGTAAATATTTTTTTATTCTTTAACTTTCTGAGAACTTAAATAGACAGTGTTGTTTCAAAATGAGATGGAGAGGGCTTGCTCAGGAAATTGCATCTCGAATTCCACACACCTGGAAGCCCCTCTTTCCCCATCCTGCCCCAGCAGCATTTAGCTCTGTGGGCAGGATTTGCTGCATCCTTACACTGCAGCCTGAGCCATTCCTGTGCTGCTGACAGCAAGGAGCAGTGCAGAAATTAGAGGGCAGCTGGCTGGTGCAGTGTAGGCTGTCTGTGAGACAGCGGGCAGGGCTGGAGGTCATGTTTCTTCCCTTTTTTTATTCTTCTATATTTTCTTCTTTTCTTTGCTTGTTCCTTTACTGCCTCACTGTCATTCCTTGCTCTCCAGTAAGTAGATTTCAGGGAGAACGCCACTCAATGCAGTGTTTTATTCTGAGGGATCAAACGCACAGCAGTGCTAAGGGAGAGGTGCTGCTGTGCTCATCCTCTCCGTGCTGCACACCATCAGTGTGCGCTGCAGGGTTATTCTGAAGGACAGCAAAGCTGGAGGACTCCATAGAGAATGGCAGATTGAAAATCTCTGGTTAGAGAAGGGGAATGAGCAGGAGAGACACCACTTAGAATGGGAAAGAGGAGCTGTTTGGTAGTAACATTCATTGAACAGGTCAAGGGTTCAGGAAATGCAGCTGCTCCAAGCCCAGAAAGTGCTAAGCTTGTGTCGCAGGGAAGCTGGAGTGCAGCAGATGAACCGTTTGAACCTTGGTTGCACCAGCAAATTGACCTTTGGGCCTGACCTCACTGCCCTCACAAAAGCCGGGTTCCAAATAAAACCCAGGGCAGGATGGGGCCACCAGCGCTTCCCGCTGGGTGCTGCTCACAGCTGCTGGTGACACATGCTCCGTGGTGTCCATCACGCCTGGAATTGGCGGTCGTTTCCTTATTGCTCTGGCTGATAAACTTGATCAGCTTTATGCATTTGGTCAGCTACTTCATGCATGTTTGTCCGCAGCCTGGATGAGCGTGTGGTTGCTTCACCAAATGCCCAAGAGAAGTGATCAGAGTCCAAGGGATGGGTTTGACAGAACCTCCCTTATTTACACAGTGGCCACCTGTTGGCTCGAATATCTGCGTGGGGTCAGTGTGCCCTGCAGTGAGAACTATTCTTAATGATCTTAATGCTAGGGAGCTCAGATTTTTGGCACACATCATGACCAAAGATGTGTGAATCATTTCGTTAATTAATAAAAATCTGAAATTTTGCATGGCATTTTAGGGTGAACACTGTTGAAAATACTTCTGCATTTCCTACTAACTCAGTAGGAATTTTGCCACTTTTGAATGAGTAATTATAGGCATCTTAAAACAACTGTTGAACTCCTACATCCTATACACCTGGGGCACCATCCTGCTTGAAGAAGTGCTTGAAGGCACTTTTTTTCTGTATGTCACAAACAGCTTGCATTGCTTTTTATAGATACAAGTTATTGGCTCTTCATTTGTTTTTGTTTTGTTTTGTTTTTAACAAATTAAACGATTGCCTAAAATGTTTTAAAAATTAATTGCAGTTTTCCATTAAGAGCAAACACTCTGAAGTCCCCTTGTACAAATGGGAGATCTTGCTCATGTTGAATAGAAACCCAATTAAAAGTCAGACTGGAGCATAACGGTGTACAGCAGCAGAAGTCTGGGGAGATGGGGATGGGGAGTACTCTTTAGACTCTTGGTTCTGCATGTTACCAGATCCTGCTCTAAGCTTGATGTACTTTGTGCAAAGCAGAAAGAACTGTGTAAATGAGTGATTAGAATGACTCTAATATATGAGACACGCTGAATTTTATGCCACAGCTGGAGAAGCTTATCATTAATTGGAGCTGTGAGCAAATGTATGTCATTTTTGATTTAACATTCTCCCTCACCCCTGCACCCCCCACCCCAACCAGAATCCCTCCTGGAGTCAGATTATTGCTGTAGACTTTGTGAACCCCTCTCTTCTAATGTTTAATCAAGTGCTGAAAAGAGACATTTACGGACTATTTAAAATGTGGAAAAATTGCTTCCCAATATTTTTGACAGAGAGAGACTGAGAACACACAGCATTGAATCATCAGGAAAATTGAAGATTTCCCCTGAACAGCATTGGGATTTTACAGCAGAGGACTTGAAAGACCTTGGAGAAATTGGACGAGGCGCTTATGGTTCTGTCAACAAAATGGTCCACAAACCAAGTGGGCAAATTATGGCAGTTAAAGTAGGTGATGCCCATCCTTACGTTTGTACTTCAGTCCATTAGGGATGAAATGTGATGGAGAATTAATGTTCTTCCATCGACAACCCATCTACTGCTCTTTTCTATTTATTTCCAATATAAAGGCTGCTTTTTGCTGAAAATGCATTGTATAACAGGCATGTTGTCAAGTGATTTGTGACGCTCTTGTAATTGCTTGTGCCCTTTTGAAAATGCCTATCAGGAACTTACTGTTTTGAGAGGATCACATGTTTCTGGACACTGGGAATGGGGCACAGGCCTTTCACCTCTGGGTCACTGGTTCGGATACAGCCGAGGTTGGTGTAGGCACAAGCTGATGTCTGGCAGCTTCTTGGTGTCTTTTGTGAAATAAGGCAGTGATGTGAGATTTGCTTTTTATGTAAGCATGTGCCCATGGTGTAGCAATTAACCACCTCCCCACGAGGAGCTGGAATGGGGATCTTCCAGGGACTGGTTTGCTCTTGCTGATATGTGATGGTGCGTATTTGCTTTCTGCTTACCATGCTGGATCTGCTGAGGAGATGGAAGGTGTTGTGGATTGCAGGACTGCCCATTTTCTACCTTATGCTGCCCAAAACCTCACCTTACAAGCATGAACAATATGCAGCCTCATTTCCCAGCTGGGCGATACGGAGTAGTCTTTGTTTTGCTGTAGCAATGCTTCTCACCAGGTATTTCTGAGGAGCTGCTTGTCCATTGAGCTGGGCTTGGTGGACAGCAGCCATTCTCCCTCTCCCATATCCTTTACTTTGCTTGCTGCTAGCTGGTAACTGATGACATCAGTCTTTTAAGTTTGCTGATGATATTAACTGTAAGTGCTCCCATGGCTCATGTGAAAGAGTAGAAGAGAGCTTTGAGCTGTGGAGGAGTTGGTGTCACTCTCTTTTCCAGCTCTCTCTGTCTTCTTGGGCTTTTTTCTGAACTGGTCTGGAAATGTTTGCTCCTGCTGGCCTGGTGTGGCATGTAGGCAGACCACAGCCCCAGCTCTAGCTGCTACAGATGTAATTCATTCTTGTCTGAAATGTATCAGGCCACTGGAGTAACCAGCATCCCTTTACTTTCTCCTGTAAATGTTGTCATCCTCATAGGGGTGGGATCATTGGCTGGGCCTCACAGCTTTGTGGAAGAGTGCAGTGGTATTGATGTTTCATTGTGTTTTTTTTTTTAATCCCTCAAAGTCATCAGTGGAGCTGGAGGCTGCCCGCAGCTGCAGACCTGTTTCTTTTAGTTGCTTTTGGTGGAACTGTTAGGTGGAGTTTGTAGATGATAGGTTGAAAACCACTGATGTGGTGAGATGATGCCTGGGCACCTTGAGCCTCCCATGCCCACAGTATGTGTCCTGGGCAGCAGGTTTTGCAATCAGATGGCTGTGGGTCTGAAAAAAGCTCTGCCTATAGCCAAGTGGGTTTGTGACAGTGCTCTGCAGTGGGTACAGCTCTGCTGCAATGAGTGCTTTGCTGGGCTGGCTAGTGTCACCAAGAAGGAGACGTGTCTGCTGGCACAGAAATTCTGTTGTCCCAGACTACGTTTACAAAGGGATTTTCTGGATGGTAGCAAAGTGTTGTCAGTGTGGAGGGGATGCAGTGCAGGTACAGCTCCCACCTGCAAGGTGGAAGGCTCCAACAGTGCTCTTGCCCACTGTTGGAGATGGCATTGCACATCTTATTGAGTTGTCTTTGCTGAGGGAAGAGAGGTGTGCACAGCCTCTGCGGGTGCTGGGCATGATGGCTCAGCATTAAGCAAATAAAACCCCCTAATTTTACAGTGTCTGAATTTTGAAATGTCAGAGTTGCAGGCTGGGGTGATGCCACTTTCTTTTCTCTGAACACACCCCTGTAGGGCACAGCTGTGCCTGCTGCACTTTTCCTCACTGAAGGGAGAAGGGAAGCTGGAGGCTCTGGGCAGCCACATCTGTTTCTAAAATGTTAGGAGTGAGGGCTGTTCTGCACTGCCAATGGTGATAAAATGTGACTGAGCAAAAGAAAATGTATGAGTGGAACAGTATGTGACATCTCCGCTGCAGAAAGAGCTATTTTGAAGCTTGGATGGTGCAGTTTCAGGTGAGGTTTCAGGATAGAGCTGACTCCAGACTACCTACTGGTTCATTCCAAAGCACTTAGCCTTTTCTCTCTCAAATTGCTGTTGCTTTTGGGGCAGTCTGTGTTGTGCAGTAACCTGCTTTGTTCTGGTCTGCTTTACGGTCCATCTGTGTTTGGGGCCATCCATCTCCTGTTCTTTCTGTTTCCCCCAAGCCTGTGGTGTCCTCTTGGCTTATAAAGCTGTTGCCTTCTGTAGCCCCAGCACCTCACCTGCCTCCAGGTAAACAAGCTGCTCGCTGTAGCTTCTCCTTGCTATACAGGCAGGAACTTAACTTGATATATTCTACTTCAAATTGAAACTATCCTAAGAGAAAAAGCATAGAAAATGAATGGTTGAGAGGAAACCCTGTCAGTCTAGTGATCTGAGGTTCTAGCTATGATCTAAATCACACCTGCTTGCAGTTCAGTGTTGTGGCACTGTGCATTGTGCCTGGTCTTGAGGACATTGAATTTCAAAACCAGTGTATCTGATTATTTGGTGGTGCTGCTGTTCCTGTCCAGTGGTTCCCTAAGAGGTGATTACAGCAGCACTAGGGCAACAGGCAGATCCCTTGGAAGGATGTTCAGCAGGAGAAAATAGGTTCTTGGAGGCTACAAGCCAGAAGTTGTTGTCTGTTCTGTACTGATGAGTGAAACACAGAGAGAGCTCCAGAAGCTGCTAGTTAGATGCAGAGAAAATTGCTATGTGGGCCTCATCCAGTTTCTCCTTCATCCTCTTCCATCACTACCCATGGCAGGATCAAGCCCTATTTGCAGTTACCATCTCCAGGCTGCGTCCACATGCAGCTTGTCAGTCCCTTCTGCAGACAGGTTCAAATCCTGCTTGTTCCATAGGCGTGCTGCAGTTACATAGTAATGAACAGATGAAGAGTTGCTCTTTTCCCATGTTGGAGTTTCCTGCTCCTGCTGCACCCAGACAGCCTGGCAGCTTTGAGCACTCATCATGCACCTCTCAGGCTTGAGGAAACGCAGCTGCTATATCAGACCTCAAATCGTTTCCACTTCCTTCTTCTGGTTTTTCCTAGCCTGTCTTGCCACTTTCATGACACTTTGCAATCTTTGGTTCCTTCAAGCACTGTTTACATTCACCTTCTGCTTTCTCTCTGCATGGTGCCCTGTGTTTTCCCTGCAGCATGCATTCTGCTGTGCTCCTGAGGTCCCCAAGCAAAGCTCAGGGGCTGCCCCTCCTGTCTCCACTTCTTACTGCAGCGGTCTCCACTCCTGTGTGTGATGAAATAGCACCAAAACAACTTGAGATGTGCGGGTGAAAGCACAGCGTCCCTTCATTTTCTCCTTTTATGCAGTCTGGCCTGATCAGCCAATGTCTGGATCTTGGCAGATCCTGGGACCTCTAATGAGGGTGTCCTGTGACTGTCAGGCCCTTGGGCAAGACTGAAAGTTTTCATCTGGTACTTCAGCATCAGCGATTGAGGAGGAGAATATACCCATTTATGTCACTGGTATGAAACCAGTTCAGCATAGCTTCAGGCTGTTGGAGAAAGAGGCTTAGATGATAAATTCTTGTGCCCAGTTCTGCTCCTTCCTCTCCTTCAGTTTTTGTACTGCTGTGCCCTTAGAAATAAGTAGTTAAATAACAGGAAGATGTGATGTGTCTCTGCAGGGCAGGCTGGAGCAGCAGGACGTGGCTGCAGAAGACTGGGAGCTGTGCTCTTGCCTACAGGCAGGCGGTTGCAGGATTTGCTGTGTAGCTTTTGCATCCCCTGCTCATCCCATTGAAAGCCTCTTCCCAGGCACATCAGGAAGAGGGGGAAGTGGTAAAAGAAAGAGGAATCGGACTCAGAGGATTTACATGCAACATTTTTTCATTTTTCTCTATGAAAAATATTCTATTTTTGCAAGATTGAAATAAGAATCCTCTTGTTCCTTAAATCCCATTTATCTCACAGGTCTTCCTACGGATTCCAAGTGCCTGTTCACTCTGAGTCAGTGGGCACTGTGATCTTCTCCTCACTCGAAAAATCCCTACTAATTTTCCTGAGAATTTATTTGCATATGGGGTCAAGACTCTCCCTTATGGGAAAGAAAACAGCCCATTTTTGTCCATTGCCAACTCTGAAAATTCACCACTGCAAGGCCAGTTTGTACATTAACTCTGTACCTCCTCGGCAGGTTTCTCTTCTGGAGTCCTTCTTTTCCTTGAAGGCAGTATCTGCCCTGGCCCGCATTTGCCTGCGGCACCAGCATCAGTTCTCTGTGATACCGTCTTGTCCAGCTTCCAAGTTTCACCCAGCGTCCTTTTGCTTTGTTTCTGGTTTCTTGTTTGCTCCTCTGTTCTTGTTCAGTCTGTGTCAGTCTGTAAGTCACCTGTGAACAATCTCCCTGCAGGGAGCCCTGGTCCCTTCCTGGGATCTGCTGCACTCTGTCACTCCTCATCTTATTGCTGAGGCTTCACAACACATGCTGCCCCAGCCCCTTTGGTACCTGCCTTCCAGTATCACCATATGTTGTTGTCATAGCTGCTCTGGGGGGCTGTGCATCTTGTTTCATGAGGATACCACACAGCCGAAGAACCAGACCGTCTTTGTCAGATCAAAGTCCCATTTTATTAGGGTGAAGTGGTTTCCTCGGGAAGCTCACCAAGCAGCTGAGGGTTATTTCTGTCCTGAGGTTTCCCTTTAAGATTGGTGATCAAAACGAGATGTTAAAATATCCTTGTTTTCCCAGAGCGATATAAAAACATATAAATGAAACGTCCCCCAGTCTGAATGAATGCTAGGAACTGTTCTCACTGTTGGAGCATGATGCTCTGCTTACTCCTTCAACAGCACAGACAATATGTAGCATGGGCTTTATTAACCAGAATTCTGAAGGCTAGGAGGGTTTCTTGCTTGAAATGTTCCCAAGATAAATAATCAAATATTTGACATAGCCGACCTTTAGCCTGTGAAGCGGTGCTTGTGCCAGCCTGGAGCCCAAGCACAGCAGCAATGGGAAGGCACAGCTCAGGCCCCTGCACTCCCCTCCAGCCTTCTGAACCATGGCTCTCCAGCTGTAGGAAACACCTGGACATTTTGGTTTCAGTGCTCGAAGCTTCTAACAGTTTCTTCCTCTTCTGGTTCTCTTGTTTTGAACTGGCTGAAAAATGTGCTGTCAAGAGCCTGGTCAAATGGTCTGTGCTTCAGTTGGTGTTCAGGCTTCTTGTCAGGGCCCCATGGACAAGTCTTGCACCTCTTGTGGTTTCTCCATCAGAAATACACCTAGGGAGTGAGCAAACTGCAGAGGGGGCATTTTTGTCTGCACTCCTTCGACTTTTCCTCCATTCCAGAAGAGGCAGTGATTTTCAGTTATCTACCAGAATTTTCTGTATTTTGCAGTATCTATCTGCAGTATAAATCAATCTAACTGATCCAGTCTTTCTCTGCAGTACTATCTAGTTTAGTTTCCACTTCTAGCCAACATGTTCAGATTTTGTTGGTTTTCTGTTTTCTGTGTAGTCTAGCAATAGTTTTGACCAGTCTACAGGCGACCTTCCACTTCTTCTGCACTTATCCTAAGAAATTCAGAAGCAATTCTAAGATCAGCTGGGTAATCAGAGAAGCTGGCCGAGGCACTGTTTGCAAATACATAGGATGTCAAGCCTATAAAACGTCTGTAAAAGATCTTTGTTCTTCCAGGAGAAGTCAGTAAGCTGTGGAGCTGTTCCTGGTTCAGAACACACTGCCTCTTTCACATCATTTTGCACTGTAGTCAGTGCTTGGTCTCTTACCCATTGCTTTAAAACAGGTGTTTAAGTCTTGGCTTTCACGGATTTTCACTGAAGGCAGTCCCACAGTTGAAATAGGTTGTTAAGTATCAGATGTCCTTGAGAGCAGAAGTTAAACATTTATTTATACCTCTGTAATTTATCCATCATTTCCTGGATGTCTGATAGCCCTCTAAGATGACACACAAGTGGATTAAGTTCAACCAAGGGGCGTGTTTCTCTGACCTTCCTGTTTCCCATATGATTTCGGAAGAGGAGCATTAGGATTTTTGTGAGCTGGCTTTGTGGTATACATTTCCATTCTTGGCACAATTAGATACAGTCCTTGAAGCTGACTACTTATCTTAGAATTTATTGAGGAGGATTTTCTGTTTCACTCATCTGTTTGGGTAGTTGGCTGAGAGTAAGGGAAGGCTGTTCCAAACTGTGCTGATAAGATACGGAGGAAGTAGTGAATGATGAATTTAAAGGAAATGGTGAGAAACTGAGTCTTATTAGAGGAGACGGAGGCTAGTTGTGATTAGTAGAAGACCTGACATGCTTTTTTCAGGACTAAAAGTGTTATGGATGGGTAGGTGAATGTTCTTGTCCTCAGCAGCAAGAATGCAAAACCCCCTTCCAGCCCTCTGTTCCTGTCAGTGGCAGGTAACCCAGCCCATTGGGGCACTATCGGGCACCATTGCCGGGCTTTCTGCTGAGCCCCGTTTGCAGAACAGTGCTGTTTTTCCTCTTAGCTCAAGAAGCAGGTTTTCAGTTTCACGCCTATGGCTTTTTTATCCCTTTTCTTCTTTTCCTCTTTACCTTTCCCCTTTTTTCTTATTCCCTTTCCCCTTTCTCAACTGGTTGCTACCCACTGCACCTGAATCTTTTCTTGTGTGTACTGAAGCTTGGTGATGTCTTTTCTGTTTTGGGTCTGCTTTGTGGGATTTGCCTGGTTTTAGGTTCGTGTGGTCCAATCCACAGAGCGTAGCTTAGCATTTTGCTGCTGATGCTGTCCAGAGCACAACTTTCAGAGCCCTTGTTTTTGATGTTAGAAGGCTTTATCCTAACCTGAGTTTGTACTAAAAGGGCTGAAGAATGTACTTCCGGAGGGTTGCAGTTTGAGGCCAACAAGAAACTGGTAAAAATGAGACTTCCTCTATCTGCTAAAAAAATACCCTTCTTCCTTATGTAGCTTGTTTGGCCATAGCAGTACCTGCATGCAGTAGAGTAACCAGGCTAAGATGTGTAGGACCTGAAGACAAGTGAGACCTGTCCGTCCTGTTAAATGGTGTCACCAGACTGTTGCCTTGCTTTGTGTCTTCCTTTCCTGCCATTTCCCACATCCTTGGAAAGTCTGTCCATGGGAACAGCTGCAGTGTCCTGCCATAGAGTTAGATAGTGGGTCTTCATTACAGCTCATGTGCTATTTGAATAATGGCTGCTGTTGACTTTGATTACCTTTTGCTTTTTCTTCCCTCTTTTGCTGGTGAATGCCTGTTCCTTAGCTGGTGAATTGAGACTGCTGGCATGCAACAGAATGTCCAGCTAAACAAAGCTGTCTTCTCCAGCCTGGGCTGCCCCCTGCTCCGTGCTGTGTTGCACATTGCCTCTGATTGTTTCGCCCTCATCCTGAATTTTCAAACCCCAAATCCCCAGCAGTCTTTGGACCCTGAAGCGATGTTTGCTCAGGAATTCATGCTAGCTTCTCAAGTTGTCCTTTGGGTGCTGCATCTGCATGGGTGCTCTGCAGTATAACTGACTGACAGTCCATCCTCTGGGTCCTTTACTTGCTCTTGCTCTTTCTTCCAAGGGAGATTGTGGTTGGCAAAAGGAGCAATGTTAGGATTTGGTGCTGTTCCAAGGTGCCATTAAAATCACCTACTCTATACAACGTATCATATGCTTTCCAGAGATGAAGAAGTAAGAGTAGAAAAGGAAATATCAGAGGTGGGATGAGATGCTTCAGGTGAAGTTGTAGAATGTGAGAAGCACGCTGCAGGGAAGGCTGGATTGTGCAGACGTGAGGGTGATGCAGAGGGAAACTAAGAAGATTCTTGGATCACCATGAGAAAGGCTTTTGGGGGCTGGGAGATATGGAGTTGGCATGGAAGAGAGCTATGAGTCACAGTATAGAGAAAAGATTCTTCTTGTATTGCTCCTCACCTTTTTTGTGAACTTTTCAGAGAAGTGCAGAGAAGCATCTAAACTGTCCCTCAGACATCCCACCACAGTGGCTTTGCCATCCATCATCTTCTGTCAAGGGTCAGGGCAATGTCATTATCATTTCATACAGTGCTGATGGTATGCCATCTAGAAAGAGACATTCATTCTGCTTAGCCTTTGGTATGCCAGCAGGGGGTTGTAGACTTTATGTGATGGCACTGAACTTCTGCAAAACAGATTTGAACCAGTGACCTAGAGGTGAAGTGGTTTAGTTCATTGCTAGTCCCCTCAGCCATCTTCTCGCTCTATTTGCAACTACAAAATATCACCCACTCGGTGGCTTTGCAAGGTGTGTGGATGTGCTGGACAATTTTCCCTAGTACTCTAGAATCCGTTGGGAGGGAAGAGGGCAGCATGAGCACAACAATGATTGGTCTAGGCCAAACTAGAACGTTAAGAACGAATGGTGAAATAACAATATCAGGATGCACCAAAGGTAAGGAAAATTGTAGTGTCAATACCGTCCTCATTTTTTGTGATTCAACACAAAAAACACTAAAGGTACAAAATCATGCACTGTTTCTTAAGTGATGTGATATGAACAGCCAACCTTGATTGTACCTTCACGTGCTTAGCCCTGTGCTTGCTAACGTGTGTGGTCTTGCTGCCACCAGCAGTTGTTCGCAGGGCAGGGAGTTCTGCCTAGTAGTGCTGGTAGGACTTGGTGCTAGTATCACAAAAGTTTGTCCCAGAACCTTGAATATTTTTTTCTGTCCTGGGTGCCAAGTAGTTTTTCTCCTCAAGGAGTGCCCAGGCTACTTCTGTTTCTTTGGACTTCTTGACAATTTTTTTTTTTCTTTTTTTTTAATTATTTCTCAACATGACTTCTTCAGGGTCATAATTTTCCTCACATTTCAGGGAATGCATTAATTAG
>JAOWBP010004377.1:547588-578190 GCA_028571105.1 Tragopan temminckii
ACTTCCTCTGGTTGTGCACCCTTCATTTGGAGGCCTATCACCACAGTCCATTTCCAGTTTTCATCCCACTATTCTGAGTGCTGCTCCCAGTGGTTCCCTTAGTGTCTGTATTTGATGAGGCAGTTGCTCCTTATCCATTCTGTCCAGGCCCCTGAGGATCTTTTGGAGTGCTGCCATATTCCCTGCCTACCATATCTTCTTCTTCAGCCTGATAAGTGCCAGCTTGTGTCATACACAGAATCCATTCTGATCTTTGATAACCTCTCTTGCTGTTATCTGCATCTTTTCCAATTCTGTGCTATCCTTTTGGTACCACAATTGCATTACTGTTCTTGAAAGGAGCAGTACCTGCAATAGCTTGCCAAGGAGCAGTAATTTTGCTTGGACCTTTAATGCACATAAATACTCTGTGCTGTGGAGTGAGTTATCCAATACGACACTTTCATGAATTATATCAAGACCAGAGTTAGAGCAACAAAAGCTATGTAAGCTGACCACTGTTAATCCTGACGTAATTCGGTTCTCCATGGCCAGGAATGTAATGTTAATCACTGCATTTTTGTGACTGTTTTAGCATCTACTTATTATATATATAATTTAAGGTATGAATTATTCTGCAAGGCAGCAGAAGGTATTGTTCTGTCTCCTTGTGCCTTGCACAGGCACTCCCATTGCCTTTGAATGACCAGTAAAAACAGTTGGGAACTGGTGTTCTGCATGCAGCCTGGACAATCTTATGCCATGCTTGCATGTTTTCCTCTACTTGAGCCTACACAGAAGAAGAAGAACAACAGTGAGTAGATCCCTGTTTTCCATCTTTGCATATTATCTGGCATTGCAGCCCGTGCTGAGCCTGTAAGGGCTTTACTGGGGTGCTGTTAGAGGAAGAAGGTGAATTTGGAATTTAAAGCTCACAGTTGGAACTGAATATTCAATTCCTGCTTCTCAAGAATCTTCCTATGTAATTTCATCAAGTCTTTTCTCTGGCTTTGAATCTCAGTCTCTAAATTAAGGCTACTAATCCTTCCTTTTCCCATGCTTCACTTTGTCTTATCTGTTGAACATTTTGGGCCAGGAAGCGTTGTCTCTGTTCATGCAGTCTGAACTCCTACCGAGTGTGTAGGCTCAGCCTTGGCTGCCAGTTGGCAGCTTTGCTGAAATACAAATGATAAGGCTGTCCCATAGTTTGAAGAAAAGTCTCTGGGCAAGGCCATATCTTGCCAGATGCTGATGAGCAACATGTTCAGAGCTGCATGAGCCTGTCACCTCTTTGCAACTCTAGGCACATTCCAGAGTGTAAGTGTACATACATCAATAATGCAAAAACCTGCCCTGATCAGTGCCCAGCTGTCAGCCCGGCCTTTGCAGCACCCTTTGTATTGTCAAAAAGTCCTGTTCTCTTGCAGCTAGGGCAAGGCTTCAGTAAGGTCACTCTGGGATATATTGTGTTGGCCCCTGGCAACCCCTCTGCCCTTGCCCTCAGCATCAGTGGTTTGGGGTTCTTCCCCTCACCTTGGTTTCTTCCTGATATACTTGGATGAGTTTTCTGTCTTGTCATATTAATTAAATGTTCAAATATAAATTACATTTTTTAAAGGAAGGAAAACTGTGACAGCAGAGAAGAGAAAAAACGTATTTAAGTGAAAAAAAGATTTTCAGCAGTATGTTTGAACCCTCCAGCCCTGATCCATTCCCAACGTAATGGAATCATCCAGCTCCCTGTTGCACTGGATCATAGGACCACATGGGACTAAACTTCTCTCAAGAAGTCCTACGGCAATACATGCGTCAACAAACCTTGTTTTTCAGCATTTTAAGGTGAAAAATAAGGAAAAACATTCCGGAAGGCAGATCTTGGGACCTTCTGCTCTGAGCCAGAATTCAGATTCTCTGGGAATAGATTGAGCTACAGATGGGGAATTTTCTTCCTCCTGCTCCTAAAAGGTGAAAAACTTTACTCTGAGTCTCTTTAGAGGAGCTAGAATATGCAGCATGCAGCTCTCACAATCAAATAATTGGCAAGAAGGTTGTAGCAGCTTCAGGAGGAGCAATAGGACAGCTGGGCTGTTCTGAATGGCAGGTACCTCTCTGAAGGAGTGAGCAGTTTGTGCTGAGAAGCAGAGCTCTCCCCTGATGGTTTGGGGAGTAGGAATAGTAAGCCAAATTGAATGGAACTTACTTTGAGGATAGTCGTATAACTGTAAACAGACAAGTTGCTTGTGACAGCCTCTATGAGTATAAAACGTTTGGTTTGGAAAGGCAAAAAATATTGCAGGTGAATATTTTCCCTACTTGTATTCTCACTTGTTCAGCAAGCATTTTTTGATAGGGAAGAGTTTAAAATGCTGCTTTGTCTCTGGCAATTCTGACAATTTGAAGGCTTCTTCTTGAAAAATTGCTCAATGCCATAAGCTACAGCTATACCATCGATTCATGAAAAACAGACTGGGGCATGAATAATCTTCATGGAAGTTTGACATGGGATGAAGTCTTTTCTGGAAGTGGTATTGGTTGTCCCTCAGCCATCAGCACCTTTACCTGTGTTTTATTTGCTCCTTGTTCTTCAATCATGTGGTACGTCCTTCTGTTAGGTATGTCTGCAAAGACAATGTAATGTATATCAATGCAAAAACTGTATGTAAATTATCAGCAGCGGAGCTTTGTGAGAGTTTTTAGGCACTCACTTAGATGAAATTGAATTACCTACTTAGTGAAACATGAATAATGGAAAAGCAACATTTCAACCTTCGCATGAATAAAGGAGTCTTCATCGTGCTGACATCAGATGGTGCCTGTGCTGGAGTCTCTTGCCAGAGCTATGGGGTTGTGACCTCGATGTCACCATTCACATCCCCATGGTGGTACAGCCTACTTTGTTCTGTTGAGGCAGCTGACCGGACTGCTCTGCTGCTTCTGCAGAGATCGCAGGTAGAAAGTTTCACCCTTTTGGCAAGAACAGAAAGCACCTCTGACTGCTGACTTCTTCATGTGTGGCAGTCTTCTTAAGAGAGAAGGTTGCTTCTAGTAAAGCCTGAGGAATAAGGAGAATCAGAAAGAGAAACACGGGAGGGGTGGTTGTGCTGTTATTTCTGGCTGTAGGAGATTGAGAGCCTGATGAAGTCAGCTGGCTTACCCATACTGCCCCAGCGAGACCACTGACTTCTGATTTACAGAGCACACAGAGCATTCCACATCAGTCCTGCGAGATGGCACGTTGCAGAAGGTCTGGTTACCAGGGTCAGTTTGTTCCCTCTCTAAACAATATTTGCTAGATGGGAGATGAAGAAGAGGATGGCTAGGAATTCTACAAAGATTTCACTTCCAGTGAGAATACAAGAGTATCAGGCTGAGCAATGCATCTGCTCTGGGTGACCCTGAGACTTGCTCCCTGAGAGCTGCTGATTGGAGGGCAAAGATATCTGCTAGAAAAGCAGTTGTTGTTTCTTGTGTGTATGCTGCAAGCTTTGCAGCTGACCTAGTTTGAGATTGTTTCTGTATCCTAACCACACTAACTACTCTTTTAAGGTCACCATTCCTGTTACTTTTCTTATCAAGAGGGGAAGAGGAAAAAAGCCTTGTTTGACTTGGGATATCAGCAGCAACTTCTACATGCTATGAATGTAGCCAAGCCAAGTTTAAATCAACAGACTCAGTAAATGATAATGCAGAATTCATTCCAAGTTGTAAAATAAGCCCAGGAAGCCAGGCAAAGCAGGCCATGGGACCTTTAGCTGGTATGAGGGAAGAGTTAATAGTATGGCTGTGACAGCAGCACAGCACTGATGTTGATTTGAGTTGTGGTTGTATCCTTGATCATTTGATACAAGGTCTTTGTTCTCTTTGCTGTTGATGTCTGCTCATCTTGAGACACCCAGAGGAGAGTGGGGTGGAATGCCTGTCACCTGCAGTGTCCTGGGAAGTACTTTTGTAATAGACATTATTTTCTTGAAGTAGAATCATAGAATCCTTAGGGTTGAAAGGGACCTCTAAAGGCCATCCAGTTCAGCTCCCCCGCAGTGCACAGAGACATGCACAGCTAGATCAGGTTGTGTGTTTGGTACCTCGAAGATGAGTCTTTCATTTGACTGAGACTCCATATTTGATGTAGCTGCTCTGTAGCACTGCTACAGGACTGTGAAGGTCCTCGACATGCTACCTGACCATGGAAGACTTCAGCTATTTGAAATGGCTTGAGATGACTGGTCAAATGAGCAATCCCCAGTGCTCAGGAAAAGTGCCTTATGTGTCTTGTAAGGAAATGTGGTAGGAGTCTCCATTCACTCTCATTAATGTAGATGCTACTTGCATAAAGGTGCACTAATGTGGTAAAACTGCAGTGTTGGTAGTGCAGGATCATAGACTGGTTGAGGCTGGGGGGAACCTCTTGAGGCCATTATGTCCAAGCTCCCTGCTCAAGAAGAGCCACCCGGTGCAGGACCGTGTCTGGGCAGCTTTTGGTACTGGAGATTCCACAACCTCTCTGTGCAACCTGTGACAGTGCTCAGGCACTTTGCACAGTCAAATGTGTTTGTGGATTGTGTTCTTAGAGAGCCTCCTGTGCTATGGTTTGTGCCCAATGCCTTGTGTCCTGGGGAAGAGCCTCTCTCCTTCCTCTCTGCACTGTTCTTTCAGGTATTTATAGACATTGATGAGGTCCCCCTGAGCCTTCTCTTCCCCAGGCTGAACTCACCCTTCATCATCTTTTTGGCATTGGTTGGACCCTCCTGTGGCTTCATGCCTCTTGTGGTTGGGAGCCCAGAGCTGGACTGAGCACTCCAGGTGTGGCCTCACCAGTGCTGAGCCAAGGGGAGGGATCACCCCCTAACCTCCTGGCAGTACTTTGCCTAAGGCAGCCCAGGATACCATCAACCTTATCTGTGGCTGGTTCATGTTCATCTTGTCTGCCAGGACCTCCAGGTCCTTTTCCTGCCAAACTGCTTTCCAGCTCAGTGGCATCTCTGTAATGTATTTGGCTGTGGGCTGGCGACTAAGAACACAGAATTCAGAAGTGGAAGCAGCCCAGCTGCTAGTAAAAACACAGTTTTATTGTATGTCCTGGACCACTGATAGTGAAGGACATTTTTTCGACGTGCTGACAAGAAGTGCACTAGCATCTGGTAATTTAGCACTTGAAAAGGAATAAAATATGTTCTTTGGAAGAATAGTTATAGCTGGAAGAGAAAAGCTAAACTTCTTCCTTTGCCATTTTGTAATCAGAAATCAACCTGACCTGGGAGCATAAATTGAAGAGAAACTTTCATTAAGATAATTTTGTTCTCACAACTCATGATGAAGCAGAAGTTTGCCATGCACATCAGCACTTCTCTGTATTTGCTAAGGAAGGGGCTGAGTAACCAAATTCAGTTGTACCTGCCAGTCTTACCCTTTGTTCTCAGTAAGGTTTTTCAGCTCTGCCTGTAGGTAGGTTCTTTCAAGTTTCAGGAAGAGAGGAGAATCTGCAGGATTTTGACTCTTAGCACCAGCCTTTAAGAAGCTGCATAATTGAAAAACTCCCTCATCTTTCTTCACTAATCTTGCTGATGTGAATTCATGTTGATCAGGTAAACTTTTATATTGCCAGATCAGTAAATATCCACACTCAGGGTTTCTATATGGCATATATTCCAGGGCATGGACAAAACCATGTCTTCATTTTTGTTCTCCCTTGGTGCTTTTGATCACAATCATTTTGAATGTTGTGGTGACACACAGATATGTTTGAGCGTTCAGTAATGCACACCAGAACCCTGCAGACATACAAAGTGAAGCTTTTGTTACAGTAACAGCTCTGATAAGGTTGCCTGTTGTTCCACATAAATTGGCTTTTCCTGTACAAACAGCAGCCTTGTAACCTGGGCCACTGAGGGTGCTCACATACCAGTGCAGTTGGACATAAACGTGAGGCTGAGGGCAATCAGTTGAATTCCCAAATGAATCCAGTTCCCTGTAGTCTTAGTACAGTCCCACAGGAATGTGGCACACTACTAGTTTTTAAGGTAGGGCTGCTCAAAGCAGAAGCAATGTCTTGAAAGATCCTGTGGGCAGTAGAGTCGTTTGCTTTCACTGTGGATAGTTGATAAGGGTCTGGTATGGATCCAGTTTCACATGATTTCACATGCATCACTAACGCTGCATCCACAGTACTTTCTCTGAGCCACTCCTGGTGATACAGAAGTGCTACGACTGCACTTTGCATTTGTTGCCAATGCTGAAAAGGGAACACTTCTGCTTATGAAACAAATTCATTTCTACAGTTTAAATCAGATCAGGTTCTCAGACAAATCCATCCATAACCAACCTTTCTCCAGCATCCTGAGCTTTCCTTTCTCCATGTCTCTCTCCAAACTGCCTTGAGTCAGTCACTTGGAACGGCTGTGTTCTCTTCTCTCTGTGCTGCATTTGCCTCTTGGTGGTGTCCCAGCCGCTGCATTCAGCAAATTGCCTTTTTGATCAGTGCCTTTCGCTTTGTTTCAGGTGTGTTCTCTGGGCTCAGGCTTGTAACAGCCCTTTCCCTTATGTGGGAGGTGAGAACTGATACCATTGTGTAGGTGAAGAATGTTTTACACCACTGAAACTGTCCACTTTTGTTCCCTCTGGCCCCTTTGGTGGCCTTTTGTGTTCTTACTAAACCAAGCACTTGGTCTGGAGCTGGGTCTTGGTGGATGCCATCTCCTGTTTTTCATAGGAGGTCGTTCTGAGTGGATGCCAAACCCCTTTTTTTGGCCTTAAAACCTGTGGCTTGGCATGATTGTTTAATTCTCTCATTAGTACCTGAGAGTTGCTCCTGGCTGATGTGAAGACCAGGAGATCGCTTCAAACAGAATTGACTTAACGTGCACCAAATGGGAGCATGGGGCTTTGCAAGAGTGCCAGCGTTTCTACGCTCTTGTTTTTTTTCCTCATTTCATTTCCATGTGCTTTGTGTATGTCTGTGTTTTTGTTTGACTGGGACAGTCCAGTTCTGGTGGTGTACTATTCCTAGGAACAATGCACTGCATGAAATGCGTTACACTCTGCAGAAACAGCTCATACAAAGCCTTCTGTGGTCCTCCATGGGAGTTAAAATGTTTAAAATCTAATGTTTAAAAAGCTAAGATCAAGAGATGAGAAATTCTTCCATACATACTCTTTGAGGCGATCCATTTTTTATCCCCATCTCGAATGGGCTGACTCACAGATCTTAGGAGAGAACTTGGTAAGAAGACATGCTGCCCTCCTCTGATCAGCTTAGTTTTTCATACCCCACAAAGATCATCTGGTCCAACTTTCTGCAGTGAGCAGGGACATGCAGAGCTGGATGAGGTGCTCAGAGCCCCATCCAGCCTGGCCTTGGGTGCCATCCTCCACCTCTCCAGGCAACCTGTGCCAGTGCCCCACCGCCCTTTTCATTTAGCAAAGATGTGCCTTAACAGTTTTCTGCATTTAAATTAACTGTTAAATGCAAGTCAACAAAACTCCCTGTCCTCCTGGATTTCTTTTCGTTTTCTCTTGCTTTGATTATGTCTCCAAATGCAGCATGAAATGTTCTCTGGCCTATGCAGAGTTGACGTAAACTGCAGGGCATTTTTGTAGCCTTACTGTGCATGGCTGTGTCTCACTGTGCCATCAGCCTCCTTGAGAACCAAACAGTTTTTTAGGCATCAGTTCATCTATTCTCGGGCAGCTAATATGCAATGTCAAGTCTGATCTTGTCAGTTAGATTTCTCTGCTGGTGAATGGAGTGAGGAGAAGTGGATAATAAGGGTGATTTCTCGATTGCTCTCAATGGCTAGTTCAGGCTTGCTGCTGATCAAATGGCTGAAATTAATCAGGATGGAATTCTTCCTTCCTGTCAAATGCACGTTGCAGTTTCTGTGTTTTATTGGATTCGAGGGATATCTTAATGTTCTCTGGGTTTTTGTTTCTCATTTAAGCTTGACAGTAACAAAGATTTTTTTTCTTTTTCCAGGGTGACTGTTGGATCTGTATGGAGCTCATGTCTACCTCGTTTGATAAGTTTTACAAATATGTATATAGTGTATTAGATGATGTTATTCCAGAAGAAATCCTAGGCAAAATCACTTTAGCTGTGAGTATTTTGTTAAGCTTTTTTCTTGTGTGTGTGTGTGTGTGTGGTTTTTTTTGACGCTAGTTTGAAAAATTCAGGTCTCTTACTTAACTTGTAAGAAAGCTGCTTGATCTGCGTGCAGTACAACTGCTGCTGTTGTATTGCATCACAGTTTTAATGAACCTTGAATATATTCTAGTTTTCCTATAAGATATTATATGGTGGAGAATCAGGCCCTGGGGGCCTGTAACTTTGACTCTGCCCAGACAAACCCTTGGTTGTCTAAATACGAGGGTAAGCGTTGGCTCTGCAAAACAGGCTTTTGGGTTTGGGCTGTAAAGGAAGGAGTGTTGAAGAGTATGCTGAGATCTCTGTCCTGCTGCTGCCTATAAAACTCTCTTGGGCCCATTGGATTTCTGTAGGATAGTCTGGGCTTCTATGGTCCAGAAACCTCTGGTGCCATTGGGCAAAGGCTCCTAAAAATGCAGGTGGGTTCTTCAGCAGGTGCATAGTCAGTTTCTTTTTCTGGTCCAGTGAAAAAGTCACAGCCGAGCCAAGTGGGTTATTTTAGTGAGGCCTCTAAAAGGTGAAGGGCTGCAGGAGTCAGGTTTGGGAGTGACAGGAAAATGTGAGTGATATGCTGTGACAAAGCACAAACTGCCTCTATAGTAAGTTGATGTCATGCTTTGTCAGACTGGTTGGGAAGTGCTCATCAAGTTGCAACCCGTGACCTCCTGAAAAGCTACAGGCAAATTCTGCTGAGGGTCAGATCCTGGGAGAAAGCCATCATCCTCATCCTTCTAGAAGGCATCTTTATGAAATATTGTGCCTACCTGCTCTTGCAGTCACTTTTTAGAAGCTAGCAGTCTGCCTTGATGGCTCACACACTCTTAGTTATAAGATGATTAAAGTCAAAACTTTAATCCAGTCTAAGACAGCTGATGGCTGTTCTGCTGCTTATGGGATGCATCATCATACTACTGACCAGCTAAATGTATTACTGGCTAAAGCAAGACCTGTGCTGCAGTCTGGTGTGTTTCACCAGATCACCCTTGATTTCATGCTAGCGCTCTGTTACCCTGAGCTGAAGAACTCTGGACTCGAGTCTGGGAGCAGGAGACTCTGGCAGAGTCCAAGAAGACCATCCGCTCTCATTCCTCCACAGACCTGCCTAGAAACCAGTTGGTGGTTTGCTCTTCAGCGGAGCGTGGTAGCTTCAGGTGGCAAGCAGAGCCTGCACTGGGAGGGCAAAAGGAGGCAGTCAGGAGGGACAGCACTGCAACTGCCCCAGTTGGGCTCAGCGGAGTTTGCCAGAGCTTCTCATTACCTAAACTCCTGGACAGGAGAGTTTATTATGTGAGCAGAAGGGAGTGTGTGCACCAGGAAATGCAAGCAGGAAGGAGCAGGCTTTTGAAGCTTTTTGTCCTCACAGACATACAACTTCAGAGAGCTGACCAGCAGAACACTAACATCCTCTTGCCATCATCATTAAGGCAGTCTTCTGCCTATCAGTTTCACTGATCTATGTGAAATTAAAACTTTTTAAAATTGTCCTGTGTATCAGGCTTTTTGAGTATCTCTTCCACTTGGTGGTGAATGAGTAAATCATAACGGTGCGCAGCTCCTCACATCACTGAGATGCGGAGCTGCCGCTCGGGGAAGGGAATGGGAACAGCAGAACAGGGCATTTGTTTCTTATGGAAAAGGTACAGCACAGGGCTGGAAATAAGTCCTTATTAGGTTAACTAATGTCAGAAATTACTTAACTTCATCCCTTGCTTTTCTATCTTGAAGTGTGATCTTTCAAAGTTATTTGCCCTCTTTTAATATCAACTTCTGTTTGCAGGAAAAGTTGTGAGAAAAACATTTTAATCATATAGTTTATTTGCAGCACTCATGCCTTTTTGTATTTGATGTTTTTCTCCCCTGCTCTTGGAACTCCAGAAGTTGAATAATCACAGGAATTTCATGACATCTGCTTATTTTTTGTCTGTATTTTTTTCCTAGACTGTGAAAGCACTAAACCACTTAAAAGAAAACTTGAAAATCATTCACAGAGGTAAGTTCATGTATTTTCTTCTTCTTGCCTACAAAACTAATGGCAAGAATTTGAAGCGAGCTTTGCATCAAGCACAGGCCCTGCCACAGATGGGAACATGGGGAGCAGTACAGATTCTGCAGTGTGATCTCAGGGGTTGGTATCTGTTTCCTTGCCCCTCTGATCCACATTTTTCCATACCAAGCAGGGGTTGGACTGTTGCAGTGGGCTTTCAGGGTCGTTGGGTGGCTCACTCCATTTCCTGTCGCTGCTGGTTGGACCCTCAGTGGCCATGAGCACTCTGTGCCTGCGGGTCTTGTGCAACAGTCACTATTGGTGCTGATTCTCTGCAGCTGCCCTTTGGGAAATTGAACCTTCCAGCTGAGACTTAACAGTTTAAATTTCTTCCCCTTACAGATATCAAACCTTCCAATATTCTTCTGGACAGAAATGGAAATATTAAACTCTGTGACTTTGGCATTAGTGGACAGCTTGTGGACTCCATTGCCAAAACACGAGATGCAGGGTGCCGGCCGTACATGGCGGTGAGTGGGGCTGAGCTTGGTGCTGGGTGCCTGTGAGCTGTGCAGCTTCCTGACCCTCTTCATTAGGCCTGGCTCAGAGCGTCTACCCAAAGTGCCAGCTTGGTTCATGTGGGATAAGCACTCCCTTCTCAGAAGAAACAACTCTAGAATAAGCACTGTTAGTAACGGGACAGTCCCCTCCCTGCCCACTGCCACCCCTCTGTTGATGCAGCCCAGGGTACTGTTGGCTGTCTGGGCTGCAGGAGCACACTGCTGGCTCATGTGCAGCTATTTGTCCAGCAGGACCCCCGAGTCCTCCACAGGGCTGCTCTCAATGAGTTCTCCCAGTCTGTACTCATATATGGGATTACCTCTACTCAAGTGCAACACCTTGCACTTGGCCTTATTAAACCTCATCAAATTCTCATGTATCCACTTTTCAAGCCTGTCCGTATCCCTTTGAATGGCATCCCTTCTTTCTGTTGTATCAAGTGCACCACTCAGCTTGGTGGGGACACACTCAGTCCTGCTGTGTCGTTGATAAGGATGTTGAAGAGTGCTGGTCCCAGGACAGATCACTGGGGAACACCACTCGTAACCAACCTCCACCTGGTTACATAGGGCCATTGACAACAACCCTCTGGCTACAACCATCCAACCCATTTTTTATCCACGCTTTTCAAAATTACAGTGATTTTTGAAAACCACTTTATTTCCAATGTGTGCCATAACTTAATTCCAAGAGAATGTAATTCTGGAGAGCAGTGGTAGCAGCTGCATGGAAATCGCTCACTCTGAGCCGTGGCTCCTGGAGTCTGTCCTGCTTGTTTGTTTCCCTCCTACTTCCAGTGATAAGCACTGTGGTTGTGACTTTCAGAGCTGTCTGAGAGTTCAAATACACAGCACATCAGGCTGCTTTGAAAAAGCATTCCTGGGTTTCACCTGAGTTTGAGGAGTGGCTTGTGTCTGAGCTGTTTGTCTGCTGCTGTAAATGTAACTAATTCCAGCGGCACTTTAACTCTTCGTGCCTCAATATGCTGAAAAATACTGTGTCTTCTGAACTGTCCTTTCTACCAAGGTTCAAGAAAAAAAGAAAGATAATCTCTCCCTTTGGAAGTATAATTCCCATCTGGTCTAGCTAACTGCTCTCACAAGGCTTTTATCTGACTGTGGTGTCCCAGGAAAACCTGTTTGCCCTAGTTCTGATCTGTGCAAACAGGAGCCTGAGTTTCTGATTATTTGAACTTCTCTGTTGACTGTCCTGGTAGCAAAGTGAGCTGGCTGGAATTGATGAAATTGGTTTTTGGAGACCACTGCAGTGGTAAAACAGCGTGTGCAAGTTCCATAACCACCTAACTTAGTGAAATGGGGAGCTTTGTTTAAAGACCTGGGTGGTCTGGAGAGAGTTAGGGGCATGTCTCCTCTCTGAACTCTTTTGGCAAGTGTCTGGATTTCCTTGCAGGGAAGAGAACCAGCTGGAGCTACTCAGTCTGTTGTGTTGATGGGGTTTAGGATGCTGAAACAGAGGCCCCAGGGTGGAATGGAGCTGAGCAGGGTCTGCAGTACCTTGCTCCCAGGCTGCCTGCTGCCCTGTCTAGGCAGTTCTGATTGCATCACTCGTGGAGTTAGGAATACTGTTGACTTTCCCCTATTCTCTGAGGCATGCATCAGTTCTGTATATAAGGGTCTTGCTCACCCCCTGCAAGTTCAGTGGACTATAATTAAGAGAATTCGTATTCCTTTTGCTTTTGCTTAGAACTGTGGGTAGGTGGTCAACTTTGCTCAAACTGTTGGTTTAATTACTACATGACAATTATTGGTGTGTTTGTGAATAGCTGTGCTTCTTCATTTCCCTTGGGACTTGGGTGAGTCAATAATACTTCTTGATTTCCCTTCCTTTCCCTACGCACCGTGTTCTTCGTGCACTTCTATCACCGGTTCCAGAGTGGGTTGGATTTTTAAGTGAGAAAAATGTTTCAGTTGTGTTTATAAGAGCCTTGGCATGGTATATGGTTTGTGGGATGAGCCAGCAGCTGGCAACTGGTGTGGGAGACTGCTGGCCTCTTCCCTTCTCTCTGACTCAGTGACTCCTCTCCAAGTCCATGTGCATTCCCATGTACTGGGAGGCCTGGGAAACAGGGAGATGTCCCCAGCAAGCACACACAACTGCCAGCTCCTTCTATGTGGCAGCAAATGCTGATGCTGTAGTGATGCTGAATTTACCTGGAAGTGAGTCAGGCCCATCACACTCGTTTGGAAGGGTAAATAATTCACTTCAGTGTGAAATAGGTGAAGGATGCTAGCTAGGCTTCCATAGTGTACCTGCACTCAGCCAGGGTAGGTCTGATGAGGGCTGCTGGACCATGCTCCGTGATGATGAGAGCATGTTGCCTGCTCAGCCCTTGGCACTTGCAGTAGTTCTTGTAGCATGAGCACTTGTCCATCAGAGGAACCTGATAACACTGTGTTCACTGGAGCCAGATCCCCAAATAGCCATTGATAACAATAACATTGGACGTCTGCCAGTTTGACTGGGAGCGGGCTGATTGGGCAACAGGAGCCACATCCAGCTGCTAAGCAAGTGCTTTGTGTTTGAACCAAAATGGTTGGAGCTGTCAAGGACCACAGCATGTCAGCCTTGGAGCTGCCAGTTCTGGAAAAATTGTTTTGCTTTTGACTTTGAATTTCCATGTGATCATTGCATTGAAATAAGGAGTAAATACGCCTTGTGTTCTCTGAAGGAAAGAAAAGAAAGGCTGGAGCCCCCCGTCATCCCAGGATAGCCGGTCCTCAGGGCAGTTTTTGTGGGCAAGCATGGTGCTGAGCCCTCCTGAGACCCATCTTGCTGCCAGCACTGTGGACTTGCTCTAGATGAGGTTTTGCACCATGATCATGCTGGGCTTGCAAGCCGCTGCAAGCCCTGATCCTTCCAGCTGCTGCTCTTCTGCTTCGTTGTTCCCCTGAGCCATGGAGAGCCAGTTCGAGGATCAGCAGTAAGAAAGCAGGCTCTTCCAAAAGGAGATGGTATTTTTAGCAGTTGGCTTTTTGAGGAGGTACAGAGCCTGAACGGTGGCACAAAAGAGGGGTGTGAGCAGGGCTCTGTGGGGGAGCAGAACCTGGTTGCCCTGTCAGTGTGGAGCAGCTCTCAGTCAGCTTCATTGCGTTGCAGTGTCCTGTCCTTCAGCTGTGTGCCCGGGGCAGCAGTGCCCAGGGTGCTGGCAGGAGGCCCTGCCTCCCTGGTTGAGCCCTGCCTTGTCTCCTGCTGCAGCTTCTGGGCTGGAGAGGCGCCATGCTGAAGGTGACAGTCTGTGGTGTTAACATCTTTTCCCCTTTTTAATGCCCAAGGGATCCCAATTTCTGCGTGAGAGGGGAGTGATGAGGCCAAGCTGGAAGCAGCTGGGCTATGGATGCAGGATCCGCGCTCAGGTGTCCTGCCTTGTCCCACTCCTTTGGGACCTCTCTCAGGACAGAGACACAACTGTCCCTGGGTCCTCCTGCCAGATTTTCTGACTCCACCTGGAGCTGCCTGCTGCAGCCAGGCACGGGCATCCTGTGCTGCTCTTCCTTGGCTGAGGTGGCATTGCTGTCTCTGTGACCATGGGAGCTGCATTCCCACACGCTAAGAGCTCGCGTACAGCTTGGCCATGCACAGAAAAGTAGGAATTCCAGAGATGGGCAGCAGGGCTGTCTCTGTGCAGCTCTGTGGCCTCTTTGTGGGTGTGGGAGGAGGGCTGTGGCGCTGGGATGGCACGGGCAGAAACCTGGGTTTAGCTTCACATTCCTGACCCAGTGCCCAGGTATTCATTGGGCTTTGTCATTCGTTTAACTGAACAGGCAACCTGCTGGTTTGACTTTGTGCAGCTGAAATCCTCCATGATTCTCCTGATCTGTGTTGTGCGCGTTGGATTTCTTGTTTATCTTCTTTTTTTCTTTTCATTTTTTCCTTTTGAATCTCAATCTTGGCACGCAGCCATCATTTCCTGACTGAGAAAACAGATTTGAAGGGAAGCAGTGAGACATGCAGCACCATCCCTGTGTGCTGCGCAGGCGATGCCGGAGCTCTGAGCACAGCCCTCCCCTCTCGTGTGCTGCTGATGTCACCCACGTGGTTCTGCGGTTTCAGCTGAGAACATGCCTCTGCTTACTCATTCATAAGCTAAAATCATCCATGAGGTTTGCCCAGCGTGGGACTTCTCCTGTCCAAACTTAGCTCCTTACGTCACGTAGGGCAGAGCCTGTGCAGAGCAGCGGCACTGCGGCACTGAGCGTGCTGCAGAGAGGTATGGGTACTTTGCTGTGGGGAGAGGCACCAAAGGGAGAAGGAAAGGGTCACACAGCTCCGGGGTCCACAGCTGTGATTCTCCTGTTGTCTTTGAGCTGCTTGGCTCCTGTTGCTCGTGTGTTTGAGGCCAGGGAGGCATCCTGCTGCAGGAGGACCGTGGCGATGTCCCATTGCTGAGAGCAGCAGTGCCCTGCATGGCTGTGGGAGCTGCTCAGCTGCACCAGGCAGCCCCAGCAGTCACCCTGGCACTGAGGTCTGGGTGCAGCTGAGTGTGGTCTGCACCTTCTCCAGCCCTTCTGCGGCAGGGCCCCAAGCAGCAGGACAGGCACACTCAGGGACGGCATTGCTGGAGCTGGGCAGGCAGCATCCACCCTCCGGCTGCTGTGTCTGAGTGCTGCAAGCACTACCAAGCCTTCAGAGACTGTTCTTAGAATCATAGCATCACCAAGGTTGGAAAAGACCTTCAAGATCACCCAGTCCAACTGTCCACCTACAACCAATATTTCCACACTAAACTGTGTTCCTCAGTACAGCGTCTAAATGTTTCTTGAATACCCCCAGGGACAATGACTCCACCACCTCCCTGAGCAGCCCGTTCCAGTGCCCAGGGAAAACTTGTGCTCCAGACCCCTCACAGCCCCATTGCCCTTCTCTGGACACGCTCCAGGGCCTCCATGTCTTTCTTGCAGTGCGGGGCTCAGAACTGAACAGCAGTGAAGTGAACAGCACTCCAGGTGCGGCCTCACCAGTGCTGAGTACAGGGGACGATCACCTCCTGCTTGCTGGCTGCTCTATTGCTGACACAGGCCAGGATGCCATTGGGCTTCTGAGACACCTGGACACACTGCTGGCTCATGTTCAGTTGAGCATCAACCAACACCCCCAGCTCCTTTTCTTCCGCACAGTCTTCCAGCCGCTCTGCCCCAACCCTGTAGTGATGCATGGGGTTGTTGTGCTCAAAGTGCAGGACCTGGCACTTGGTCTTGATGAACTTCATCCCATCTTGTTGAACCTGTGGACAGCAAAACCCCCATTTACCCCTAATATGAGAAGGATCAGGGTTAGAGCTGGGGGTGAGAGCTCTGCTCTGCAGCTGAAAATTTTCATGGGGGGTAAGGCAGAAATTGAGCTGACTGAACACAGATGGAGAATCCTTCAGATCCTTTGCCCAGAACAGTGTGTTCTGGTTGAATGGAAGAGACCTGTGAGAAACTAGATTTTAAGGCTTAGATTGGCTGTGACTCCAGCCTGTGGCTGTCTGTGCTACCCACATGATGACTTTGCTGATGACCATCTGCATTTTCTTAAACTTATTTCTGGTTTGAGTGTCTGTAACTTCATCTCCAGACACCATCTCTTGATTCCGCTTTCTGCTGCATTAAACAGTTTTCCAGGATCAGAAATCTTCACATTGCATTGCTTTTTTGCTGGACTCCTTTTTTTCCTGCGTATCTTGAAAGTGTGTTCTGGTTTCACATTAATACTGTGGAAAAATAACTGCGTTCCCTCCATTTCAGTCTTTCATAATTACTTCAAGGACTTCAAGAGCATCCACACCAAAATTGCAGCCATCAGTGAAGTTCTGAGATGAAATTACTTCTTAACAGTGCTGAAACAGCACATTCCAGCCCTCCAAAACTGCTGCCTCTCCAGAGCTCAACCCTGCATACCCAGTGAAGTTTCTTGGAAGCCACGGATGACTGTGGCCTCTTGTTTCTACTTTGCTTAAAGAATTAAGAAGTCATTTCCTTGCCACAGCCTCTCTCCCCAGCAGGTACTTTCTGACTGAGAAAGTCACCTCTTAAGCTGTTCTTTGAGGGGATTAAGAGACTGAGCAGTTTATGTCCTTGAGACAGATTGGATTGTGTTCTGTGCCTATGTTGTACTCCCTCCTGGTTTTCAGCATCCTTTTACAAAAGTGGACCCCAATGTTGAACCCCAGCAGTGGAGTGTATAAGGAGAGCATTGCCCAGCTACACGCTGTTAATGATGGTGCTTCTTTGGGATTTCATGCTCCCCTGTCCTTTTCTAGGATGCTGTCTGTCACCTCTGAGCGCTGCTTCTTCTGTTTCTGTTTGGATGATTCACCATGCAGTCAGAACCCTGCTTACCAAGCAGCTCAAATCACACTTGTTCTTCAGGAGCACTTATATATCACACGGTTGATATCACACAATGTAACAACATGGATTTTGTATTTTCTGGTGGATGTTAGCTGTAGACCAAGGCAAGGCACCTTTGAGGTCCCGTTATAAATGCTGTCTTTTGCACTGAATTGGCCCTCTTAAAAACATAAGAAAGTTAAACTCCTGAACACTCTCAATTAAGCCAGTTGCTAATGCAAATTATCGATGCTTCTCTAGTCACAGTTCTTTACTACACAATTACCATTTTTAACAAGGTGATTAAGGTCACAAAGGATATATGGTGTCAACCCCAGTAGGATCCCACTGGCTTCATAAACCTTCCTTCTAATCTTTCTGTGCCCAGTGAGAGCCCCTGGCTACCTGTCCTGTGCCCTGGGATCTTCCTGCTACTGAGATCGAGGAGCTCTGCTAGAAAAGCCAGTGGGAGGAAATGGCGATCTCATGCAATTGGAAACCAGCATCTCCAACTGGGAAATGCTGCTGGAGAAGTTTTTAAATGAAACATTCTCTCAGAGTAAATACGTAAAGGAAATAGGAGGGGAGGAAAGGCCATTCTCTAGAAACACGATCTCTGCTGATAATCTCTGTGCAGCCACAGGCTTCGTGGCTGACCTAGGAGAGGGGAGGAACAGGAAATCAAAGAACAGAGGGGATTTGGGAAGAAATGTCTGAATTAAAAAGTTAAAGTGTGGATGAATATTTTGGCTGCAGTCTTTCTTTGTGGCGATAAAACTCCTATTACCTCCTATGTAGTGTTATTCATCCATAGGTGTAGAAAAGGCACTACTACTTCTATCCTAGAGGTAATAAATGCTGCTTGTCCATGACGCCCACCAACAAAGTCAGAATAATTTGTGTTCTCTGCTTCCCACTCAGCTGTTCCACCCATCACACTATTTTGCCTTTGCTCTGCTATGTCACACTCTGGCCGAGGAGTGCGGTCTCCTCCTGCAGCCAGCATAGGCTGCTGTGTGGGATGCTGCAGGTCCTGCAGGGCGGTGAGGCACAGCCTGCCAGTAACGTGGGTGCCCCATCCCTGGAGGCACTCAAAGCCAGGTCGGATGGGATCCTGGGCAGCCTGAGCTGATGGCTGACAACCCTGCCCATGGCTGGGGGTTGGAAGTAGGTGATCTTTAAGGTCTCCTCCAAACGAAGCCATTCTGTGATCCCTGTAGTGATTGGCTCTGCGATACAGACCAGAGAAAACAAAGGGTTAATCACTTTTTCATCAGTCACCTGGTACTGGGCAGGAGGGGTATAACCTGAGAAAAATTTGGTTGTGTTGTCTCACTCTTTGTGTGGATGACTCACATCTGTGTTCTTAGAGCAAGGCTTGTGCAGCACTGAGGTCACCTTCTGTGAGCCCTCACACGCCTGTGAGGAGATCCAGGAAGCTTATTGGGCTTTGCTGCACATGAAAATCAAGATCCAAATGAAATTAGACACCTCAGCTCTTCAGCAGCCAGTAGCACAATGCAGTGTCACCTCAGAGAGTGCCCCGAGTCATCCTGCAGAGCAGCACCAGCGCCAGCAGGAGCAGCTGGGTGCTGCTTTGTGTCTCTGTGTCAGGGCTGCTGCTTGGCACCCAGCTCTGCTCAGGAGGCAGCAGAGAGCGCTCTGAGCACGGACACCTCGCACAGCAGGGCTTCCCCTTCTCTGGGAGGTTAGCCAGGTGAGCGTCCCCTGGGGAGGTGGGAGATGAGGGCCCTTCTAACCATAGGGTGAGCCCAACCTGGGAAGAGGTCAGGGAAGGAGCTCGCTTGTGGACAGGAATAAAACATGTGGAGGTGTCGGCAAGCAGGTGAGATTTGCATCCTAGCACTCTGGAGAAGGAGTTAGCAGAGGAGCAGGTCTGAGAGCCCAGCAGGTCAGTGCTCCCTTGCTGCCCTGCTCAGCACACCACTTCCCCCCCTGCCTGGGCTCTCACTGAGGTTGGCCATTGCTCCAACTCCATTGTGTGAGGCCCGTGCAGGGGGAGCCCTAAAGGAGGAACAAATTGCTCTTCCTGCAGGAATATTCTTGAGAAATACAGCGATGTGAAAAGGGAGTGGCAGCATTTTCCTTTACTGAACAGCAGAAGAATTTCCCAAACTGTTTATTTATGCTCCTAAAGATGGTTTCCATTGCTATTGCACAACCCCACAGGCAGCTGTTCAGCTGCCCTGTGGCTGCTGTGGCTCTGCATGGTGACACATGGTTCCCGCTGAGCACTGAGCCCTCGCAGGGCACAGCCCTGCTGATGAGAAAGCCATGATAATGGGGTTATCACCGCTGGGAAAACAGCACTTTTGTCTGGAGCACTGCCTAAACACATACATATTTGATCCGCTGGTTAACAAAGCAGCAGAAAAGTGTGCTGGGGAGCTCTGTCTCTTGCATGCAAGACTCGTATCCAGTCACTGTTGGAGCCGTGGAGGTCTATTAGCTCTGGCTGCCTGGCTTGTAGCTCACTGTATGCTGTGTAGCAGAATTTGGCACAGACAGCTCTGAAGCTGCAGCCGTCACAATGCAGCTTCCAGATGTGCAGGGCTTTACCTGCTCCCGTCGTCCACCAAAGGCAGGGCAGTCCCTGGGCTTCACATCCAATGTTTTTCATTGCGTGCTGCTGCGTGTGAGGGGAGGTGGGCTGCAGTGGAGGCTGGCAGCTTCAGCTCACATCCATGTGTTTCTGTGGTGGAAGGGGAGAGAGCATTTACATCCTGTCAGTTCTGTTCTGTGTTTTGGATTGCACGGATTGCTTTCTGGTAGTTCTTCACTCCTTGTAACCTTTTTATTGTCTTTTACTTTGTGAACGTGTTGGTTTAAGTACTAAATAAGGATGTGTTAAGTACAGTTTCGGGCCATGCAGGCAGTTTTGAACTTGCAGTGTGTGTAGGATAGAAATTCCCTGATTATATAACTAGTGAAATTTCAAACCTGAGCTTCAAGAATTATGTTTTCCTAGAAATACTGTTTTGTTCTTCAGCAACATGAAACATCTGAGAACTGCAGCAAGTTGTATGTGCATCTGTTCTTGTGTCCCACCCAAAAAGCACGTGTCTGCTTATCTGGGGGCTGGGAAGAGAGGGGAGGATCAGCATTTCCCATTTCTGCTCTTTTGTCAGTGCAGATGCTGGTGCTTAGGTAGACACTAAGTGGAGGGAAGCCCTGTGTCAGGCTGTCCCTGTGGTGTATTTGTGCTCTGCCTCTTCGCAGTCAGCGGCACATCCAGGGGTTGATCTCTGTCTCGACCATTTTCTTTCCTTGCTTGCAGTTGGTATTAGAAAGACATCCAGCAAGAGCTGAGGTTTGTCTGCAGTTCTCATCCCAGGTCTCTGAGTGTGACTCTCCCTTGGTGCTAATTGCTCCCATGTCCTCTACATGGAAAATTCCCAGGATTTTTTGCTCTATATTTACAGGGGATTTATTTTGGTCCATCGTGCTTTGCCTTTAGCTGTGCCATGGCTGTGTAGAGCCAAGTCCCTGCTGCTCCATCACTCTCTGTGTGGTCGTGGTAGGTGGCTGCCCCTCTGTGGGTACTTCAGACTTACAGAGTCATGGAACAGAATCATGGAATGGCTCGGGCTGGAAGGGACCTCAGAGATCTTATCTTCCTACCTGCTGCTGGAACCCAGTAGGCAGCAGGATGCCCCCAGGGTCTGGCAGGAGGGATGGAGGTAAAGAGAGCTTTGCACTGAGGGAAAGCAGTAGTGTCATGGGGCCACAGTTCCAGCAGTGCTGTACCCTGGCGTACCATTGGGCTGAGACTCAGTTGCTCATAGCTGATGGAGTCAGACTGTTCTTGTGTGTCTGCTGAGATCAGGCATGCTGGAGAGGGCTGTGTGGGAGCTGTGGGAAGACAAGGCTGTGGGGAGGTTGCAGCTACAGCATGACATTGAGAATGGACACAGCATCATCCTTGAGAGATTTATGGGAGAGTCACCAGAAACCCTTCCATGGCAGAAGGTTCCACGCTGCTTGTTGTTGGTGCCACATTCTTCTGTCCTCTGTTGTCCTGGCATTTTCCATCTCCATTTTGGACTGTTGATGGAAATACACTGAGAGCACTTTGGATTGGTTGAACCTATTACTTCTGAGCAGAGTAGAAGTACGAGTTCCTCTTGTTCTTCTCGAGCCTGAGTGTGAACCAGTGTTCTGTGCACCCACTGACCCCTCCTTTAGATGTTTTACTTCTGGCTGAAAACTCCAGTAACTTCCTGAAATGTCCAAGAGCATCCAAATCCTGAATGGTCACTGGTTATCAATCCTTCTTCCCCTCAAATCAATGAGTAAAAAGATCTCAGAGCACATTTTCCATTTAAATCCTCATCCCTTCTACTATTTTGGGATGTTTTCCTTGCTGTCTCAGGTTCAAAATGTTGGTGAAATTGTCTTTACATTTCTGTTTTCCATCCGTAAACGAAAGGGTTTGTGTTAGCTATTAATTCCTTATAATTTGATTCAGTAATCTGTTTAAATGGGGAAACCAGTATGAAAAGACTGTGCTTATCCAGGCAGGATAGAATTCTGGATTGTGAGCAATCCGAAGCATGGGTTTATGTGTAATGTAAATGTGATAGATTTTGACTGAGCTTCCAGGTGAGTACATGAAGAACTGATAATAGATCTAAGAGAATTTAATTTTACCAATTCTATTATTTTATGCTCACTTCCACCAGGATTATTGAAAAATCCATCCAGCAGTACCCCATCAATGGGAAAATCTAATACGTGAGATTAAAACAAATGAAAACCGTAACTAAAGGATAAGAAAACAAGGCAACATACAGAGCTGAGAGGGCAGGAAAGAATAATAGAATCACAGAATCAAGGAATTTGGAGAAGATCTCTGTGATCATCTAGTCCAGCTGTCCACCTACCACTAATATTGCCCTCTAAGCCATTTCTTACATGTTCTCTTTTTTACTGTTTGATCCATCCAAGAAGAGTATTCCAGCATCTTGAAACCATCAGAGAATATTAGATTGCATTTTCCCTTCCCACTGCCATTATCTATTAACCCACAAAGCCCCACATTTTCTTCAGGCAGCCCACGATTGGTCTGGTGGGCATGGGAGGAGTGGGTTGATGGTTGCACTAGATGATCTTAGTGGTCTTTCCCAGCCTTAATGATTCTGTGATTCTGTGACTCTGAAAGATGGCATTCAGGGCATTTGAACTCAGCCTGTTTCAAAGTAGATATTGTAACTGGGAGAGAGGGTGAGAAAACACACCGATGGCACTGGGAAGGTGATACACCATCTAACAAGTCATTGTGTAAACAGGAAGGTAACAAAGACCTCTAGAGTCAGTCAAGCTGGCTGAAAATGACTTCTTCCCTTTCTCTTTGGGGTATGTTTTGTTGTTTGATTGATGACCTCAGTGTGTGCCCTTGTTAGAGAAGATCCTGCTGAGTGAGGGAAAGGAAGAGGTTTGGAAGCACATTTGGGGCAGCTTTGTGCAAGCAGAGAGTGGCAAAGAGGAAAGCTAGCAGCAGGACAGAGCAGCCAAAAATGCCTTGGGCTTCGGGGCTAGGGAGATGCTGTGGGGACCTGGTTGTTTTCTCACACACATGGTGGTCCGCTGGAAGCTTGAGGTTGCACTAAGGGATTTTGTTGGTTGCATGGCACTCTTCAGTATGTGTCTGCTGTGAAATCTCATTGAAATGTAGCTCACAGAGCAATCAGGGCTTTCCTAGTATTTCTTGCAGCTGATAATTTAGTATTGAATTGCAATTCAGGTCTCTCTGTCATTGTTTGCAGTCAAATCAGAATGTGATCCTGTTTCTTTTGGCATTTTAATTATTACATTTGTAACAAAAGATGAAGATCTCATAAAGATGACATGCAAAGCATTGAGAAAGTCCTGCTTCCTGGATAGATCACTGGGGTGCAGATCACCTGTGTCCATTTTGCTGTCCACCATTTTGCTGTGGGAAGATCTTTTGGGTATCTGAAGGCCTGATAACATGAAGAGGTCACAGAATCATAAAGTCATTACAGTTGGAAAAGACCCCTGAGATCACCACATCCAGCTGCCATCCCATCACTGCAATGCCAACCAAACCACGTTCCTCAGTGCCACATCTCTCCACATCTCTGGAACACCTCCAGGGACATCAGATGTTTCTCTGTTGGGGTTGAATGTCGTCCTGGTGGGATGAACTTATTTTTTCCAAGTTTGCAGATGTGTCTCATTCTGTCCTGCATGGCACAGTGTTTGAATGGTACTTCTTTCTGTTTCAGCCGGAAAGGATAGATCCCAGCGCATCCAGGCAAGGCTATGATGTCCGCTCAGATGTCTGGAGCTTGGGGATTACATTGGTGAGTGAGTAGCGCTTAGGCCCTCTGCTGCATGGCAGTTCCCTGCTGGGTATCCGTAGTGCTCTTGGCAGTGTGACAGAGCTGGTTGGTGTCACACGTGCTTGAAGTGAAGCCTGGCTCTGCTGCAGTAAAACATTTGTATTTTATGAAGTGGGCACCTCTGACTCAAAAGGAATATAAATCCCTTCAAGGCACATGGCTTGCCTGAACCCCTGAGGATACATTTAGCTGCAGCTATAGTCAGAGGTAGAGATGTGAGCAGGGAAGAAGTGCTGGATTGTAAATGAATTTTGTCTTCAGAATCTGATGTGAGGAGGGATGGTGAGCGTGATGGTATAGAAAGAACACCCAGCCTTTGTGAATAAGCCTCTCACAGCCCTGGTGTCTGGGGTACTCCAGCTGTGCAGTTTGTCAGTTAATCCTGGTTCCCAGTTGCTGATTTCCCTCTGACTAACCACAACACTGCAAAGTGCAAACACTGATTGTTTGAGAAGTTCTCCCATTCTCAGGGTGGTGAAGTGGAAGAGAAATCAGAAGCAGTGAGTCAGTAGCTTCTATCAGTGGGCTGCCCTCCCTGCAGGCATTTTAAAATGCTTGTTTTCTCGGGGTGCCTTTTCCGTAGTGGTTATTACGATGTCTGGGAAGGGACTGGAGGATTTTATTTTCACACTTTTGAAGTATCTTTAAAAGACCATTGGTTCATTTTATAGTCAGTAGAGGAGAGACATTGACCACATGAGACTTCAGCACAGCTGGGTTAAATATTAGCTGGGTAAGTTAGGACACAGTCATGATGTAGGTAGCAGAACTCCTTGTCTTTCTCTCAGCTGAACTGCCCGTAGGAGATGGGAGGGAGAATCTCATCTTAATTTTCCTTTGGGACCTTCAGGCTCTTTGTAGAGATTTTGTTACCCTGAAAGAACTTGGCATTGTGTAACCTATCTCCTGATGTTACTGTCTTCTTGCAGTATGAGCTGGCCACAGGGCGATTCCCGTACCCCAAGTGGAACAGTGTGTTTGACCAGTTGACGCAAGTAGTAAAAGGAGACCCACCACAGCTGAGTAACTCAGAGGAAAGGGAATTCTCCCCAAGTTTCATCAACTTCGTCAACTTGTGGTACGTGTTACCTCCTCAAAGCACTTGGAGTTGGATTTTTTTGTCATTGCAAAGTATTTGTCAAGTCATGTGCCAACACTGTTCCATGTTCCTGCACCAGCAGGAGGTTGAGGACTTTTCACATTTCTCTTCTTTGGAAGGTGATGGGAGGTTTTTGAGTCTTTCGTCTGAGTGGGGTCTGAAGGACAGGCTTTTGGGAGCTGCTCTTCAGGGAAGAAATAAGGAGAAAACCTCCGAGAGTCACAGGAGCCGTGGTGGGAGATTTGCTTGGCTTGTGCAGCCTGTTCATTAGTTATTATACAGCCTTGGAACAGATCTGCTATTGCCTTGCGTTCTCCAGGAAGAAGCCTGAGACACCTAGTAGTATTGTCGCTTGGTTGAGCTGAGGATCTATTCCGGATCCTGCCTTTTGCATAGCCAAGCCTGCCTGCCTGGTCGGACAAGGTTCTGCTCAGCTGGCTGTCAGGACCTGCAGCAGATGGCTTGCTTATTTATTGATTTCATGTCTGGTATGGGAAGATGAAGGCTCAAAATACATTTATGAGGTGGAAGGGCCTGTGCAGTTTGGTCAGCCTTGGATGTGGTGTTTGCAGAGCTTGTGCAGAAGTCTCCAGCAGTCCGTCTGCCTGCCACCTGTGCATGGTCCTGCTTAGACTAAGGGCTGAGTGTGAATTTTCTAAGTACTTTCCCATCAAAATGTGAAAGGTCATCAAAGTAATTTTGTTAACCTAATGATGAAGTGCACAGGTCAGTGTGACCTGCGTGCCCCTTCAGGGCCTTTCTGTTTTGGGGCTATGTAGGTAATGGACATCCTGAGCCAGGGATGTCCTTCTCAAAGCTCTGTGACACAGGAAGATTCAACTAGAGACAGTTCTTTACTTTTTAAGAGATCTTGTTTCTATATTTTCGGTACACCAGAGAAGTGAAGGGTTCAGGTTCAAAGTGGAACAGGGTTTGGGTTTGGATTGTATTGTCTTTCAGAATTAGGAGTGTTCAGAATCCAGATGCAGTTTTCCAAGTGTCTGTAGTAAGAGCTTGTTACTGCAGAAAATGAAACATCAAAATGGTTTTCTTTTTTTTTTTTTCAATTTTCAGACAAAAACTATGTGCAGAAAAGTCAGTATTGCTTTCCCCTGCCACATTCAGTACAGGCAATAAAAGATTTCCCACACACTTCTCTGTAGAGATGCGGTGTTGTAACAGAGTGCTAAAACCAAGAGCTTGCTCTCCTGCCTGTTGGTGCTGTTGGATTTGGCTCCAGATGACCCAAGAGAGGAACCTGCACTGCATCTGGCTGAACAGCAGTGTTTGGCCAGTGTGTCTCATTGGTCCGTTTGTATTTCCCACCCATTTACAGCTCCCGGGGCCTGCTGCTCTGGGACAGTGCACAGAGCATGGAGCAGTTTTCAGACTGTTTTTTGTTTAATCTAATTTTGTAAATAGGCAGAGTTCTGTCTGGCATATTTATGGTGTCCCCATAGCAACGCTGTAACAAACATTTTTCTTAGTAAGTTTTAGTTAAGCACAGACTGGTGTTAGTAAGCCTATAAGGTAAAGCACTACAACTCCTAAGGGCTGTGCTGATGGGTGAGTGATGGCACTGATCCCCGGGGCATCAGCCCACAAATGTGCATTTAATAATCTTCCATTTTTGCTTAGTGAAGAGTCAGGAAAAATGGCGGAAGAGTCGTGCAGTGTTGGTGTCTGCTGGTTGTGACAGATCTGCAAGAAAAGGTTATTTTTGCTAATGTTGTAAAGTTGAGGGAGCAACCGGGAGCACTGGTCGGGCCGTGTCTGTGTGCCCAGTGCTGTGGGGCCTTCGGTGGCCTCTGCTGCCTCCTGCTGTCCCACCACAGCCCGGCTGTGCCCTGTGCTGCAGGCCAGGAACCAGCGAGCTGTGCTTGTGCTGGGGAGATGGCGGCTGCATGGCAAGGCTGCAGTGTAGAATGGTGGAATCCCTGAATGTGCCGGGTTGGAAGGAGCTGTTAGGATCATCGAGTCCAGCTCCTTGTTCCATGCAGGACCACCCAAAATCAGATCTCATGTTGAGAGTGTTGTCAGAACTCTGTCTGCCCACTGCCCTGGGGGGGACAATGTGGTTTAGCTTGCAGCTCTCTTAGGCCCATCCTTAGTGGGGTTTGTTGATCACTATGAGGTCTGTGCTCATGCTAGCACCTGTACCTGTGTGGGGAGGGAGTCTGGTGATGACTTGCAGCTGGGAAAGGGTGACTTTTGGAGGAGACCATGTTCCTGGACTTGAATGATTTGGGATGCTCTGAGTTCCTCCACAACAGCAGAAGATTCAGTATCTTGTGCTGTAAAAATGTACTTTTAATGTCTGTAACCATTTTCTCAGCCCTACCTTTTCCTAATTCTCTTTCTGCTTTCTTTAGCCTTACAAAGGACGAGTCCAAAAGGCCAAAGTACAAAGAGCTTCTGGTGAGTGCAGAGCATGCTTGCTGAGCCCAGCTGCTGTGGCTGTGCACAGCACAGAGCAGGGCCGGGTCACATATCTCTGTCTTCTCAGTTGATGGAAGCAGAGCATTCAGCTCTGCAGCCTGAAGGACAGCACTGCCTCCCTGCCACCCTGTTAGGCTTGTGTGGCTCATATGATGTCCAAGATTGTTGATGTCTGTCCATAAATACCCAGTTCTAGGAACTAGGTGAAGGTGGAGGTGCCATATTGGAGTAGGTTTTCTAGCCAGACATAGCTGACCCATGTGGTCTCTGAAGTGTGCAGGACTGGGTAAGACTTGTAGGATGTGCCCTGCAACCTCTGCCTTGGCTTGAGATCCTGGCAAAGGCACTCAAAAGCCCTGTCAGATTGCTGGCAGACGCTGTCACATGTCATTGCCTCCAATGTATGAGCCACACCATGAAGGAAGGAGGTTGGGTGGGCTTTGGGATTGGATAAGTCATACTTGGCAGCCACGTATTTTTATGCAACTCCATGCATTGGGAAGCCACGCCTTCAGAGAATGGGGGAAACCTGTCCTGGGTGCCTGATGGTGACAGTATTGTAGGAAGGGAGTTTGTCTGGTGTCCTGGCCCACAGAGTCACCATGTCATTATTTCCCAGAAGCGGTCAATTAGAGCTGGCCAGTATGGCCTGCTGGGCAAACCTGAGGATCACAGTTTAGGAGAACTGGTTTGGGATCCTCACCTCTTGTTCAGCCTCCCAGGTCAAGTGTCCCTATTGTTTCTGTCTCCTCATTGCTGAAGAGGCCGATGATGAAGTCTATAATGAAAGTATTTCGGTGTGTCTCCCATGGAGTTTCACCCCACCTCTTTACTGCATGTTTAAGATAAGGATGCCTCACATGCAAAAAGCCACAGACCAGGCCATGTCTGTCCTGCACTCACTGCCAAGCACTGGGGTCTTGCACCAGGCAAGTCTACATGCTGTGCTTGTATTTGGGGTATCCAGCCTGAAAGGCGAGTTTAGTAACCTGCTTGTTTCTCTATCTGATTCCAGAAACATCCCTTCATTCTGATGTATGAGGAACGCACAGTGGATGTTGCATGCTATGTTTGTAAAATCCTGGATCAAATGCCAGCAACTCCCAGCTCTCCAATGTATGTCGATTGATATTGCTGCTACGTCAAACTCTAGAAAAAGGGCTGAGAGAAAACAAGCTGTAAAGAATTTTCATCACATATTGCAGTGTTTTTAAAGCTCGCCCAGACACCATGTGCAATAATATTGGTGTTATTTCCATCCTGTCTGTATACTGTTGTCACATATAAAGTGCATCCCTGTAATACCTGATCACACAGTGTTAGTGTTGGTCAAAGAGAGACCTCATCTGCTCTTTTGTGGACATATTCATGAAATGTGGAAATAAGTACATTTATTTGTTGACCGTGATTGGATAGCACCTAAAATTCATTTCTAGACTCAAAACTTGGAGACTCCTCAGCAGCTACTGGAAAGATTTTTCTCTCAAATTCTTCCAATTGTTGTTTCAAGTAATAATAAAAAGCAAACAAACAAAAGTTAGGCGTTGTCTGTCTAAACATTAAGAGACTTTGCCTGGAGGGAGAAGAACTTGCTTAACCAACGAGATGCTTTGCCTTCTGGAGCTAGAAAGGCAAAGGAGAATTTTATTCTTCACAAAGTGCAATAGATTTACCGCTATGAAATTCTGTTGCTTTACAGTCGCAGCGTACTTTCTGGGGACAGTGTGCTCAGCTGAACTTCCTGTTAAAAGAGAGATCATGTTAAATATAGTGAATATGTCTTTACCAAAAATATGTCGCGTTGAAAGAGGCTAACATTAAACTATTCAGAGATGGGACATAATGTATTCTTTCTCCTTTTACCAAGCCAGCCACTCTTCACTCTTAACTAGGCGTCCTGTAAATTGTTACCTGGTAAGATAAGACCTTTGATCTGAAGAATTATTAAACTACTCGATTGAATTTAACCCGCTTGTGACCTGATTTATAGCTGCACAGCGCTCACCACCAGCTGGCTTTGCTTTGACTTCGACAAGTGCCGTTCACAAAGTCTGTGGCTGTTTTAATGAGCCAGAAATGAACGTCTGTGATTCCTAGTCAATGTTTCTCATGCTCTTCACTGTCCCCAGCTCTGCTGCTAACTCCGTTTCCCTGCCCCCAGCGCAGCCAGCAGCACTGCCACTTCCCATCCCCGTGTGTCCCTAACATGGCCAGACCTCAGCAGTTCCTTCTCAGCACTGTGCAGGATGGCTCTTCTGCCACGCTGAGTCTCTGCCCATTGTGCTGCTGCAAATGTGATGCTCTGCTTGGTTGGAAGCCTTGTTCGCCTTTTGGGTGTATGTAACCTCTTGTTACCCTGGGAAGCTCATGTTGTTGTACTTAAAAATGAACCTTGCTGAGAACCTTACAAGGTAGCAGAGATGAGGGAATGTCAAACACCTTCTGGGTTTTCAGTTGACCCAACAAGACCGGGTGAGGTGTTGGACTGGCACTGCCCAGAGCTGTGGGTGCCCCATTCCTGGAGGTGCCCGAAGCCGTAGGTGGGCCCCGTGCAGCCTGAGCTGGTGGGCAGCCAGCCCGTGGCAGGGGTTGGAGCTGGATGAAGTAGATCAGCTGTCATTTTATCTTCTAAATTTGGTATCTCTTTCAGAGATGATTTTTTTCTGAAAACATTTTTTTCCCCCTCCAAACTACTGCAATTCTCAGACATTCGGTAGCATGCTGGGGATCAAATGGAGGCTATGTGATTTCCAGTTTGAATTGTCCACTTTTCAGCACTCATACGACTTTGCCAAAACGCGAGCGGCCCACAGGAAGCTTTGGCAGAGGGATGGATGTGCAGAGCAGTGCGCACACAGCAGCAGGAATGGGATTTGCCCGGATGGGGCTTCGGTGCAGCGGGATGCGGCGGGAGCACAGCACATCCCTGCCCTGCTCCTCGGGTGGGGAAGCGGAGAGCCCAGGCCACGCTTGTGAGCACCCGGCAGAGGGCACACGGCGCTGCATCTCCAGCCGCGCTCGGCTGGAGCTGAGTGTCCCCAGAACCCTGGGCAGCACTCCTGCAGCACCAATGGGGCAGTGCTGAGATCTGCAAGGAAAAAAAAAAAAAAGCAGAACTTCCTGCAGTGAGCGGTCCTCCCCAGCAGCTCTGGTTAAATCAGAGCACGATCCGTAGCGTGGCTAAAGCAGTAATGAGTCGGAGTCAGGCGTGGGCTGTGCGGTGGCACTGCTGTGCAGAACGCGTTTACCATGCATCCATTTCAGCTATTAAGGGTGCACCGTTTATTGCAATGTATCTTTATAAAAAAATAAGTGTATAGTGTTCAGAAGCTGTGAAAATAGTGTAAGAACTGTACATTGTGTACTCTGCTTACTTTTTTTTTTCTTGTACCATAGGAAAAAAGATGTATAAAAATGATCACAAAGCCGATGTGCAGGGATGTTGCCTTATTGTCTGTAAAATGGAGCTCAGGAACATAACTGCTTCAGAGAGCTTCAGAGTATTTTATCCGGTATCCTGGTTGGACTTCCTTCTCTATTTAAGATATTATACATGGATCAGAGTGTTTATGTAATAGTTCTATCCTTTTGCCTGCAGGTCAGTTGTAATAAAAATAGGATGCGACTGTGCCCTCGTTATTTTCTTTGTGTCAGGTCAGACATAAGTGGGGAGATGTGTTACGAG
>JAOWBP010004377.1:581263-609138 GCA_028571105.1 Tragopan temminckii
CCTTCCCTCTCTCCAGATTCTGGGACTCCACATCACAGCGATTTCCTGAAGACATTTGCAATTGATCCCAGTTCCAAGATATTGGTAGAAACCATCCTGAAATGAGCCAGTTTCTGGTTCCTGCAAGAATGTTTTCTCAGCAGTGCATTTCCAGTGAGTGGTGCTGGAACCATTTCCTTGCACTGGCTCAGCTTGGCACTAGGAAGGGGAATTGCTTGGAGGGGTTCATTCAACAGAGTGGGAGAAGTTCACATGTCCCTGGATAGCTCTTTCTTACTGCTGAGCAGTTCTGGAGGTGCTGAGCAGCCTCTGGTGAGGCCCTGTGATGCTGTAGTGCACCTTTGTGGCCTGCTGGGAGCTTTGCTTTGGCTCTTTCAGCTCTAACAGCAATTATCTAACAGGGGCATAGCCATTATTTGCTTTATTTTAGCTTTCTTAGAATTGTGTGATGTAACACACAGCTATGTATATATTTTGTAACTAATAACTAGTAATTATGAGTAGTTACTCTGTGCAGGAAGAGCCAGCCCTGCCCGTAGTGAAACACCACGTAGCAGAAGCTGGGCGGTGGGGTGCAGTGGGACCTGAAGTGACCACACAGGGGGATCAGAGAGCCCAGGGCTGCAGGCAGCTCGGAGGTGGTGGTCACTGCTCACAAAGGAATGTCACTGGGGTAGGGTAAAGCCTTATATAAAGCCTTAAACAAAGAGGGCGTATGTAAAACCCAGCAGGAGACATCACGGGATCTGCTGCTCGGCTGCAGCAGGAAGCAAAATCCCTGGACCTCAAAGCCCTGGGGAAGGGCTGTGTGGGAAAACCAGGTGGGCACATCCAGGGGTGCTGGCTCTGGGGCAGTGGAGCAGCGGGCACAGAGCAGCCCCAGCACTGCCCTGCATGAGGGCACGGAGCAGCAGGTGGGAGCGCTGCCAGATGCAGAGCACCATGGCATGGCACAGGGCTGCAGAGCTCGGCTCAGCCCAGGGAGTTTATCACAACGGGGGTTTTTTTTATGCAGTGTATGGTTAAGAGATTAAAAGCCACACTTAGGAACTAGCTGGTATGTCACCTACATCTTTTCTAGTTCATTTTTCTGGATCAGTATCTCTGGATCATACCATCTTTTAAGTCCATCTTGGGACAGGCAGGAAACCTCCCCTGCAAGCAGGCGGGAAGCGTCCTGGGAACCCTCTTTGAATTGAGGGAGCGGTGCGGTGAAGCTGGACATGGTCATGAGTGGGCATGGGGAGAAGGATTTCCCCTGGGAGCACAGGGCCGTGCCTGTGTTGGGAGGATTTGAGACAGAGAGACCCAGGAGAACCCCACAGACACAGGGGAAGGGCTGCAGGAGTTGCATACATACCTTCAAGCACAGATTTTTCTTTCTGGGCAGTGTGGTCTGGTGGGTGGTAACACTGCCCACGGCAGGGATTGGAACTATATGACCTTTAAGGGCCCCTCTGACCTGAGCCGTCCTATGCTGCGGCTGTCAGTTTGTCCTGCGGGGATGGATACCCATCCCTCATCCATCTCCTTCAAAGGCAAACATCTGTAAGGAAGGTGGGGGGGCTGGGGGGCTGATAGCTGTGCTGCCCCAGGTGAGCAGAATTGAGCGTCAGACTGCGAGCAGGCAGAGTGGCAAGGCAAAGGGGTTTTTAATAATGAAGGTGTTGCTGGTAACATAGGTAAGGAAATGTGCTTGTTTACAAGTTCGAAGCTGACAGCATCCCTTTAAATAAGGAAATACATTTGTTGAGAGGACAAAGTTACCTGGAAAGCCCTGTACAACGGCGCAGTGTAGCAGCTAACACTACTCTGATTCAAGTGCTATTAATATTCTCCATGGAACGGCTTCTAAAAATTTCTCCCTTAGAAAAAGGAATTAAAAAAAAACAAAACGCAACCTGTGATCATCTATCCTAGCAGTGCACTGTGACCATTTGTACAATAGAAAAGTGATGCTTTAAATAGTGACTTAAAAGCTACCGCCGTGTTCTTTATACAGCATGCAACATCGCCACGAGCCGGGGACGCAGTGGGGCTGCGGGCTGCTTGGTGTGCCCACGGTGCACCTCCACAGCGCCGCGTCACCGATGCGCTGTCCTTCCAGTAACACAAATATTAAATACACTCAGTCTGTAAATAGTTTAACAATCTTTGTCAGCAACAATATTTACTTTGGCAAAACCAGAATTGCAAAGCCGACGTGTCCGTAAAGAGTCTGCAGCAAGTTCTTTGGTGGCAGCCAAGAAGTGAAGCGAAGGCTCCTTCTCACTGGAGCCTGAGGAAGGATATTGCACAGAGACTCGCAGGAGAAATGCTGGTGACTTCAAACTGCAGGCATCACTGCGGGAGAGCATCCATCTCCGCTGGCTTCAGAAGAACGAGCTCCTCTAGGCTCAGTGATTCACAGCTGTTCTCCAGACAGCCTTGCTCTGAGCTGGGTGATGCCGGAGTAAACTCAGGAGAGAAGAAAATCGCTGCTGAGGATCAAGAAGGAAGGGAAGAAGGAAGCCTTCTGGATCACAGAGAGCGGGAAAAGCAAAAGCAGGTGCTCACACAAAATCACAGCCCCACGAGGGCCTGCTCAGCCCTGCCCCATGTGCAGGAGGGGGGCTGCTCCTGACGGCCCTGCTGGGTGGTGGAGAGCCACCCTGCTGTGGCTCTGCAGGGACTGCTCCTCCAAAGCTGTGCTGTATTGTCCGTATGACCTGCTCCTACCTTGGACCACAACACATTACACATCTCTTTATCTGTACCACACGAGCTGAGCCATGCCAGCTCCACTGGAATGCCACATCCCTTCAACACCTGCACCTGCGGCCCGAATGGCTGCCTCCAGCATCCATACCTCTGCTCCAAGGTCTCGGGCTGCAGCCTGACTCAGCTCAGACTGTAGCTGGGACAGCTCTTTGGCTTTCGGCCCCCCAAACAGTCTTAGAACATCCCAAGGTACCACCATGAACATGGTAGGCTCCATCTCTCGCTTGCTCAAACAGTTGTGCAGGGACTGGGGCAGCACAGCTCTGGGGCTTTGGGGGAAGGAGGAAGGGCACGAGGTGAGTCTGGCTGTACACAAGGGTGTGCTTACTGCCCTGGGTGGGCAGAGCCCTCGTGCCTGCCTGCTCCCAGCCCTCCTGACCTGGGCAAGGCTGAGGGGAGCCCTGCGGGATGACAGGAGGGAGCAGGACAGCAACTCTGTGTGCTTGCTTCCCTGTTGCTTCTCAGGTGAGCTCGCCTCACCGTGTGGTTTTGTCGTGAGCTGCTCCAGTTCTCATGGGAGTGTCTGCTAAAACTGGGGGGAAGAAAGATAAAAAGAGTAAAAACAAAGTTATAGACAACTGTCAATCTAAAGGAGTGTTGATAAAGGCACTTGGTATCCTTTGTGAAGATGTGCCAGTGGAAGAAAACTGAAGTACCAGAGCTGTTGTGCTGTCAGTTTGCAGTAACTGAAAATTCAAACAAGTTTATTCACTGGGAAAATGGCTCCAGTTTCCCCTGAACGTGGCGTGTTAGCCCTACATGTTCTCCAGCATGACGGAAATACTGTGCTGGCTGCTGTGGGCTCACAGTATTCTGCCTCCACTGCCCTCCTGTTCACCACTGCTGCAGGTGGAGGTCCATGCTGCTGTTTAAATTGAGATCAGTAACATCCAGGAAATCAATGTTGAAGATGCTGGGGCCTGCAGGAGTGAGTGAGCTGAAGCCAGTGGCGGAGCTGGGGGGGGTGAGGTCCAGCCACTCCATCGTTTCCCATGGAGATTCGGTGAAACTCATTTGTAAACCGGAGCCATCGGCAGGGGAAGGGGAGAGCTGCGTTTCCATGGGTGAGAGGGGAGTCTGTAAAATCTCCTGGGATGTGAGCAGTTCATCTGCAGCTTTGCTGGAGAACCCCTCTATCATCCCCTCGAAGTGGGACTCCTCTCCTCCCATCTTCAGCAGGGTGATTTCACCAACTCTCCCCAGCGGGCTGTGGGCATTCAGCAGGACCTCAAGGTGAGCATCACCACCACCTGGACAGTGCTCGAATGGGAGCTGGGTGGAGGAGACCTGTTCGAATGGGGCAGACGACTTTGGGAGTGGAGTGCTGGAGTTCCCTGTAGACACTGTTATCTGAGGTACTTTCTGGAGGCAGGACCGATCTTCCTTGGCGTTAGCTGGCATTTCTGTTCAACAAACAAGAGGGAATTGAGGTGTTCTGGCAGCCCTTGTCACTGCTGGGCAGGAGGCACTGCTGAGGCCCCTGAGCAAGGCTCTTGAGCTGGGCATGCCTGCAGGGACCCACACCCAACTCCATCCCTTTGGCATCACCCACCCATCTTCCCTGTGGGAAGCACCTCGCATTCCCTCTTCCTGATCTCAGCTCCCCCAGTTTTGGAACTCATCTCCAGGGCACAAGCACTGGCAGCTGTCCCCATGGGAATGGGCATGGGTTGATCATGCATTAAAAAGGGCACAGGTAGCAATCTGCACAGGGGAGGGCACCATGGTGCTCTGTGTGGGAGATGGCACTGGCAGCACTGGGAGAGGAGGGCAGCAGAGGCTCTGTGACACACTGCCATCCTTTCTGAGCAGGTTCCCAAGCCTGGACTCCTGCACTGATCTTGGGCATCTGTGGGCACAGGCTCTGGCAGGCTTTTTCACCAGCACAGGCCCCATGTGATTTTGGAGTCGATCTCTGTGTGGGCTCCTGGTGTAGAGTGGCAAATGAATGCCATATCCAGCTCAGGCAGCTCCCGGAGGCATGCCGAGAGCTCAGGGCCCCGCAGACCTACACCTGATAGAGGGGAAGCCCTGGAGGGGTCAGAGAAGCAGTGCGTACCTCCGCTCTCAATCAGCACGTCCAGGAGTTCGTCCATCTGCTGACTTCGAGTCATCTGCTGCAGCAAACGGCAAAGAGGAGAGTAGAGGGCATTAGGAGGAGAGTCCCTCCGGCCACGCACCAAGTAGGTGGCTCTGGACCCCACAAGAGATGCAGGGGTCTGGCAGTGGCATTCAGATGAGCACTGGGAGATCAAGGGCAAGTGCAGCAGATCCAGACAGCGCTGCAATAGGTTCCCCCTGACCTGCAGCCAAGCTGTGCTCAGCAGCTGCTGCAGACTGCCTCTCCCCAGAGCAATGAGGACACAGATTTTCTGGACCTGGTACCTAGCACTGACACATGCCTGCTCCCACTTCCTGCACTGGGAACAACAAAACAGCATCCTCTTCTTCCTGACTGCAGACTGGAAGGACTGCCCACACATCTCGCAGCCAGCATAAGCCAGTTTTCATCACTGTCAGTGGTACTGCTCCATCATGACTGGTGCTAAAAGCACCATCATGACTGGCACTGAGGCTGCTGATAGGCTCTCACAAGAAGTGATGGGTTTGCAGCTGGTGGAGAAGGTCTTCCCCACAGAAGCAGCACTCCAGGATATGCCTAAGGGCAGCAGATGATCTGGGGTGAGATTTTACCAATGGGCTACAGAGAGTTTCCTGGAGAGTGTCTAAAGGTTCTGTTTGTCACATAGCACTGAGCACCCCAAAGAGGAGTGCCCCTGAGTTTTGGGGCATTTGTGTGGCATGTCAGGACACCAGGCAATTTTCACTTGCACAAACCCCATTTAGCATGGTGTCTGACTCCTCTGTGACAATCATTTAGTAACTGTTCACGGAAAGGCTGCCCCTTATGGAAAAAGGCCTGTACTCCTCAGAGACCCCATAGAGGGTTGTAGTCCCTGCAACTGCCTTAACCACTTTGCACAGCTCTGGCCCTGCTGAAAGTAAAAATCATGCAGTTACCTGCTTCATTGCATCCTTATAGGGTGGAGGCTGCTTTTCCTCTGAGAGGGCTGTGCTTGACTTACAAAAACTTGGGGATGGAACTGAAAACTTTTGACCTGCCTGTGTAGTCATCTACATGGGGGAAATACAGGGAAATGGAATCAATGCACAGGGAAAAGATTCTGCTCCTCAGCATGCAGGACACTCTGTGTCACCTTAGCTGAAGCCAGACCAACACCAGGAAAACTAAGGGTGTTGTGGGTCAGATCAGCTCACAGTGCCTGGTTTCTGGGCAGGAAACAGAGGGGGAATAACTCTTTGGGTGAGCTCTGAGGACCCCAGAAGGATCCAGAACCATGAGCATGGTTCTCCAGAACTCAGCTCAGCTGTAAACATGCAGAGCAAGAGAAAGAGTGGCTGCATCCAGGATAGCAATGCTCCCCAAGCCACAAGCTGCCTCTCACCTCCTTCTTTTGGAGACCTTCTCTGTCACCACTGGTTCTGGGAGATCTCACGGAGCACAGGCCAGGGCAGGCAGCCCAAAAGAGTCACTGCCAGGTCAGCCTATAGGCCTTCCCCATGCCCATGCCAAACAGCTGCATCCTGGTGCCAGTTTTTTTGCCAGGAAGAGGCCATCCCCTTCCAGGAGGGACCTCACCCCTCACCCGAAGGACTGGTGCCTGCTAGCTACTGTTCCTCCTTGCCTTCAAGCCCACAGGTGCCCTTCATGAGGAAAGCTCAGGACAGTGATTTCACAACCAGGATGAGCAGCAGGGCACTGCAGAGTCACCCCCTGAGAGTGCTGCTTGTGCACTGGCAGTGGGGAAAGTGCTGGAGGAGCCCCTGAGGTGTTGTTCCTCCTGCTGATGCTCTGTGTCTGCCTGGTTGTTCAGAGCAGCCCCACTATCTCTCTTGGAGTATTGTTCCACAGTGCTGCACCCCACTGCCCACTGCCCACAGTATTGTCCCACTGCTTGTTTCACCACCACCTGTCCCACTGCAGCACTCTCTCTGCCTGTCTCACCCCTACAGCATTGCTCCTCTCTGCCCATCTCACTGACAGACCAACTGCCTGTGTCCTGTACATCACTGTCCTCATGACAGGCTGCATCCTACTTTGTCACCCTGCAGCCCTGCCACACTCACACAGCACACTGCTCTGTGTGCAAGCTGTGAGACTGTGGCTCAGGAGCTGTCCTGTGTGAATACTGGGTGTTTCACAGTAGGTGCCATGCTGCCCCAGGTAGGGTGCTGGGATGAAATGGGGCTGTGATCAGTGACATCTTATGCTACTTCTGTATGTTGGCAGCTTGTGCCCCTCTACAAGCTTTCACACACATCCTGAGGGCTGAATGAGGAGTGGAGACACTGAAGGGACCACACTGCTGTGCTAGTGGCCTGAGGGGAACAAGCCCCTGATTGCAGACCCCAGTGGCAAGTCCTACTCTATTCCCAAGAAAAGGCTTCCCATATGATCGGGAGAATTGCCCTCCTTCAACTCAGTGGTCAAAATACACTGTTGCACTGTTGGCAGCTGCAATGGCTTAGCAAGATGTTGATGAGCCCTGCTGCACTGTGGCAGGGTTCCCCCAGGAGAGTAGGGACCTCCCAGCAGCTGAGGGAACTGTATTGGTGGTTCCCCATTGTGGATTGAGCTGTGCCAGGACTCCATGGGGCAGAGGGAGCTGTGCCAGGGCTCTTTGGGGCAGAGGGAGTTGTGCCAGGTCTTCCCCAGGTGGAAGGAGCTGAGCCAGGACTCCATGGGGCAGAGGGAGCTGTGCCAGGGCTCCCCTAGAGACACAGCAAGCTGAGCCAGAGCCTCCCCTGAGGAGAGTGGGAGATGAGCTAGGGCTCCTTTAGGGCAGAAGAAGCTGTGCCAAATCTTCCCCAGGGCAGAAAGCTGCGCCAGGTCCCCTCACAGCAGGGGAAGCTGTGCCAGGACTCTTGCAGGGCACAGAGAACTCTGCCAGTGCTCACTTGGGGCGGAGGGAGCTGTGCCAAGGCTCCATGGGGCAGAGGATCTGTGATTGGCCCCCCAGGCCAATTGGATGTGGAGGCAGCAAGGCTCTCTAGGAAATGCCCTGCAAAGGACCCTGCGGTGCCATCAGCTTCCAACCCATTCTTCATCTCAGCTATTCTGTGCCCCTACAGACAGCCCATCATGTTCCTGCAGCCCCCTGGGTGCCCATCAGGTTGCCAGCACTGATAGAAAAGAGCTCAGAGACGTCTGTGTGAATGCCCACAGACCCGTGTGTGCTCACCGCAGAGATGACAGGTGGAGTGCCCTCCACTTACCGATGCTGTGCGAAGGCAACTGCTGGTCTGGGGCGATGCACTGCGCCCTTCTGCCTGTGAGCCAGGGGACACTGCCAGGAGATAGTGGCTGTTGGGGGACGGCGGCAGGCTGATGTGCTGAGGGCTCTTTGCAGCCCCGAGTGGAGAGTGCTGGGGGGAGCACTGCGGGCTCAGGAATGTCGAGGAGGTGATGGTGCTTTGCCCCGCAGGCTCCAAGCAGTGGCTATTTACAATGTGAGACAGCTGCGGCACTGCACAGTTACTTAACTTATCCGAGCTGCTGGCTTGGCCTTTCAAGGCAGTTTGTTTGGATGCAAATGGGCAGCTGGACACTGCATTTTCTTGCTTGATGGGGACGCCAAAGAAATGCTGGGAAGGCTGTTTCTCCTCAAGGCCATTGCTTCTCTTTCGCTTCTGCAGCTGCATCCTTAGCTCTTCTACCTGCCTCTGCTCTTGTTGCAGCTTCCACGTCAACTCATTGATGACCTTCTGCTTCTCCACCAGCATCTTGTCTTTCTCTGTGTCAATCCCTTCCAGCTCCAGCTGGATGCTCCCTCCATTCATGCTGCTCATCAGGCTTTCCTCAGCACTACCATGAACTGGAGATGGCTGAAGACCAAACTGTGGAGAAGACATGGGCCCGTCGTTGAATGTGTCTGGCAGAGAGCCGCTCACAGAGAGGTCAGAGGAGGCTGGAGAGATGGGTGGAGTGGAACTGGTGCTGCCGAAGTGGTAGAAGCCATTTGATAACATGCCTGTGGAAGACTGTGACTGGTAATTTGACAAGGTGCTTGTTGGAGTGACTGGAAAGGTGACAGTTGTGATCTCACTGAAATTTGGCACTGCATTGCTGCTGCACTCCTGGAAAGGCCGTAGCCGTTCCATCAGTGCTGTTTTGGTACCTGATACAGGCAGGCCTCTTATTCGGAGCTGCTGTCTCAGTTCTGACACCTAGAAGAAAAGTCACCAACAATCATTCCCAATGCTTCCTCTTGAAGGCAAGCACCTTAGAAACCTGACATCACAGGTTCCCTGCTCTGGCTCCCCAGGTGCTCAGTCACCACGCACAACCCTGATCACCATACATTTTGCAGGACCCTGAGCGTTCCTAATAGGAAAACCTTCCTTCTTCTGCTAGAAACTTACTGCTCTCCATGAGCCAGCGGTGGTCTTTGGGCCATGGAGGTAACCCAGGATTCCCTTCCTAGCAGTAAGTTTCTACATGAGTGGAGGACTTTCAACACAGCCGAGGAACAAGATGATGGCATTCTTTAGCTCAGACAACATGAGCATACATTTGGAGCTAGCTGCTCCATGTTCAGACATCTGAACCAGGCTCAGGTATCTAATCAATGTTATCACTGTCATAGAATCATAGACTCACAGAATCATAGAATCATAGAATAGTCTGAATTGGAACTATTCTGTGAGTCCAACTCCTGGCACCACACAGGATCACCCGAAAATCAAATCCTGTATCTAAGAGTGTTGTCCACATGCTTCTCAAACTCTGCCAGGCTTGGTGCCATGACCGTTGCCTGGAAAGTCTTATCCACCTTCTCAGTGAAGAACTTTTTTCTATGCCCAAACTCATGTTATTTCTATCTCATTATATTTTCCCATCTAATAGTGATGGAGAAATCCATTACCCCAAGGTCTCTGCTCCTAAAAAGACTTGGTCTTCCCTATGGCTGAAGCTCTATTAAGAAACCCCAATCATTGATTTGAATGATTCTCCCTTGTGCCCTTGCTTACACGAGAGGTTTAGATACTACTCAGTGTTCACATTTGCAGTCTCTGGAGATACCTGCTTGTGCAGTGAGTGGATCTGGCCTGACTGCTGCTGGCAGAGGAGTTGCAGCATCATGGTCTCAGCATGGGCAATGGCTGCAGAGAAGCTGAGTCACTGGGTGGGTGTGAAGGCCATGCTGACCTATTTTCTGTCTGTTCTGTTGGCAATATCCAAGATATCCACCATAATACTACAGAAGTTGTGGGGTCATGAGCTGTCAGAACAGCAACACAGATTGTCCTCTAGTCCTGGACCTGATATCCTGGCCTGCAGCTGTCTCAAGATGTAGGGTTTGCTGATACATCCACTGGAGCAGTGCACATATGCGATGCCCACATAGGAGCAAATCCCTGTTTTTAGTTATCACCACCCTGACCAATTCCTGCTCCATTGTGCTGTACACCTTGGTTTGCTCACAGTGTGGTTGTGCATGCTGGTCTATAACACACAGTCAGTCCCTGTCAGCACAACCTGCATTGTTGTTGCAACTACATTGCACACATAAGAGTAGCAGCGAACATGCGGCCTATAAAATTATGCTCTTGTGCTGACAGAGCATTTACTTACTTTCAGATCATCCAGGTTAGACGGCAGAGGGCCTGGCTTGATAGATGAGACACAAGTCTGGCCTGAAAAGGTGGTTTTCACAGGAGAAAGAGGGGTGTTGCTGACAGAAGTTGATGAAGCATTTGAACTTTTGATCATTTGCTCATTTGATTGCCTGAAATAACAAAGGAGAAACGGGGTAACAAGGCTGCCCTCTGGGGACTCTGTGCCCATTGCTATGATGTGCCATCTCCCTGCTCCTTTGGGGCTCTTATCCCCTGTATGAGACCTGAAGGACTGTCAACCCTGAGGAAAACCAGTTTGGGGTGCAAGGAGATTGCTAGTAACCTACTAGCAGGTCACAGGTTCCCCAGCTAGTGAACAAAGTCAGAACAGCTTTTTGGGAGGTTGCTATGTTTCCCTTACATGTATTTATCTCCAATGCACTGGCACAAATGGAAATGGAAGAGGAATGTTTGGAGGGAGATAGTACTAAGCCCTGCTGTTGGCATATCATCACTCACTTTATCTGGCCTTGGTGCATCCCTGGGTAGTTGAAGTGCTGCTGCTGTTGCTGCTGTTGCTGCTGTTGTTGCTGTTGCTGCTGGCTGAGGATCTGGAGCTGCAGAAAGAGCTGCTGCTGCTGGAGGAGTCTTGCATATGCAGAGTCCATAGGTGGAGGGGACTTCTCTGCCTTCTGGTCTGGAGGGATGTACTGGTGGTATTTCAGCTTCTTCACCTTGGGCTTGGTGTCCTTGGGCTTTTTGTGACGGTTCTTGCTGTCGCTGGATGATTTTGACTGTTGGTTCAAGAAGAAAAAGAATTAGCTGAGATTAGCTCCTGACATTCCTGTGGGAACTGGGAGGCCTGGATAGAGCAAGGGCAGGTCCTGCTGGCACCCTGACAGCCCAGCTTCACGAGCAACTAATCATGCACGCGAGGGACTTCTCCAGGGCAACATCTAATCCCAGCTGTGCTGAAGAACACATGGGATGGAAAAAGGCCTTCCTTGCCTTGATGGTATTTCTGCATTACCTTATATTTCCAACTCCCAAATCCAGGGAATGTTTCCAATGCAGTACCTAAGCAGCCATCTCTAGCAAGTACCAAAGCTCTACCTTTTATAACCACAAAATGGGATCCATCTCTCCTCATTATTCCAGACCCTTAAGACCAAGCCCTCAAACTTCCCAGTCACATGGGGTCCAGCACATGGGTACTTCTGGCCTGGCTGTAGCCACCTGCCCTGCAGGTATTACCTCTCCCAGGGAGTGTGGATATGCAGACATTACCTTCACCACAGAGGGCACTGGGAGAGGTGGGCTGTCCTGCCCCACTGCTTGCTTGGGGCTGTTGCATTGGCCGCTCTGGCCTGAGGCAAGCTCCGCTGTGCTGCCCTCAGTGCCACGGGGGTGATCCTGGAAGGGAGAAGTGCAATGTGAGAGGGGATGTGGGGCAGGTGCGGGCCCTTTGGACCCATTCCTCTGCCCAAAGTGTTCCCAGTTCCCCAGGATACTTCAGGCCTGACCTGCAATCTCCTATATTTCACCTCAGGGCAACCCAGTCCCTCCAGTTCCCACAGTCCTCCCAGCCTGGAGCACATCTCATCCCAGTGCCCCTTAACCCAGCATTCTCATTTCCCCAGTCCATCCCAGTTCCCTCAAGCCCAGCCTAAGCGTTGCCACCTCACTGCCCTCCCAGTCGCATTCAGTGCCCCAATCCATCCCTGCAGCCCCTCCATCCCCCCCAGCCCAGCTGTGCCCTCAGACTGGGGAGCGTGCCCCTGCTCCACCAGAGCGGGGAAGCGCAGCTTTCCAGTGGTGCCACCCACCTGGGACGGCCCTGAGGGGGCCGAGGGCGGCAGCTCGGAGGATTTGGTGCCTGCTGACGACTCTGTGGAGCCCTGGGAGTCCTCACTCCTGGCCTGCTCCGGGGACAGGCCGTCATTGCTGCTGTCCTCCTCAAAGGCAAACGCATCAGATGGCTTGGAGAAGTTCACCTGCGTGCCTGCCAGGCAAAGAGAGGTGGACGTCAGGGATGTGCCCAGCTGCCCTGCCTGCAGCAGCAATGGCCGCCTGCCTCCCGCTCCCGGCTAGCTGTGTGGGCACAACAGTGTGTGCATCTGCTGGTGGGAGCGATGGGGTGAGCAGAAGGCAGCACGAGGGTCACACAGCAATGTCTGCACCCCGTGGTCTGGGCCAGGAGGACCATTTCTGTTTCCCATGTGTGCCAATCTTTTTCAGATCTGGGTGCAGGCCAAGAGCACGGTGCTTGAGGTGTTCAAATGCCTCATCCCACCTCAAACCGAGGACAAGGCTGCGGTATGGCAAGGAAAGGAGCCCGAAGGCCGTGGCCCCATGGCTGGATGAAGGAAGCTGGTGGGTAACACATTTCTCAGGAGGAGCTTGGCCTGGCAGAGCAGGAGGCATTCTCAGAGACCACAGGCCTGCTGGGCTGCACAGGAACAGCTTGGCTACCCTATCCTGCCATTGGACTGCAATGGGGAGAGGGGCAATAGGGTCTCTCTCCTTGATCAGCCAAGCACCTTGATTACACTTATGAAACTCTGTCCTCAGCGGAAGAACTGAGGCTGAAATCCACCTGGAGGGTGACACAGCCTTTCCTGGCAAAAGAGTCAACACGAGTGCACCTGGCTGCAGCTGGACAGAGGCTGGTGTCTGTCCACAAGCTTCACCCACATGAAATGCTTCAAGTCACTGCCATTACTTCTTGATTGCTACAAAGCCTGCCCCAGACATTGCTTCTCCCCTCTGCAAAGCTTCCAGCATACTATCTCTTAGTCAGATGGGCAAGAGCTCTTGACCCCAGGCTTTTACTGATAAATGAAGTGTTGAAAAAGAAAAGCTCTCATGTGAGCCTTGAGAGGGCTGCAGGTGGGGGTAGAGGAAGGAGCAGCATGGCCATGCTCATAATCTCCTCATGCTCACATCTGGCATTTGTCAGGCAGCTTGGCACACTGATAGCAAAGTGACAAATGGGGAAATAGGAAGGGTCTGGGGACAAACCTCCACCTGTCTGTGCTGCTGGTCTAGCAATGTGCGCCTTCTCATTGACACGCACCCTCCTGCTCTGACCCCTGCCCCTATCTGAAAGATAAAGGTTATCTCTGCTTGTCCCAGCTCGTGGTGCCAGGGTGGGTAAGCCCTGGCTGCCTGCCCCAGGAAGGCTCTTTGAGCCACCATCAGCAGCTGGACTCCTGTGGAGGTTGTGCTGCCTGCTGTGAGCTCCTGTTGGGAAGAGATCCCACAGAGACAGCACTTGCTGATATCCTGTGACAACATGACTCTGTGTCCTATTTGCCTATCCCTATCCCGAGCGCTGTGCATATCACCAGCACCAGTCTCCTCTGGGACCGTGGTGTTGAAGAGGAGTTGCTTTTTCTGCTAGGACAACCCAAGAGCATCCTTGCCATGGCAGCTCTGGGGCAGACAGGCATAGGGATATGAGATCAATAGTGTGCTGGGGAGGGCCTCTCTCCTCCCTGCTCCACAGGACTTGGTGTTCCCTCTCCTCTACAGCTGCCATCAGACATAGCACCCAAGCTTTACCTTCCCTGAGGAAGTGTAAGGCAGTGCAGTCTGCTCCCCAGACTGGGTGGAAGCTGCTCCCCAGACAAGTGTGGGCATCCTTTCCTGGGAATAATCAGTCCAAGCAGAAGGGACTTGGGGGTCTGCAAGACTTCCACTGGGCTGGCGTTCCATAGACATGTGAGGAGAAAACGTACCAAAGCACAGAGCCCAGGGGACCTTCAGGACACAGCAGCAGCCTGGAGTATGACAGGAATGTGCTGCATCCTGCTGTTTGATACTGGGGGCCTGCACGGAGCAGGGAGTGCTGCCCTTATCTGTTGCTCTCGTTCAGCCTGGGGCTGGCCATGTTGTTTCATGATCCCATGTCTCTGCTGTAATCTCAGGCAGAATGGTGTTTGCTTGGGGCTGTTTCTAATGCACTGGGTATTGTCCTCTCAAACATATTGGACAAAGTGATGACAAGGACCTGATAAAAAAAGGTTCTTATATCACTGCTCAGCTATGTAGGGCACTGGCGGCCTCCTGTCACTGGGACGTTAGGGCTTTCTGTTGGGGTCTGGCACTTTCCGCTCACCCTGCCGGAGGTGATTAGAGGAACACGTCAGCTGAACTTTCCGCTGTATAAACAGTTGAGATTCCAAGGTTAAAGGAAAATGATTTTAAACCCTGTCATCTTTCTGGTATTGCAAAAACAAAAGGCTTAACGTTCAGAAGTGCCAGTGCTCATCTCTGCTCCATGTTCAACCTTCAGCCCCAAGGCACAAGCACAGCAAACTGCCTCCGACTTTCAAAATTTGTTTGAGGATCCTTCAGATTGAGGCTTCTTCTACAGAAACCTGAGGGCCCTGGCGCAGCTTCAGCCTCGCTTCTGATGGCACCCAAATGGCTTCATGCCTGACCTTACGTGCTGTACGTTTCACCCAAAGTGGGATAAAACAGGCATCCAGGACATGTCTTTCCTGAGCATGTGATTGATAGAAGAGGATTATGAAAGAGAGAAATTTCAAAATTGAGCAAATCATTTAAAGTCAGACTTTTGTTTTTTTAACAATTTTGTCCTGTAAATCTTCGCTTACCACAAGCTGCAGACAAGGCAGATGGAGAGAAACATTCAAAATCTTCAAGCACGCTTTGCCTGGCCTCCAAGCCTCAGCTCCAGTGAATCATGCTCAAGCTGCCTTGATTGTTTATAAGAGGAGGGATTTTTTTAATGGTTTTGTATTTTCGCTCTTCTCTCCTTCGATAAGTGGCTAAGGAGATTTTGCTTGAACTCTCCCTAAAAATTCCTCTTCAGACAGAGTCCTGGAACATTTCACCTTCAAAGGCAAGAGCTGTGAAATGCTGCAAATGGTGCGGCTCAAGAACCAGACTGCAGAAACTGCCGTGCGTACCCCACGTGCGCTTTGGAGCGGGGAAATGAAGAGCAGGAACGACTGGAGGACAGGGAATAGGTCTGTATAAGCCTGCAGTATTTCACGCTGTATCTGCTGGTTTCTGAGATGAAACCAAGTCAAAAAGTACTCCCTGCCTCAGTTCCCATTTTCTGCATCGCTCCTGTAGTTCAAAGACCCCTCCTATCCCAGAGCTCTGCCATTGTCCCTGTTTTTCCCTCAGCCCAGAATAGACACTTGTCATGGGATTATGCCAATGGAAATAATCCCATGAATTTAGGAATGAGGAGCAACAGAACAAGAAGTTCCTGGAGACAGAACAGCTCTCAGTGCCCCACTTGAGGCCTGAGGTCCAATTTGGACACACAGATGAGCCCAGACATCAGAAATACGGGCTGCTGGGCTGGCATTGAATGACCTTGCAGGCTTTTCTTCTCTTTTCTCTGTTTTCTGATCTCCCTGTTTTGGCACTGGTGAACTCTGAGTCACCAGTCTCCTTTGTTTCAGCCCATGCGCTGGCCTTCCTGCATGGGGGAAATAACTGCAAGGGATCCTGCCTCCCCCCTCCAGCTGGGATGTGGGTGGTGGAGAAACACTAAGTTTAGGCATAAACCAAGCACTGGGAAATAGTAGGAGAATACTCTCCTTTGGGATGCAGTCAGCTCCTTGTATTCCCCAGAAGACTGGCACCCCTTTCCCTCTACTCTGTTGGACCTTGCATTCCACTAACATCAGTGGAAAAACAAAGCAGCAGCCTCACTGAACCAGGGCTGTTTCACCCCTTGGGATGTAAGAGTTTGGCAGGGCACAAGCAGGACCAGGCTGGCCTGATGTCTGCACGTGTGAACCCAAGCCCTCTCCCATGTAAGGGAGGAAGGAATGTCCTCTCTCCAGCAGTATCATATATGTACTCAGAGTCTTGGATGGGGCTGGAGGGGGAAGAAAGGATGTATTCTGCCTGAGAAGACATGGCTGAAAAACGATTTGTGTTTCCATCACAGATGCTCTAAGATGAAAACTCTCTTTTCATGGACCCAAGTAAGGCTGTGTAGGACTGGACTGTTTACTGTGAAAATAAGGGAATTTAAATAATGTGCAGCTACTACTCCTAACTTCAGGCAGTCACTGCTGTACGTCCTTGTAACCTCTCCAGCCCCTGCCCCGTGCCATGCACACAACACAAAATGCACGTTCACTTCCACTACCTTTTATGGCCTCTTTCACAGCTGAGTCGACAGGAATAATATTCTTCTCCACCAGCTCCAAAGGACCCGGCCTGAGAGCAATCTTTTCATTGAGATCATCTGCCAGTCGGGCTCTTTTCAGCTTCATTTGAGTGGACTGAATGGACCCTTCTGCAGCTGAGTCTAAAAGGCCAAATGGAAGGCATCAGTTCAGGACCAGGGCCATCTGTAAGCACACTGCTTGCTGAGAGCATGCTTCCCCTCAGCACAGCCTTTCTGGGCTGCAGCCAAGACACAAGCAGAGCTCAGTGTCCAGCAGGAGCTGCTCTGAGGCTGGAGGCAAGATGGGGCTTTGGGACATGGATCCTCCCCTGAGCCTGACGTTAAGCATTTCTATGCCCAATTAAAAGCCTTTGTTTTCTAACCTAGGCTTTCAAACCCAGCCAGCAGCTGAAGCATCCTTCCGAAGGCCTAGGAATGATCTGCAATGGAAACTTCATTAAGCTGTGACTGACTTGAGAGGCTAAGTGGACTCTGACTCCTGCCTGCCAGGAGCCCAGTGGCTCTTGTGGTCTAATGCAGATCTGTACTTCTGTGGAACAGCTGGAGAAAAGAACCATTAACAGTGTTTGACAATTGGAGTAAATGCGTTGCTCTGGAAGATAAAAAGCTGAGGCTTCAGGAGTGGAACGTTTAGAGGCAGTGTGAGGACACTGTTCCAGGCCTTCAGGGGAAAAACAAGTTGGTGGAGAGCAGCATAATAAAGGCAGCTAGATCTGGAAACTACTGCCAAACCAAATCCAGCTGAGAAGCTCCCACTTACTGAGAGGTGACAGAGCAGTGACCGATTACCACAGCAAACGGTAATTTCCCAAACAAAGACGCTCTGTCTCCTCTCATAGCATCAGCTTGGGTAGAGAGGGAGCAAGCTCCCAAACTAGACTGCACCTATACCCTTGGGGGTCAAAACTAAGAAGGGCTGCACCTAAGCTGTGCTGCCTTCAAAGGCTGGACACTGTTATGGAAGACATATTGTGCTCAACATGACTTTGATACCATGGAATAATGCTCTGCAGGAGGTCAGGAGAGCTGATGTAAGGTCATTTTTGGCCTCAGACTAGATTGTGTGGAACCCACATGAGGTCCCTGAAGTGAGCAGTGACAGAAGGTGTGTCTGGAAGACATTTAGATGATGGTACATATCCCAGCTGCCCCATTTCAATCACCTCTGTGTCCTGTTAGGAACCAGCTGGGCAGATAAGCCCATGATACTCCAGGGCACACCCCCATGGGTGAGCAGAGGCCTCAGCCCAGAAGTGTGTGTGGGACAGCACAGCCAGGTGCTCCACGCACAACTAGGCAGGCTCTGCACCACCCCTGTGTCTGACCAGCGCTGTCAGTGCTCAGTGACTGCAGCCACCTCCACATCTGTTCTACTGCCCCCAGCCCCAATTCCAGTCTGTACTTGCTTCAGTTGCTTAACCTAAGGGAAAGACACTTCTACCTGTTAAATGGGCAATGATGCTGGCTCATTTTAGGGATGGAGAGACATAGGTAAAGGATGGCAGTGGCATGAATCTATCAGACTCCTGGCTTAGACCTCCAGTATGCCAGAGGAAAAAGAAATATGGACTTTATCCACAGAGTGAGCAGGAGCCAGCATTTACTGTAACCAGAAAGTAATCCGCTTTTCCTTGGGGACTGACAGGGTTCGAGGAGGGAGACTGCACAGTCCTCCCTGTCTCAAAGGAGCTTCTTATCTTTGGAGATAATGGGGGACACTGCAGAGAACTGCTGCCTGTGATGGGATGCAGCAGAGCACTGCCAGCTCTCTGTCTGCAATGAGACATCAGGCTGGGGAAGGGGAAAATGCACAGACTTAGAGCAGAGCTAAACCTTTTCATATAGCAATGCACGGGGTTGTTATTTCCATCAGCTTTCATTTTGTTTCGTTCAGCATCACCATAAGAATTATGGCAAAAAAATAAAAAGCACGTCCAGCTTTGGGAAGATATGAGAACCACCTGCTACAAGGCTTTCACCACAAGTGCCCAAGGTTTGCACTTCATGAGGATTAGAATCATGGAATCATAGAATGGCCTGGGTTGAAAAGGACCACAATGATCATCCAGTTCCAACCCCCTGCTATGTGCAGGGTGGCCAGCCACCAGACCAGGCTGCCCAGAGCCACATCCAGCCTGGCCTTGAATGCCTCCAGGGATGGAGCATCCACAACCTCCTTGGGCAACCTGTTCCAGAAGTGCAGGACCTCTGCACCTCTAACAGAGTTCTCTTTCATAGTTGTTTTCTACCCTATTGTCTTCTAGACCATCTCACGTTGGTCCCTGCCAGAGATGGAACAAAGATTAGAAGGCCTTGGGTTTCCTCCTGTCAGGGGAAAAGTGTGTCTTCCACCCAAAGACAGGATCTGAACTGGCTACTATATAGCATGTCCCCTTTGACAGTGGCTCTCATGAGCAGCTGGGGCAAAGTAAATAGTAATGAGAGTCCTGAAAGGAACTCAGGTGGGGCAGGAGAGATAAGTATGTGGGAGAATCACAGGCAGTCTTACCTTGTAAAATGTGCATATTGACCAGGTCTGATCGCTCAGGCCTGCTTCTGATCTTGTGCTTGAGATAATCTTCAGTCTGCAGAACACAAATGCAGAGAGTATTACCTGACTAGAGCATCAGTAAGGTACAGAGGGCAGGTGCCCCTGTGCTGTCCCATGTTTTTTTGGATTCATTACAGTTTAGGTTGAGTGAGCTCCCGAGTGGCATTTTTTTTCACCTGGACACTGGCTGATTCTTGAACAGAAGTTCCTCAGAAAGGGAACAACATGCATGGAGCTGCTGAATGCTTACTATCCTCACAACTAGACTGTGTCCTGGCCAATTATCCTTGGGCTTCTAATCCCTCAAATCTTATGAGAGCTTGTGGGAAGGATGAGAACTGTTTAATGGGAGGGGCAGATCTGCTGGCTCTGCAACCCACATCATCTTTGAGAGCTGCACTACAGCAGTGCCATAGTGTAGTATTAGCAATTACTTCTGTGGGAAGACTGTCACTCTGCAACGACATACAAGGCTGAGCAGGTCATGAGGATACCCAGACACTCACCCCAGGTCAACCACAAGACATAACCTTCCTGCAGCTACGTGCTCTGCAGTTCCTCACCCCATCTACCCCATCTGTAGTGTGGGTTTGGGAAAAACCACTTTGCAGATCACTGCGGCTGAGCTTGTGATGAGCTTGTTCCCAATTCTTCATGGCTTTAGGAACAGAAAGGCACACAGAGGTGCAAAAACACCTTCCTCTGGGCCAAGGAAGTCAGTACTGGGGGCAGTTGACCTCAAGTTTACAGATGCAAGCTTACCACCAGGTGAAGAAGAGCTAAAGAATAACTTAGATTAATTATCAGCTGTTTGCTAAGTTGAGGTGCTAGAAGAAGCAGTATAAAAAATATACATTTTAAAAAAAGTTTCAACTCTTCAGGATAAATATAAAATAACACAAGCTAGAGAAAATTAGAAAACCTGCGGTAAAAGATATACAGGTTGGAGTAATAGCAACAATCTCTGGTTCTCCAGGAAGCTGGGCCAGAGAGAGCATAATTTACTGCTTTAAAAGAGATGGAGAGAAGAGACCTGGAAATTACGACTCCAATCAGAGAGATATTGGAACAAGTAATCAAACAATCTATATAAAGGGATTTTGAAGATAGCAAGGAGGTGAGTAACAGCCAGGATGGATTCTTCAAGAACAAATGATACCACAGCAACTAGTTTCCTTTTATGGAGAGGTGACAGATTTCTGTTACGGGAATAAACAAAGTATGTCACATAGTTTGACTCTAAGCATGTTTTGACATTACCTCATTTTCTCATATTCAAACCAGAGAATTTGATCTGGATAAGACAAGCACAAGAAAGGAGCATAACTGTGGGTCACCAAAGGAATTAGGAATGGTTCACAGTGTAAACACAAGAATATATCAAATCATGTTCTGCAGCAATTCTTCCTACTATTCAATTTTTTCATTAATGCCTTGGATGATAGAAGACATAGTCTTTAACTCTGATTCATTCAAGACTAACAGATTGCAATAGAAAATGATTTGGAGTAATTGAAGAAATCATCTGAAATACATTGGATACAGTTAAAGAAGGACAATTGGAAATGACTACAGTCAGGTCACAGTTAGCCACAGCTGAGGCAGCTGCACAAGCACGGGAAGGAATGAAGATTAATCCACCAGAGATGTTTCTGCAGTGCTCGGTGGACAGTGACCTTAGATAGAAATTGGGCTGGCAGGCAGCTTTCTAGGGAATGCCACGAGGAATGTCAAATGGACACAAGGAATAGCAAGACCCTGCTCTGGGACCTGCGTCTGAAAGAACACATGGGAAGGGCCTGGAGGGCAGCAGCAGAAATCACTGAGTCAGAAATGGGATCAATGAGGAGAGGCTGGAAAGGAAAGGAGACTGATCAGCTCAGAGATGCGTCTGCTGTAGGGAAACAGGGTGCAAAATAATTTTAAAATGTGCTGCACAAAAAGAAATAAATGGTTCTGCTTGTCCAGGCTTGTAGAAGGATAAGTAATGGGCTTAAGCTGCAACTGAAAAGCTTGGGCTGGGAATCAGGGAAGACGTGGTAACAGCGCAGGTTAGGGTGCAGTGGAGAGGGTTCCTAAGGGGGTGGATGGGATGGCTGTTGGCTGCTGCACATCTGTCAGGAATGACCTAGCTGGAGCTGTGCTGCTGTGAGGCAAAGGCTGGGTGTAAGCTGAGCCAGACGGCCTCTGTCCTCCAGCACAGCAATCTACCATAGGACATCGACTTCAAAGTCTGCTGCCCTGGCCTGATGCCAGCCTCGTCCATAGCCAGTGACATGTTTAAACAAATAATAGACATTTTATTTACTGAAGCCTTTGCAATTTCTTCCCCTTCCCCCATAATTTTTCCCCAGCTTATTTTCACCATCACAATCCCTTGCTTGGACCACCTGTAGGTCTGCCTGGATTCTGTGCCAGCTTAGAGCTGGATGATGCCTGCATTTGGCTGCAGTTACATTCACCCAACTCACTTCTCGCTGTCAGACCAGGGCCTCACTTGAGCTAAATCTGAATTTCTGTCCTACAGACGTGGCTCCATCATGTTGACTCCTGCATTGTCACCATGCTAGCCTGACTTTCTGTTGTGATTACAGTTCCATTTGACCTTTTACTGTCTATGAGCTGTATTTGTGTCGCTGGGGTGCAAACAGTGGAGAAAGACCTCAGATGTGTTTTTTCTTTTTAGCATTAGTTGAAGCAGAAGAGCTTTCAAAACACATGAAAGCCATTATTGTTATCTGCTTTCTGTTTGCAGAACATCAGTTTGAAGGAATATCAGCTAAACAACAAATGCTATTGAATAATTTTCTGGAAACATCTGCTGCTCCTTTCCTGTCAGGGCTATAAGTAGGGCATCCTTGCAAAGGAATATATTTTTGTTATAGTCTGTGTTCATCAGTGTGTTCATTAGCATTCTCTAAAAATGCATGCAGTTTGGGATAGACTAGACCATTCTTCGTTTTTCCCCAGGCAACCAGCCAGTGAAAGCCTTTGAAGAGCAGGACAAAGAGACACAAATGTATACGAAACTGTAAAATATATGACACTTTGGGATACTTCGGATTGCTTGAAATTTCGTAAGCATGCTAATTTTTCAGAGTCAGACTGTGTTTCTTATGCTAGCCATTTATTACTGCTGGAGTCTCAGGGCAAGTGATTTGGAGCGTGTTTAAGTTCAGGAGAGCGCTTCTCCATATTTCACAGCCATACTTTCTTGCAAAGGCCCTTTTCCACGCAACTGTAGGCACATTTTGCAGATTAACAGAAGAAGCTCTTGTGTTCAAGAGAAACCTGTGTGACTGTTCCCTTTGCTAGGCTGTGTGTGGACAGGGCTGCATGCTGGGTGCTACAGAAAGTGTTTGGAAGACTGGTGTGTTTTTCCAAAATGTGATCACATCACAGAGTTTCAATGTGCTCTGGAAATGGCTGCTTATCTTGTCCCTGTCTTCAGCAATATTTCAGGGAGTCTGAGTGCAGATAGGCAATGCGGTGAGTGGTAGACTGGCTCACTTAGCCCCTGGGATATCGCAGTGGACCAGCAGTGCCGCTGACTAAAGGCCCAGCTCCTCTCTGATGGCAAGTATGAGTCTCCTGGGGACTTTCTCCAGGTGACATCTGCATTCCTCCTGCACACTTGCTAAATACTTATCTCATCTGTCCTGTTTGATGCTGACTGTTCTCTATGCCCTGACTTGTGTGGGAATGGAGAGCAGTCAGCTCAGCATGAAGTGGGTCATGGATATGGCCCTGCAAGGAAAACAGAGGCTTGAAGTAGTTGAATGTTTATGTAGTTGGAAGTTTACTGGAAGGTTGAACCCTGCCTTAGGCTCTTGTAAAACCCAGGGACTGTTTTAAAACCCCCAAGCTCAGGGGACAGATGTCCCCTCTGCAATTTTAAACCTCCTGCCTGGAGAAGGCTGCTCCTAGACACATGAACCCTGGCTTGACCCCAGCGTATCTGAAGCAAGGGAGATGCCCTGACCCTCATCTGTGGCCACAGGGCCTTGGTAGAGGAAGCCAGATGAGGGCAGGGTGGTGAAAGGCGTTTTCAAACTCCACAACTCATGCAAAGCGAGCCCATGTGTTCACTCATTGGGATGGCAGTAGGAATTACCTTGGCTCGCTCCAGACTTTTTCGTTGTTCATGGAATGCGGATGGGCTTTTCAGTGCTGCAACAGGAAAGAGAGAGGAGCAGTCAGCACAGGAGTGGAAGCAAGCAGCCACCAGGATATTCAGCAACAGCATTTTAATGAGTGCTATAAAAATAGCAACACAAACTAGCTGCTCTCTTTATTGCACTAACTAAAAATAACTCAGGAAAGCTCTGGGAAATCCCGTGCTCTCCGCCAGGCCACAGCAAGAGAGCAGGGGGACGGGGAGCACAGGGAGTGCAGGAGGGACACGGGCAGGGAGGTGTGCAGGCTTTGGGATGTGCTGCTTAGGGCAATGTGCTGAAGAGCAAATACTGCTCTTCCTAGAGCTCTTCCTGCAGGTAATGGGACTGGGGGGCACCACAGCCCTGGCAAACTGATCTAGGGAGAGCATCAGGCTGAGGAGACCTCACCTGCAAGTAACACCTATAGGTGACTGAGGCCAGCAGAAAAAAGGAAAAGACCTGCCTGGCCACTTGGGGCCATGGGGTTACAGCCTCCAGCAAGAGTGCAGCAACCAGGACCCTGGAGCTGCTTTCCTTTGTCCCTCTTCCATCACTGACTACTCCTCCATCTTCTGTTGGCTCCTTCTCTATGGACACTGTCCTGCCCTCTGCCCAGAAGCACTGGTGTGACATGGTGCTTCCCTGAGCAGCTGTCTGGCCAGGACCAGACAGATCTTAGCATCTACTGGCACTAAGGATTAACCCAGAGAGGATCCCAAAAGGAAGGCAAACGATCTCTGGGTCTTGGACCAGTGAGAGCAGTCTGTGCTGAGTCATGGAGGACGTTGCACACTTCCTTGTTTAGCCTGATTCTGTAGAAACTGAAAAGAAATTATGTGGTGAAGGGGTTAATATTTCTCAGTCCTTGTAGAAATTCTTTTCTGTCTGTGTAAGCAAGCAAAATGAACTGTTCCCATTGGGACGGGGAAGGGGAAGGTGTCCTGACCCACAAAGACAGCCTGCTACAACTCTCTGTTTCCCTTTCCATCTTGTGAGTGGGATACACTGAGGACAGAAGTTATTTTCACACAGGACATGATGTCCTGCATCAGTCCAGAAAAGAATGATGAAAAGAATGAGGGAAGCTGGAAAATGATTGGGGGCCCGAATTGGCTTTTGGTAGGCAACACCCCTAACCTCCAGGGAGTCACAGGAAAACACAGAGGGCACATTCCTGCTTCTCATGTTTGGAAAGCGACATACAGACAAGCCAGCATTACTGTGCCATGCTCCAGTGAGCAGCCATGAGGACTGGTGATAGCTAGTTTAACCAGAAGCAAAATAAAATGGTGCATACAAGAAAATGAAGGTAGCAAGAGAAATGACTTTTACAGCTCTGTTCACTTTGAAGTCCTGACACTGGGAGCTTGCTATGGGCACTGACCAGTCAAACACCATGCTATTCATGAGGAAAATGTTGTAGAATTTAGCCATTTACCAAGATTTTTGGAGGAATTATGTGGATGCTGCAGCTTGTATTAGTCTGAAAAAACAAATGAAGACATTGCTAACACTGGTTATTCAGACACCTTGTCACACAACGGCCTGGCAGCTTGAAATGGCTGAGGTCTGGAGGTAACAGGGCAGCTGCTGTGCTTGGTGTTGATAATCTTAGGACTATTGACTCTAAGGCTCAAGTCAGAGGATGAGGTGGTGGCTGCATACAGCAGAAGTGTCCGTACTTCAAGCACAGCTATTTCTGCATCCCATCGCATTGGGGAGAACTTTTCCTTGAGGAATCCTTGATGCTGCAAACTGCCACCCGTTCCCTCAGGGCAGATCTGGTTGAGGTCTGGGGCAGCCCCTGCATTGGGATGCAGGAAGGTTTCAGCTCCACTTGTCCCTGCAACCCTCCCTTCTGCAGGAGGATGCTATTGAATTAAAAGATTTTGCCTGGGCAGTTTCAATTTCACTAAGACAATAAAATGGCATGAGTTCAATAATACAGTGCTGCATGAGCTAAGAACTTCCCACTCAGTGAGCCTGAAGAAGAGGACAGGTTCTGCTCTCACCTGCACACATACATGCATCAGGAGTGTGGTCTTGTCTCAGTAAATGTAGATTTTCCCTTGCTTCCAGATGCTTTCCCCCCCCCACACTCACAGGACTGAAGGGACCCAGAGGCTGTCCTTGCTTACCAGTCAGTGCATGTCATTATTTGTAGAGTTTTTTATGTTAGAGTTAATTGTTCTGCCCGCCAGTTGTTCAATGTACAACCTGAAAACTTCTGACCATCAGAGTCCACTTTTGAGCCTGGTCCAGAGGAGCAGCACTACTGCTTTTTGCCCCGATCAGCCTCCTTTTGGCAGTTTCCTGCCTTCTCCAGTGATGGGACCATCTTAGATGATCATCCAAAGGAATAGAGCTAAGGTACTGATGGCATTAATCTTGCCCAATCCAACCAAACACAGAAAGGGCTTTGGTTAGGTAAACACCCATCTAACTGCATTTTGCTCAGGTACCACCATTACTTCACCCTGAGCTGCTCTCTTCAGTACCAAAAACAAGTCAGCTTTCTCAGTTCCTCTGAAGTTTCATTCTTACTGTGCATGTAATCCACACTGCTGAACAGCTCAGCAGGTTCTGCAGATGGTCATCAGCAAGGGTTTCAGCAAGCCCTCAAGGCTTTTATCCAATGCTAATCTGTTAGTCTGACCTTTCACCTCTTTTTGTGGTTTCTATATAAAAATGAATCAGTTAAAAAACCAAAGTTTCTTAGTCCTGTGACTGCATCAGCTGAAAATGTGACATTTTTTGTATAAAACCTGACCTACAACATGGAATCAAGCACATGTTCCTAGCTTGGTACCAAAACTGACTCAACACGGAGACCAGCAATGACCCTCTGTTCTCTTTCCAGATGAGCTATTCTCAACCACAGTGACTCACAACCATCTGTATTCATTTCTTGCCCACCTGCAATGCATATGAACCAATATCCCACCCTGGCGCACCTCTTACAGCCCATCTCATCTGCAGGTCTACAGAACTGACAGGGCATGGGAAGTTTAATCAAAGACTTTTTCATGAGGACTGACTGCACATGTCCAGACTACAGGGAAGCTGGCTGGGATTCCCACTTGTTCAACATCAGCATCTTACACTTCCTCCTGAGGTTAAATTCAGCAGTTGGATTCTGCATGTCTGCTTTTACAATGGCAAAAGTGCCTCTTCTTTTAATATTTTTAGTGACTGAGCTGTGCTCATGCTTCTCAGAATGGTCGCCTTGAACAGAAACCAGACTGTAAAATGTCAGCCTAGAAGCTGGAAGGGTAAAGAAGCTGTAAGTAACTGCCCCATGTGCTCAGCCCTGCAGCGCAGCATCAGGTATGCAAACAGCTAGGCTGGCGCTGCAGCTGCATACACGTGCAGTGGGTAACCTGCACATTGTCTGAGTGTGACCACTTGTGCAGAATGAAATAAGCAGGTTCGGAAACACTGGACATACTTCTGGCCACTGATTGTATTGCCAGTGCTTGAAATTTTATCACAAATGCCACGACATTTTGCTCAAATCTCCAACTCCTGGAGTCCCTCAATTAAAATGCTTGCCTGCTGGTGGCAGGCAGCACAGAATCTGAATGCTTATAGAAATAAACAGGAAAAATGAGAAGAGCTTTAATTTATAATTCCTAAAACGTTGACAGATGTGATTTTTATCATCTTGCTCAAGTTTTTTTAATGCTTGATGCTGGCAACAGTGTAATGAGAAGGCATCTGTTGCCAGCTCCCTCAACACCAGCTTTTAGGAAGGTGAGAGGGGCAGCAGAGGGATGAGCAGGGTGCAGCAGGCAGTGCTAGAGCCATGCTCCTAGTGAGCTCTTGTTCTGCTGGTTAAACAAAAGCTGCATCACAGTCTTTGAGGTTAGCCAGAAGAGACAAATGTGGCACAGCCTCCGGAAAGCTGTGATCTTAGCAGAGACCCTCGTGATGAGATGGAAAGCTACTAGGATTGTCCTTCATCTGGGCCCCAGATCATCACAGATTCATGCACATGGAGCCTGAGCTTTTCTTCAATAGTGCTACAGGTTTCATGATGGTTTCTACAGATGCTACAGGTTTCTGCTTGTGCAGATGGGGATCATTTTCATTCACATACATTTTGAACTCTAGCATCCCTCTCCAACTTTTCCCTGTACTGTGGGTCTGACCCTTCCACAGAAGCTCCTGACTTCTGCAGGAGGATGTGAAATGCTCTGCCCTTGCAAAGTGCTTTGCTTTGCCACAGTGACCTCTGGGTCAGGGCACTATGCAGCTCAGTTTTTAGATGGTGTAAGCTAAGCAGCAATCCTAAATTCAGTTTGAATAGCAGCACTGTATCTTGCATATCAAATGCAGAGCACCACTGTACAGCACCACAGAGCACAGTATTGCTACAGGGCTGGAAGCAAAGCCCAGCTCAGCAGCAATCTGCTCAGAGCACAGGGGATCTGAGCAGGCAGTTGGTGCCACACAGCATCCCAGCAGTACCCAGGAGAAACACTGATCCCCTGATCAGTGGGTGAATGAGTGGGTGAAAAAGGCAGAAAATGGTACTCACGTGGCATGATGCCTTGGTCTGCCAGTTGCTCACGGGTCCTTC
>JAOWBP010004377.1:611542-645715 GCA_028571105.1 Tragopan temminckii
GATAATGTGAAGATGAGCATGCCAACCATTTCCAGCCCAAGTTCAATGAATGAAGCAGTCATTTCATCCACTGAATGTTAATTCAGACATAGATCTCCTCAGTAGGATGCACACCTTGACTCTAAGGTGATGATATCTTAAGATATCATCTCCAAATCTTGTTGCAAATCATCTGAAGAAGCATAGTCATAGCCAGTGTCAGTCAAGGTAGTAACACTGAACACCTATGCGGGAAGAGGAAAAGCAGCCACTACCTCCAGCAGCCTCCAATTGATAACTGTAGCTTGTGGTTTTAGCCTTGCATATTTCTCTTGCAATTAACAATGCTTAAAAGCCAGACTGGAAGAGTCTCTGGAACCATCCTACCAATCTCCCCTTAGCTGCTTCATCAAGAGGATGTGAAATTCACTGAAGCTGTGTTTGACCCCAGCCACATTCCAGTGCTCTTCTTTTGCTATGTCTGGAGGCATGAGCTCTGAGTGCAGCCTGTGACTCACTTTGAGGTTGCTGTCACCTTCCAGATAAGGGAATGATTTTTTACTCTGAATATTCATATTTTTCAAGATTGCCTTCAGCAACCCTGCTTGCTCTTATGGCACCCCATGATGAGAAATCCCTTCCTATACAATGCAAAGCAGATCAGAACTAAACCAGTTCTTTTACTCACGATCCTTCTGTGTCAGAAATATCCTTCTCTTCTGTCCTGGATCAAAGTCCCACTTAGTGACACAGCTTCTAGAAGCATTCTCTGTGGCGGGCTTATGTCATTGGTGCTGAGAAGCCCTCTGGGCATCAGTCATGGCTGGCTCTGCTGACCCCACTTTGATCACTGCCCGTGACTCGCTAGCAATAGTCATCCTCCTCCCCAGGAGGTGACCTCAGAGCTTTAGGAAGCAAAAAGAACAGCTTGGACCTTGCCTGAATTAGAGATGCACTGGAAAAGCCCTGTTCAAATTATCCTTCCCAGGAGCAGGCAGACCTGGCTTCAGTCCGCAGTGGCTGCCCACCTCTGTGGCCTGAGCCTGCAGCTGTTGGGACCTTCCTGCCCATACCTCAGTGACTCCTGCATGCCTTGGCATGGAATCCATCTGACTGCATAGCTGTGAAGGTTAATGTATGTTACCTCAGCAGTCAGTCAGGATGGAATGAGCCAGGGACCTCATCACTTGCATCAGAACATCCCTCATGCAAAAGCATGCAGAGCACCTTGGCAGGAGGCACACAGAGGCTTCTCTAGTGGGCTCAGGGCTCACACAGAGGAAGACACAGCTGGCTATTGTTAAACCACAGCCAGCAGTAGGCAAGGAGTCCAGAGGTCCCTTCCCACCAACACTTTTGTGGCTGTCAGAGCTGGTTCCCTGGAAATCATGAGGCTGCACAAGGCTTGCCTGGGGCTCAGGTCAGCCTCACAGCTGCCCAGGTGGGGCTGCAGGGCTGCCACTTCATCTTGATGTGTGTCTGAGCATCTCGCCCCATCTCTGGCAGACCCTCCCAGCTCCTGTACATGGCTACAAGTGAGATCTCCATAAGCTGGCTTCCTGACTGGGCTGCACCAGCACCTTAGCTCTGTTTGGAAGCTGCATTCACAACCAGTGCAATTGCTGTGCTCTCATCCTCCTTTGACACAGGTCAGTGCTGCTAACAAAGGGGACAGCTGGGCAGCTGCCTGCTGCTTCCTGCATCACCTGGGGCTGGTGGGCCAGTTCAGCTCATCTGCATGGCTGAGATGTGAACCAGAAGTTTGACCAGCAACTGAAGCTGGCAGTGATACCAATAAAAGCAAGAGCAAAGACACTGTCACCTCTACTGACCAACCCAGCAGCTCATTCCTGTCTGCCTTGGCCCCATAGCTGGGATTTCAGGAGCATGAGTGCAGCTGAGTGGGGCGCAGGATGAGGACTGCTCTGCTGGGACACCAGGAAGGTGGTAGTGGGTTGGGAATGGGCTGATGGGGAGAAGAGACTCCTGTTTTCAGCAGCAGCAGCAGCAGCAGCAGCTTAGCTGCATGTCAAACAACAGCTGAGCAAACATGAAACACCAGGCCCTGCCATGCTGGCTGTACACAGATGAATGCGGAGTCACCAGCACTTTTACCTGGGTAATCAGCCAGGGTCTGGGCTGACACCACAAGCAGAGTAAAGCAGAGATCCATCAGAGTAGGTTAGGGCCTGCTGCCCTGAGTTTCTCCATGGATCTTGAACTCCCTGCTCTGCTGATAGCTAGGACTCAATGAATGTTTTTTTTTTTTTTTTCTTCTTCTGTAGCATCACATCTCCAGGCCTCTGACACAAACCTGTGCGAGATCCATGTATGCAGAGAAGAAGTTGGCAGACATAGCCCTGGTGAAGAGGCAGCTGTGGTCAGTCACTCCCAGCCAGGAGCTGCCTTGCAGCCAGCTTTGCCTCTACATGTGATGCTTAGAGCTTTGGGAGTGGATGTGTTTCCTCAAGTTTCTGTACTACCTGGGAGGCCAAATGTCACCACAATGAAATCTCAGCTACACTGGTGAGAACGGCATCTCAAAACCCATATCCAGGCCCACAGGTGCCTTGGAAGAGTCTAAAGACCACATCTGGGCGACAAGGAGCACAGACCCACCACTATCAGGTGTCACCAGAAAGGCACAGGTGACCACTAAAGAACAACCAGCTGTGAGGGCTGTGTTCATCACAACACGCAACCCAACCCCTGCCTGCTCCTGAGAACGTGCCGTCACCAGTCTTCTTTGGAACAATCCCTTCAGTCTCCCTGTGAGCAGCCTTTTCATCCTCCTCCTCAAGCACAGTGAGGTACGGCTCAATCTCTGCTGTAACACATGCCTAACTGACAGAGAAACAGGTGTCTGACAGCTAAAACATCAAGGTACAAGATGCTGGAATGATAACATAAAGCCAAAACTGATCTATATCAAGTCAGTGTCGTACAAAAACTTCAAGAAATCACAAAACTGTTATCAGTTATAGATAGGCCATGGTTTGAACATAGGCACTGGCTTTGACCTGGATGAATGCCTGATTGGAAAGGAAATACGTGCACACACATTTTCTTTGAAAAATGAAGAATCCACCCCCATGTCCAGCCTACCACCCTACCAAGACCTTCTGTCTTCTGCCTTAAACAACCTGCAGATTTCAGTCCAAATCCCTCTCTCCACCACTGGCAGTCAGAAAAATTTCATCTCCCATCTTGACCAACTTACCTCAAGCCTGGTGTGTAAGCTGTAATTTTTTCTTCTAGACAGGCAAGCAAGTCTTCTTTGAACATTCACATCTGCATGTCCACAACCAGGCATGGATATTACCCCTTGTCACGCCACATGGAGACGTGTTTATAGTGTTAAACTTCCACTTTTCACCAATTATCTGGATTGCCTGTATAACTGTTGTTATACAGATGTTGGTCATCTAAACTCTCTTTCCTTATCACTGGACAGCAAAGGTCAGAGGTAAGGTTAATTCTGCACTTGCCAGCTTTGTTTGCTCTGTCTGATGACAACACTTCTCTGTGGCTGGAGCACAACTCGTTTATATTCAAAGCAGAAGATCACATAAATAACAGTCTCTGGGAAGAGTTAAATATGTTTCTGGAACAGCCCTTCAATGTTCTGGTTGATTTAATGCAATCCCATTGACAACTGGAGCACATGCGATAGCATGGCAGGCTTGAGGAATCATAATTCCAGCAAAATTTGTCAGGATGACCTCAGATCAGTATATTTATATTCGGCAAAAATAGACAAAATAAACACGCACACAAATCCTGGAGGAAGGGGAGAGGAAACCTGAGGGCCTGCCACATGCTGGTGGTTGGATCTGACTGCTCTGGAGCAGCTCCTGGTGCTCTGCACTGCGGGAGCTGCATCTCTCCGGATAGCACAGCTATGCTGATCCTTCCCTACAGGCCACTGGGAAGACAAGAGCAAGAGGAAACACTGTGGGACTGAAGGAGGATTACGGGGCGCAGTGTGGAAAAGCCACCAACTCCAACAGCCCAGCATTCCCTGGGCAAACTCTTCTGTGCTGCTCTCTTGCTGCCAGGTGGAAGCAAGACACCCACAAAGCACTCCAGAAAGGACACCCACATGCCACCACCTTCTCACTGCCACCTCCATGCCCAACCATCTGCCTGCTGTGTGTCACAGATATCAAGGAGATTCTGGGATGAAGAAACAGCAGTATGTCACGTATTTCTTGTACTCTTTAGCACACAAATGACTCTTTCTGTTGTTCAGCGTATGCAAACCATGGAGAAACAACAAAAATGCAGTTATTAAGATTTACCCCAGCCCTTAATGACATTAGTCTGGGATCCTTCAAGAGAGATTCTGACTTATCATAAGTCACAGAGCACAACTAATCCTGCCAATACCCGGGGGGCTAGCAGAGCCTCACACCTGCCTGTGCAAGACCACTGCCAAAGCAAGGATGCATCACAAAGCTCTGCATCCCCCTGGCTGGTTCCTCACTTCCTGCTGTCACTGCTGGGGTATGCAGCTACCAAGGCTGCACACGGAGCAGGGGCAGCAGAGGAAAATGTCCCTTAGAGACATGTAAAAGAGATTTCACTGCTTCAACCACGTTATGCTAGCTTTTTTTTTACTGTCTTCCCTGTTACTAAAATCCAAAGAAGGCGGCAGCATTACTGATCTGTTGGTAATCCTATGGTCGCGGCAGTGGAAACAGCAAAGGGCAGTTGTGCACTGGGGATCTTGGCAAGCCTGACTCGACCGTAACCAATAGGCAGAGAAATCTCGTCGAATGGGAATCCTGTCTTTCACCAGGCAATAGTGAGGAGTGGCAGCTGTGGGAATCAGTCATGCACCAAAGAATGCCCCACAAATTGACTGCCCCAGAAATGCTGAAAGGCACGAGAATTTATGGGTACAGTGACCCACAAAGTTTACTTTTACTGAAGAATCATTTGAAAAATATGTTTAGAGATTCCACTGTTGGTTCCATAATAAAGCCAGCTTACAAATAAAGCAGAAATGAGCCTCAAAAACAATACTGGTTCATTTGCAAAGAACGCAGGGACACACAGTGCAGCCCATCCTGCTTGCTTCAGAAAGGTGGCAGTGTTGCTTTGTAGTTGCTGGAGGAATTGTTACAGACAGATTTTTTTTTCAAATGAACAGCAACGCACCATAATATACCAACAAAATCTAAGGAATGACTTAATCTAATGAAATGTAAGATCAGAGCGATATGGAAACCACACCAAAGCCCTGGACCCAAGTTTTGTATAATTCAGCCAAACTAGGACACTCGTGTTTGCACACACACTCTTAGGTTTTCAACCAACTGCCAACTTTGCATTTGCTGAGAAAACAAAGTTTAAGTTGACCACCCAGCTATCTAAGAGATCCTGATAACACCACTCATGTCTACCATCAGTGTCATAAATCTCCAGTCTCATTATCTGCAATGCACAAGGACACACACACACACACACACACACACACACGGCACGGCTGACATGCCAGACCATCTTCCAACGTGACTGCCTCGTCCTGTCCCACAGCATCGCGTGGGGCACATGCAGCTGGTTTGTCCCAACATCCCCACTGATAACTTCACAGGGAGGACTTCACCCCTGTGACTGAAGCAAGCTCCGTCAATATTACAGTATGTTATATTCGTTAACAAACATTACCAGATACCCGCTCGGAAGCACAGCATACTTACTATAAATATAGCCAGCGAATAAAGGCATGAATATCCAGCAGAGGGTCTGATTTAGAAGGGACCGTCCCATAGTTCACCTTCACTCACCTTCACTCGCGCTGAGCGTCCTCTGAGCAGCCCCTTAGCGGAGCTCCCCCTGCCCTACGCGACTGAGACATGTTTTACTCGCAAACCCTCCGAGAGTGGCGATCAATTGTGTGGCTCTGGTTTTATTTCTCTGATGATGTCACTTTAAATACTTTTCATGTTCCATTTGTTATTTTTACTTCTAAAAATGACGCATTTCTTCAAATTCATTTTTCTCCAATTAGTCACAACTTTAATGGAACAAAGTCAGCTGCCTGCATGTCAGAGTGAGCGCCGGGCCCGTCCCCACCGCCGCTACCACCACAGCCCCCGGAGCACCTGGGACGGACAGACAGCGCTCGGTATGCTGCTTTTCACAGATGCCCTTCTGGCTTCCTGCCCAAATCCTTTAACGTAGGGTCAGGGCAGGGGACCCGGGAAGTGCAATTTTGCCAAAATTAACCACAGGCTTAAATCGAAGACAATGAAAAACCAGAAGAAGAAAAAAAAAAAAAAAAAGAAAGAAGCAGAGAGAAGGGAAGATGAATTTCTCCACTTGCAGAATAGCCTCTGTAAGAGCAAAGCTGTGACAGCTCTATGACCCCCTGAATATTTTGCTCGCATGCTGCTTCCAAACATTTAATGCAAAACAGTCTGTGGCTGCGGCTTGCCAGAGAGAGAAGTTTTAAGAGAAATCTGGAGGTTTCCCCTACCTGATCTGAACTTGCTCCGAATCAGCAAGGAGTGCTCAGACCCCAGGAGTGTCATGGTGTCTCGGGGACCGGATCCAGACGCCCCTCACTTAAACCATTAACTTCCTCCAAAGAGAAAAGCTGGCCACGGCTAGTGCTCAGGATTCATCCAGCTCTCCCGGACTCTCTGGGTGCTTTTACAGCTGGCTGGTAAGAAGCAGCAAGTGTCTTTGAAAGATTTGGTCCCATCCAGCACTGACCCTCCACAGAAACCAACTGCTCTCCCTGTGCTGTGTTGAACTAATTAACTTTTCGCTAGTGGGAGCCTCCTCCCGCGCAGAGTTTACTACCAGCAGCTGGGTGTCCTGGCTGATGTCATCGTCTAGCGGGGAGCAGCGACTATCGGAAAGGGTCTTAGCAAAGACAGAAGTTTGATATCTGATACTAATTACTACCGGCCGGTACGCAGCCAATCAGGGCTCTCCCTGTCTCGGGGACTTTCGGAGCTGCTTGGAAATATCAACAGAGCGAAGGCTTAACTCTTTGCAGCGTGGTGTGGGACGGGCCCCGGACCTCTATGCGCTGTGTGGGCTGTGGGTTCCCCGAGCCCAAGGAAGGGCTGGCAGTAGGGCACGGGGCAGCTGGGCATGGCTTCACGAGTGGCAGTGCCCTCTCCGTCAGAGAGAAGAAGGAGAATGCGGCCACAGAACAACGGAGGTGCCGCTGTGCTCTGCTGTCTCTCATCCGGCTCCTGCAGGTGGGCTGCGTACCCTCAGCTGCACAAACCCCCTGGGGACCCAGGGGCTGCGTGGAGAAGCTGAAAGCATTTCAGCTGCATTTCCCTCCTGCAGAACAGGCATGGCCAGAGCTGCACTGCTCTGTGCCCACCTTTGTCAGCACGTGGCTGTGCCCGCAGTGTTGCCTTCTTGAGATGTTTGCATACTCTGTGGCTCAGGCAGCACATGCTGCAGGTGCTTAGGACAAGTCCTCTTGTTCTCCTACACGTGGGCACTCAGAATAATGCCAAAGAAAAGAGGCAGGGTTTGAATCATGATCCAGGTTTCCCATGCTACAGATGAGCAGCGTGACCCTGAGGAGGCTGGGCTCAGCCACCAGCTGGACATAGCTGCAGTGCAGGAAGCATCTCCACCTACCAAACATTCTCTCATAGAACAAAACCTTTCAGTAGACATGCTAAGTAAAGTGGTGCAGATCCTTTGAGGTTCCCCTTCCCAAGCCCACGTCTGGTTCACTTCAGGTAAATGTAAGAGAGGGAACTGACAGCACATTTTCCCTTGTAACAGAAGTTTTAAAAGCTGAGGACACACAGGACTCACCTGGGCAGGAAGCTATCCTTCTAGAGCATAAACTCCCACCTGAAAACTTCTTCAGATGTGGTGAGTGTTTATCTTTCTCTTTCTTTCATGTTTTTTCTCCTTCCCTTCCTCCCTTCCTTCCATGATTACTGTTCTACAGTTTCTGTTAGTCCAGTCACACATTTTGGTTTGGTGATACAAATTTCAAGTCTTTCAGACCCCTGGGCCTATGCTGCCAAAGACCTTTGGTACCTCATAGCCCCAGGAGCCCTGCTTACATCCACACAGCACTGATGACTGTGTAGTGCTGGGTTTCCTGGCCATCCTGTATTCCATGTTCTAAGCTGAGTCCTGAAATAAGCTGGACCTGTGGCTTCCTTGTCATAGTACCTCTGATATTCCTTAATGTCTGACAGGATTAAAATCACTGAAACAAATTCATGACCAAGCACAGATCTGAGTCAGAAAACAGAGCCCTACTGTAGTGTCCAGCAATCTGGCCAGGAGTTTATTCCTTACTAATCTTGCCTAGTGCTTAGTTCACTACTTGAAATGTCCCGTCCAATGGAGATTTCCTGACAAGTAGTGCTTCATCCTGAAGCAAATGACACCATTTAACAGAACCACACCATGAACAGCCCAAGGACAAGACAGGGCTTATCAACACCCATAGCCTCAAGCTACAATTTCTTGCAGTTTTCCACACTGCAAATTCCTGTAGGATTTACTCTCCTTGCCTTTGAAAGCCTCACTCAGGTATCTACACTCCCTCTGGTGCCTGCAGGTCCCTCATGATTCTCCATCCTTCACTGGCTAGACTCGCCCAGTGATTAAAGATGAAGTACTTCTGTTTTCTAGCATGGACTCATAAAATTGGGTAGAGAGACGATACTGTAACTTTTCAAAGCAGTCTGGAGATGCATATGAATTACTGGATAAAACAGAACCAATCTGAATATTCTGTTTTTGACTTTCAGGAAACTTTTCACATGGTCCCTTGTGTTAGTGTGGTGAAAACTCAGAAATGTGCAAAGAGAGCAAAGTATTGTAATGAGTGACAATATAGAATACTCAAGAAAAACAAGTAGAAAAGTTGGGCAATAATCAACAGGGAAAAAGGATGAACACTGTGTTCATTAATGTTTCAGCTGGTAAACTGTTCAGTCAAATCCCAGAAGGCTCAAGAGATTCGGGTGTTATCTGGCCCAAGTGGGGAGCGTGAGAGATAGAAAATAAATTCTTTACTTTCAGATCTGAATGGAGGGTAAAACCTCCTAACTTCCCAACTATGGAAGCCTAAGAGATGGAGTCATGCAAAAAGCACAGGTTCCTTGAGCCTGGGTCATTCCGAATGTGTGCAGTGGCTAAGTATATAAGGTGGTATCCATACCATGTGGTATAAAGCTTTTTAATTAGATATACAGAGATTGTTCAACTAGATTAATTCTCACAATTACCCATAAAAAATATGAAAGCCAGCCCTGAAGGCTAGTAGCTGTGCTTGATTGCTGCTGCTATGGCTTTTTTCCCTCTTCTGTGGCATTACAAGCTCATGAAGGAAAGGACAAGACTGTTGCAGCCTTCATTAGTTCTTTTTTTTCCCCTTTTTGCAAACCATATATATATCAGCTAAAGCCTGCTGGCCTATCACTGTCCTTTCCTTAAATTCCCAGATCCCAACATTCTTTGTGGAGGCACTCTGCTGAATGACACTAAAAACGAAAAGGACAAAAGCACAAAGACTGAAGTATCTAATGAAGGTGCTTCATCTGGTGCATATGATTTCACCTGGAAAGTCACAATCTGATTAAACCATAGTTTCTTCCAGATGACCTTCGTGTCTGGTATTGCTCTCTGTACAAATGCCCGACCAGGTGGTGTTGGAGCCATCTGGTGGAGTCCCCTCCGTGCTCTCCTGAGAAGGGCATTGAAGTGTACTCATTTTGGCAGCCATTGGACATCGGGACAACATTTCTCAAGTCTGGAGTGGCTCCAGTCTCTCCTTCCTGACCTGGAACTGCCAATGCAGGCCTCAGGAGTGTGGGGATGCACAAAGAGGTTGATCCTTTTTTCCACTGTATGAATTATTTGCATTCATTGACGTTGAGTTTCATCTGGTGTTATCTTTCGTGCATTCAGCATGAAGAGAGTCTTCTGCAAGTCTTTGGAGGAAGATTTACTTCTGACTGCTTTAGTCATTTTTGAATCATCAGCCCTCTTCGATGGTGCTTCTGCAGAGGAGTCCCCTCCCAACGCACACTCTTTTGTCACTCCACAATCACCACACTCTGGTGTGAAAAATGACCATTTACTCTCATCTTTAAGAAGTCATTCAAACCTGGAAGACTCTTCCACTTCCTGCAAACAGATTTGGAGCTAGAGGTGTCTGAGGAGAGATCTCATTGGTTGACTCATGAAGTCCCTTCTCATGCTACTTCAACAGCTCCTTAGACACAATGCTAGGAAAGTCGGTCCTCAGCATACTGGAGATGTTACCCCTGCCCACTGTCCTTCCTCATTTCTTCTACTGATGCTTGCAATGGCTGTTCCTCTCTCCCTGGAATGCTTTAAATAGTCTGCCATTTGTTTATCCCAAATGAGAGCAGAGCTCTGCCCTTGCCCAGTGAGATAAACAAGATAGGTAAGATGTACACAGGCTTAAGGATAAGCAAGGCACTTCATGCACTCCACCAGACATGGCTCTGAACTACCTAGAGCCCATGGCCACCTGTCCATCTGGCATCCTCTCAGAGAATTAGCTGAAGCTCAATGCACTCTCCTCCCATCGCTGCCCCACCACTCCATCCCTGGGGAGCAGCTCAGTAAGACCTGTCTCCAAACCTCGCAAGCTCTCTGGTCACTGTCCACATTCTCAGGGTATGGTGCAACCTCCAGGAGAGGACCTGTCTCCAAGCTGAATTCATAGTCCAGAGATGGTGTTCCCCTGCACTGGTCATTATGGGAGAGTCAGCCTGTCTGCATGTATCCCTGACAACCTCAAGAAACAGAGGTAAGCTGTCCCCAGTAAATCTCAGGCTGGAGACGAGAAGGGTGCACAGAAACTGAGATCAGACACAGATACTGAGCCATTTGCCCGGAGGTTATCTGCCTTTGATAGCACAGGAACAGAGCATATACCCTTCCACACGTGTTCATGTGTTTCCAGAGCTCATGCTGCCCAATTCCCTGCGTGTGTGAGCCCATTTGCTATCAGGCACTGTGCTGCTCCATGACACTGCTCGGCTCTGAGCACAGCAGGCACGGCCACTGCTGCCACTTCACTCTGGGAGATGAAACAAGCCTGTAGGTACACAAACACTAAGTCCAGCATTGCTCCCCATTCTACTGTTTCCAGCACTTCCATAGGCACCTTTGCTGTAACAAAGTCTTGCTGACTTCAGTGAGTGAAGGAGTGAGCCTTAAATACCAGAATAAATTACTCACGGTAGGGAATTCCTTTGAACTGAGAAGTCACACCCCAGAGCCACAAGGATATCAACTCTGTGTTGCTCACCAGATACCAGGAAGCAGTTCCTTCTAATCTCCCAGCACACCCTATTGTTTATGGTACTGATTTATTTTAAAGCAGATTGTTTGTTTCTATGTAGATTTGCAACTGTGGGAAAAAGACCGAAAGGAGCTGATGTTTCTGCATGATCCCCCGGGGGACTCAGAGGATCAGTGTGTGACACAGTGTCTGTGCCATGGGCAGCATGAGTCCAGCAGGTCTGAGAGCAGCAGAACAGCAGCTATAGCAGTGATATCTCCCAGATCCCAGCCTGGGCTGTGCTGCCAGGTGAGGCTGGGCTCTGCCTCCTGCCATCTCACCTTTGTGTAGGGGATCCATTCTGCCTGGTGCACTGGACCAGGAGATCCAGCCAGCCGGCCAGCCCTGTGCCCAAGAAGCAGCCTGCAGCCTGCACCACCTGCACCCTGCCATTTTGCTTGTGTAATCCAGCTACTGTGGGTGTTGATGCCACTTGGTGGTGGTGTCAGCAGCTCCTGAATTCCGCAAGTCAGGCTCACCACAGGGCTTAGAGTTGGATGTAATGCCAAGTAAAAGGGTCCTGCAGACATTTTACAACTGTCCATGCAGGTGATTTTTCCCCAGAACTGGTGCCCTGCCATGTCTGTGCACACCATTCTCTCCAGGAGCATGAGCATGGTTTGTCTTTCACTTCTCTCTAATACCCTACAGCTCCAGGGGGAGACTGAGGGGCAGGTCTTCCTGTTAATGGGTCTCAGTGATGGAAACGCTGACCAATGCAGCCAACTGAAGTTAGGGCAGATCGGAACCTCCTCCTCTGAGACTGCCCCAGCAGAGTTCCAGCTCCTAGGCATGACCTTCTGGAACATGCAAACAAATGACTGTCTACTGCATGCCTGAGAGTAACAGGAGTTCTATGGGTCTCATATGGCAATAGAATACTCCTGTCCATGATCAGGGACAGACAGTGCTTTTCTGAGTGTGAGCTAGAAAAGCAGCAGTGTCTCTGTCACTGTGAAGCAGAGGTGGCCTCTGGGAAATAATTCAGAATGATCCTAGCTTGGTCTTAGCTGAAGGCTTGGCCCAGAGCTTAGGATTTCTACAGTTGGGAGCTGTGAGCATGGATGGTCCCACGCAGCCCACTCCTTCCCTTCTGCCTGCCTTAAATCAGCTGATCTGCCATTGCCAGTCATTGTGGCTGGTCTTTCACCTCTGTGTCCTCAGAGAGTCCGTGGGCAGGAATTCAGAGGGGGAGATGTCATGAGCTCTTCCCAGTTCTGACAGCTTGAATTCAAGCTGTGAACTATTTATCACAATGCTACAAACATCCAAGCAAGGTCTCTTAATTTATGAAGGTCCGGTAGATGTTATGCAATTGACAACACGAACACAAAAATACTTCTGCACTTTACTAACGCTACTATGAAGCTGTCTGATGTTTTCATCATAATATTTACTTCTCTGCAAATGCTCTAAATTCTCCAATCCCAATTCAAAACAGAAAGATCAGAGAATGAAAATAGGGACATGACATAGCTGTTTAAAGATTATGTAAAATGTTTTCTACTAGCGTAAATATTTGATTGTAAAACTCTGCCTGTTGTGCTTACAGAGCAGGGTGTGCAGTGAGTGCAGGGAGTGGTTCTGTCCCACATCTCAAGGCCACGGTGGGACAGAGGTGGTGGGGAGCAGAAGGCCCAAAGCCCAGTTTGCCCAGGGAGGTGACCAGACAGGTGGCACTGGGATGGGAACATGCTGTTGTGAGCACTGCTGTCAGGTTGAGCAGTGCATTGCTGGAGCTCAAGGTGCAGGCAGGTGCTTGGCACGGCTGCCCCGAGCTCTGGTGGCTTGCTGGCTAGGTGGAAATGGGAACGGAGCAAAGCAATGGCAAAGGCAGTGTCAGCTCCAGAGCTCCCAGCTGACTGCCTCTGCTGACCTCCAAGGGCTGAGTGGCTGCAGAGTGATGCTGGGCAGCACGTGGGTGTCTGCAGGGGCTGCACAAGCCCTGTTAGCCCATGGGAAAGGCTCCGTGGCCAGGCATAGCAGAAACCATCTGACTTTAGACCTAAGGAAAAGGTGTCTGAGCATCCACATCCAGCACGGGCCCAGTGCTGTTCCTTCTGCAGTGGGACTCTGAGCAAGTCACAGTTTTTTTTTGTTTCCTTACCTCTAAACAGTGGATAATGAGGCTAACCCCTCCACAAAGCACTTGGAAATCTCCCACCAGAAAGGTAAGATAAAGGCTGTATTGTTGTAAGTCCCTCAGCAGCTCTAAATCTTGAGGTTTCACTACAAAGCAGCCTTCCCAGTCCTACCTCTGCTGCAGCAACGCAGGGCAGTGACAGCGAATTGAGCATTTCCATCTACATCCCCTCCTCCTGCCCACCAAGCTCTGTGGTCCAGCCCTAAGCGAGGAGTGTGCTTTGAGGCAGGGACTGTGTCAGGCTCTGCCCAGCGGTACAAAGCTGGGTTCGAGGTAGTGGTGAGCAGAGCTAAAGCCCCTGATATACATCGGATGGGTTGGGAGCATTATGTATTTCTGGAATGCCTTCTGGTCTTTATTAAAATGAAACCACAGCCAGCCCAAGAGAGCTCATCGCCCAGGCACGGGGCCAAGTATAAGTTACTTCTACAAATATTTATTTAACCATATCAATGACAAACTCTTTTGTATAAATGTTTTTATTTAATCATAATTTACCAATTATTTTAAATCAATTGTTTGCCTGGTTTCTAAACACTAATCAAGAGGCTTGCATTAGCATTACTCAGGCGGATTAGATGCATTATTTCTCTGAAGCTTGTGCCATTGCTTGCCTGCCTTGGCCAAGGAAGAGGGTGCAGATGGATCCCAAATTTCACTTTGATTGTCAGATTCCTGGAGGACCCCACTGGCAGCACTGCCAGCTGTCCCCACCCAGGTGACCTCTGGGCTCAGAGGCATTCCTCAGTCACAGGGGCTCATGGATGCTGATCCCACCTGACCTGCTCAGGATGAGATTCCCTCTGGCTTCCCTGGGTCCTTGCTCTCGCAGAGCTGCCAGCCCTGTCACAGATGCTGCCAGCTCCCTGTTCTGCTGCTGCTCACCCCTCATGCCTAAGCCTGGACCTGTCACAGTGTAGAAGTTTCTCAGTGCCCCTTCAGCCCAGGGTCTCTGGCAAGAATTTATGAGCATGCACGAGGCTGTTCAGGGCAGAACAGGAGCCCATGGATGCACGTGTTTGCCTGTGGTGTCCAGCCCCACTCCCAGCCCTCTGGGCTCCCTCACCATCTCAAGAACATCCCAGAAGGCCCTATCTTCTTTTACCCCAGCTCTCTCACATGAGTCCTGTCCACCCCTCTGTGCTCAGGTAATGCTCTAAAACAGAGAATCTGCGACTTCTGCAGGGCCTTGCCTCCTCCGGAGCACTTTGAGATGTGGCGAGGCACAGTGTGTGCCCAGCAGAGCCGCTGGGCACTGGGTGCTGCTGTGCTCCGTGCAGAGCACTGTGTCCCTTGCAGCAGCCAGACCAGCACTGCTGAGCAGCCCGTGGTGAGAGCAGGGCGCTGCGAGCTGCTCCTGTTGTTTATTTACAGGATTTCAGGCTGCTACTGTCTTGCACCTTGGCTCCCTGCTCTGCAGCGCCTGCTGCAAGCACCGGCTCTGCAAGGAGCTCTGTGCTCAAGCAGGCGGCTGCTCAGTGTCTGCTGCTGGGACAGGGCTGGCCTCAGTGGAGTTTCCCACCTCCCCCCCAAAAAACTGCTTTCCATCTGATCCTCCACCTGGAAAACACTTCAGGGTCTCTTTGACATGAGATTTCAAAAAAATTTCTTCCAAGATAATCAAACCCAAATAAACACAAAGTCAAACTGGGGCAGGTTTGAGGTAATCCTTAGACCTACCTACTGCTTTAAAGATTATGAAAATAGAAAGCAATGCTAGGTAGACCCTTTGAAGACTTAAGTATGGTGTTTTTTTTCCTCTGGGTGGTGAGGAATAGACTCACTGCTAGACACACAGCAGCATGGCACTTCAGAACACTTAGCTGCATGGCCTTGCAGCCATACCTCTGCAGTAAGAAAGCACGAAAATGATGGTAACAGGGAGCTTCCTACTGTTGACACATAAACAAAGGGAAAGTTATTTGGACAGGGCTCTGAAATACTGTGTAAACACAGACCTAATGCAATAACGCAGATGCAGAGCAAACCCTTGGAAAGAAAATAATTATTCACATGATGCTAAAAAGCATTTTCATGCCTCTTTTGAGGGAAAATGAACCAAGAGGAGGTCTGTGTCCTTGTTTTTTACAATATCCTATTTTCTACAAATCTGCTTTTAGAAATGAATGTTTTCACTTCTTCCTTGAAAGTTCTGTAGGCGGTTTTGGAGCCTCCCATCTCCAAATAGGAAGGAAGAGGCTTGTGAGAAGTCTACACCTGACCTGTGCTGGTTGTGAGAAACCTTCTATCTTCAAGCAGGTAGGAGGGGGCTGCCCAGGGATGAGGAAGGGCTCTGGGCATCACTGTATGTAGGGGCTGCTCTCCTCAAAGTATGAGGTCTGCTGTTTTGTGAGATTCATACTCATCCTTCCCAATGTGTCTGTCTCCAAATTAGGTCCAGAGTTCAGCTTTTCTTTTGTACAGGCAGGGACAAAAGCAGGTGCTGGCAGAGGGCCATTTCCTTTGCTTATCTAGCACCTTGAGCTCAGACTGGGACAACTGGCCTTTGGAGGAAACATTCTCCTTCCATCAAGCAGAGAGGAAGCCTAGATGACAGCTAAGACTAGATCATAACTTCCAGAAAATGGATGTGAGAGAAGAATCCCATCAGAAATGGCTGAGACTAATGGACAGAGGGGAAGGTTGATCACCACACAGTGTGGGAAGAGGAGTGTAGAGAGAGTTATAAAGACCAAAGACTCCTGGTGAAACAAGGGCAGTACTGTGGTACAGTGCTAAATGAGCAGGTATGAAATTGTGGAAACTGAATTCAAGCAGTATTGGGTAGAGCTGTTAGAAAGCATGTAAGAAAAAAGGTCAGGAAAACCTGGTAGTTTTATGTTATGAACCAACATAACAAGCAGCTGGGATGAACAGTGGAGCAAGCCCTGTCTTACCCTCTCCTCACCTTTTCTTCAGCCCTCTTCTAAAATCCACTCCAGCTAGCTATGTAGATATAATAAAAGAGCTGCTGTTTATGAACAGAACATGAAGTTTGTCAGTCTTAAGACTTAACAGAACTAAGATGTGGAGCTACTGCCAACTTGTACTCCATTAGCTGGGACAACCTGTCATCATCTTCCTATGGCTGTGTGAGGCATTCTTGGTATTGCTTCAGCCTGATCTTATCCCGGCCAGAGGGAAGTGTTTAATGTTTACCATACAGTTACAGCCTAAATTCTGTGAAGTTGACTGCTAATGACAGAGTCACTTGGTGGGCCCAACACTGTCATGGAATCATAGAATCACAGAACGGTTTGGGTTGGAATGGACCTTAAAGCCCATCCAGCCCCCACCCTGCTGTGGGCTGGTGACCTCCCACCAGGTCAGGCTGCCCTATCCAGCCTTGGGCACCTCCACGCATGGGGCACCCACATCTCCCTGGGCAATCTGTTCCAGTGAGAACAAAATTGGCAGTCTTTATACAGCAATGGGAAAGCTTAAGTGGATATAAATTTGGTGAATAGATATAAACTTGCTGGAGATAAACTTGGTAGTTGAAAACAGGCCAGTATGGCTTCAACCAAAGTGGCTAACTGTGTCTTGAATGTCTTTCTTGTCCTATGCACTCTCATGGACCCAGCACACATTCATCAGTCTGGCAAGTATTCCAGATGTCAATGGGATGGTGAGGCTGTGATGAATTGTAACCTGACTTGAGCCACTAGAAAATTCACCTAGAGTGTCTTGTACTAAGTGCTGCCATTAAGCCTAATAAATCCAGATCTCCCTGACAAAGGTCTCAGGTGGTGTCTTGAGCTCTTTATGTGAGGTAATACTATGTGTGTTGAGGCTGTTCACATCCAAGGTATGACAAGTCTTTGTGCAGCGCAACCAGGTAGGGTCAGAGAGCTCCTACAGGAAAATGTCACAGATTGTAAGACAAGACATTTTCTCTTGACTAAACTCCCAAGAAAATAATGTGAAGGTCAACAAAGACAGTGAGGTCCTTGGTACACCATAACATCTACATCAGTTCATTGCTGATGGGAGCAGGATCAGATGGGCCAAAGTGATAGCTGTTTGAAGCCACACTTAGAAAATGAAACTGCCTGACAAGGATCTGCAAGTAGGACAGGTTCATGAAAGATGAAATGGAAGATGTCTCCATGGAATGTCATGTACTTATTCATATTGGTAGATGGCTGAACTAGAAGTCCTTGGAGGTTTCTTCCAACAACGAAGATTCTATGATTCTAGGATTCAGGTCAGGGAATATGATAGAAAAGTGGATGTGCCGTGGGACATTTATTATGACTTGTTCTCTTTGAAGAGCAGCCTCACGTCATACAGCCTCAGACTTCTGATCCCCAACTGGTCATCCAGGCACATCTGGAAATGTTAAATGTATCAGGGAGCAAGGAAGGATCCCTGGGTTCTGTATTAATTTTAGGCTATTTATGTAAGTTACTTTTCTTATCTTCTCTAACTATTTATAGTTTGTTTGTATATTTGAGACCTAGACGTATCCCACTATGTTTCAATAAATCTGAAATATCTTTGTTGACAAAAAGAAATATTGTCTGCTCTTAATGAAAACAAAGTAATGACTATATTGAGTTACTTCTATCATTAATATTTTAGTAATTACTTTCAGGGCTTATGTTGACTCAAATATACTAAATCTTAGTTTTTTTTTAAGAAAAAAAAAAAAAAGCAACAAATTTAAGAATTAGTTGCTTTAGTTTGAAGGGCATCCACTCTATGAAAACTAGCAATAAGACAGACAAAATAGATTTTCCTTCCAAAACATCTAATATTGTCACTAACACTCATCACCAGGCAAATCAATGCAAATGCAGAATGCCTCAAATGCCTGCCATCACCAGTTCATGTGCTGGTGACAGCCTCATCTGAAGAATATGCAATGGGACAAACCCACTGCCTTTGGCTACCATTTCTTTGTCATTGCTGTCTAATACACAGTTTCAAAAAAGTGTCAGTCTCTGAGTCCTGTGTACTGGGTTTGTCTGGAGAAAGCACTTTGTATTTGCTACCAAGAAAATGCACGCTGGGAACTTTCTTCTAGAAGGGAGAACAGTGATGGGGGATGGGAGCTGGCTGGCTGCTCAGAGTGCTCCTGCAGTTCCACCTGAGCTTCAGGGGTCACCAAATAGGCAATGTGCCACCGAGCTGGTGACAGCAGGCCCAGACACAACTGCTGATAATCTACAAGAAATACTGAGAGTAACATAAATGCCTCCTTCCTGCTCTCTTTTAATAAAACCATTTTTGAACGTGTCCATTTTCTACTAGGGAAGGGGAGAGAGCGGACATCCAAAAGCCCATGCCCTGCATAGCACAGCAGTGCAGAACCAGCAGCAGAGGGAAGCTCAGCCCCGCTCCCAGTGAACATCAGCTCTGCCCCTTCAGCAGATGTTCTGAAAATGGAAGGTAGCAGGTTAGTTAGACTTCCTTTACTCTGAGGTTTCTATGTTAATGTCCGTTTGATAGCTAAATGAACAATAAATGTGCATTACAGCAAAGTGGCCCAGCCCGGCAGCGGGAACAGGACCGGTGCAGGAATATTTTTCTAAAGATCCCTTCTGGAATGTTATTTTGAACTCTTCGAAACGGCAAAGGTTTTTAGACATTGTGTGTTTTGTTAAGTGTCCTCTGGGAAAGCTGGATTTAAAATTAGTCAAACTCTTTCACTTTTTTAAACCCTTCCCTAAAATAGTTGATATAAAATTTGGTGGGAATTCTGCTGAGAGCTTAAATTGGCTGAAACAGACGATCTAATGGAAATGACATTTGGGGAAAAAATGTGAAAAACCTGGGTTCCTTTCTGGCTTCCAATGACATAATCAGAGTACGGCAGGACCGCCTGCTGCTCCGAGAACCGCCCTGACCTGGGCCCTGGTCACCAGTTTCCCTCGTATGGGAGGAGGAGGCAAACAGCTGGGAGAGAGCTAAAGGAGGGACATGGCTGCTCTGCTGTGGCACTGCCCGTCCTCTGCTGTGCTGCTGTGGGCTGATATTTGTCACCCTTGGAGTGGATAATACGACAAGGAAGCCAGCACATGCCCAAGCCTCCATCTGTCAGCGTGCAGCACAGCTGTTTCTGTTCAGATGGGACTTGGGGTTGGTGTCACACATGGGAAAAAAGAGGCAGGTGGGTGGTTTGAGCCGAAAAGGAAATATGGGAAATGTTTCCTTGTCCCACTCAGAGTGGTGCTGTGTGAACGCTGTGTGGACATGGTGGAGGAGTTTACATGGGGGAACCTGGCTCATCTTGCAGGAAGGCGCATCGCCTCAGCTGACAAACATCTCTGGGATTGCTTACAGTCCCAAGGGGCCCAGGGTGAGACCATCCCCCTGCCCTGCCCTAGGCCGAGATGGGGAGAACATCTCCTCTGACTGCTCTCCTCACCACAGGTCCAGATATGCTACGTTATGGGCAGCGTTGTGAATGGCACCCGCTCTGTGCTGTGGGCTGTGCAGGGAGGGCCCGGTGTGTGCCGCTGTGCGCAGACAGTCCTGTTGTGCTCTGTGGGGTGTGAGGAAGGTTTGTGCTCCTCGGCCAGCTCCTCCTGTGAGCTATGGGTGTTCAAACTTGCCCCAGAAGTATGTCTGGGGCCTTCCCCGGGCCGGTAGCTTATTTACTCAAGCCATTTTGTCACTCACAGAGATAAAGCCTCCTTCCCACACCTTAGGTTCCTCTCAGAGCAGCTGGGAGATAAAGGCGGAGGGAGGCTGGCTCCTGCCTGCCGAACCTCGGAGGGTTTCATGGAAAGGCCTCTCTGGGAAGCCACCTCTGCTATCACCCTGACAGGTGTCAGCAGCACTTTTAGCAGCCAGCTGCAGACAGATTAGCCAAATGTGTCTCCTGCCCAGAGTGCTTTGACTCTTTAGGCATTGTTTTAAACACACAGAATGGGAAAGGATTTTGAGCTGAGATAGGAGGCTTTATTCAGGAATGGTCTGACCTATGGACCTCACTATCGCCAGGCCCAGCATCCACCCCAGATGGGCCCTGTGTGAGAGGGGCCTCGGTGATAACTGAGAGGCGCTGCTCCCATCACAGACCCTGGTTTAACGCCTGGTGTGCGGAGAATAAAAACATCCTAAGCTTGCTGCTCTCTGATCCCTGATGTGTGCCTGAGGCGGCAGCTTGGGATAGTGGCGATTCCTTTGGAGAACTAAAGCACCACAGTGTGGATGAACTGATGCACTTGTGTAGCTGAAACGATACCTGACCTGGGGGTATCTATATGCACGTCTGTGGAAGCCACAGCCTCCAGAGAAACTGCCACTCCCACCACACAGACACAGCCACGAAAGTCAGCCCTGCCCTGAAGCCTCCTGCAGGTGTGGGAGCAGCACAGCTCGGGAGATACGGGCAGAAATGGAGAGAGGAGCTGGCATACACAGAGCTGGTTCTCCTGGTGGTGCAGACAGCTGCTGTGAGGAAAGGAAGAACTTCGGAAGGGGAGGAGATCGAGAAGGAGTCAAGAACATAACAAGCTGATTACAGGTGGTGTAGGGCCACCTGTCTCTGGGGGTGGTAGGTGCAAGTCAAGAAGTCAGAGAAGCAAGTTAAGGAGTAGTGATTGGCACTGACACTCAGGGAACCTGACTTTGTCACCCAGTAGCCCAGGGAAGTTCCGCTCCAGCAAGTCACAGCTTGGCCCTCATCCCCCCCCCAAACAGGGTTTACTTAGATGATAAATTCCTCTGGGTAAGGGGTGTCCCTTGTCATGGGGCTGTACAGCTCACATCTAAATGCCTTGTGTTTTTGTCACTTCATTGTAGATGGCGTTTTTTTTCAGGAATTTGCACCCTGGTGCCCAGCCAGTCAGATTGCTTGAAGCACCCTGCAGCTCTCCACATGGTTTTGCCTACTAGCCATGCCCAATCTATGGTCATGGTACACAGTCAGGCACAGGAGAGACACGTATTCTGGGCGGGATGTACGTAGTCATGGTATGCATCCATTGTGGGGCCCATTCTAGTAGCACTAAAAATTGACATTCCTCACAGTGCCCACTTTTTTATGCCAAGCTAAACTTTCCTGTCCTTTTCAAAGATATTTATAGATGGGAATCTTGACAAGAATGAGTTTCTGTTTTGGAAGGAATAGTTTTACTTATTACTAGCTCTGATTTGTGTGTGCGCACGCTCAAAGGTGCAAGTAAGTGACAAAAAAGTCACTTAAAGAATGTGATAAGTGAATCCCTGGGGTATGGATCAGGAAAAGTGAGACAGTATTTTAAACTGGATGATAAATACTTGACACAACGAAACATGGTCTCCCTGTTGTGGATGGTGCATGAGGCCAAGGAGCAGGGGCTGCTGCTGCAGGGGAAGCTGGCAGGGTCTCATTGCTGCACTACACTGCTGTATGCTGTGAGCAGACACACAAGCAAAATCTTGCTTCCACTCTGCAGGTTGCTCAGACCTCACTAAAACAGTTTGTGCTCAATCTCTGCAATTCCAGTGTTCTTCAGAAAGGAATTGTTTTTTTTTCTGGGGGAAAATTACGGATGAAGAGGATTATATAAAACTGCCCTCAGTTAGACTGAGGAGCAAGCACATTTGAGCTCCAGTGGGAGGACAGCCTGGCTGTGTGGACAAGCCTTGCACCTTGGAAAGAGCAGTATTTATGTGCAGACTTACAGGAGGGTTTTCACCATTACCATAGTGAGAAGAACAAACATTAGAGATGATGGGAAAGACCGTATGTGTATACCTGGCAGCATCAAATTCTGGCAGTACAAGATGGCAAGCATGTCCCACAACCCCTCCCCTCCCTGGCTGCCCACCTCATTCCCACCTATGTGTCTTACATAGCCAACACTGTTCACTTTCCTTCTTTAAGATCCTGAAGACAGCTGTGTCCTTCTACATCTCAGTGCCTACAGTTTCCCATTCTATGCATGCTATGGTTGGAATATTCTCTCAGCACTCTGCAGATGGAGGTTGTTCTTCAGAAGGTCTTTCCATAGTGTAGTTTTGCTACTTCCTGGTTAGCTGAACCAACTGCCTCGTGGCGGTGGTTAGCTCTGAGTACCTGCAACTGCTTCTATTCATTTTTCCTACCTTAACATTTGTCCCTGGCTAAACATATATATATATATATATATTACTTCATTGATTACGTCACATCTTATGGAAAGGTCTATGAGAATCATAAGGACCACGATCCATGCCAGATGACACTTCACATTACTTAGAGGTGCAGTAGTGATATCTCCAAGGTCTTTAGCACAGTAGCAGATGTCTGAGATCAGCCAGCTCCTGACGACAGAAACCTCTCCTGTTCTGGACAACAGCCTGACAAAAATGTCACTGCTCCTTACAGACAATGTCAGATCTGGCCTGGTGCTTGCCCTGCAGTCATGTGCAGTTGTCATCTCCTGCCATGCTTCTATTGCAGAGAAGGAAACTGACCTGCTTCCCGTAAGGGGTGGTAAGTCTGCACTGTTACTGCGCTGTTTGCTTTTTCCCCAGTGAATACCAGCAAGTATGAAAGGAGAACCAGCTGCTCTTGCAGATGTCAACTTCTTTGGAAAATAACCCCAAGAGAAGGAGCAAACTGGACTCTAACACCTACCCAAAAAGGACAGCAAGTGGCACTCAGCACTGAGTGCCTATCTAAATCACACATTACCCACTCTGCACAGCACGTACCATTACTCCAAGTCAAGCCTCAGTGTCCCCCATGTCCAAGCACTTGTGGTGGTACCCAGTCAGGCTCCTGGGCTAAGGACCATCAGCTACAGGGCAGTGCTATGCAGGTGAGGCTGTGCAACATGTATCTCATTATATTTGCATCATCTCTGTTCCAAACCACTGTAGGCAAACCATTAAAAACACAGCTCACCTATGTCCTCACTGCAGTAGGAATGGGCACAAAGAGAGCACAGCCCATCTAGCTGCTGCATGGCAATTTCCCAGCACGTGGCACTAGCACTGTGCTGCCTGGTGCCTACGAAAGAGGTAAACACTCCTAACACACTCCTTACCCTTACAATAGTACTGCATTTGTAGCACCTTGCATATACAGTGCTTGTCACTGCATCCAGAAAGCAATGATAAGTGATCCACTGCACTCTGCTTGGGAGACATCTTTAGATTTGCTTTTAAAATGACACATCGGTGTCTGTCACTGTGAAGTGCTCAGAATCCTCAGGAAAAAACCTCTCTCTATATCCCCCACATCCCTGTTCCAGCCTACTTGTGGCTTCTCTCTCTCTCCAGATAGCGCAGATCCTCTGTAGGGATCTGATCCTTAAGACATGGTAAACAAGTACCCTCCCGTCCTGCTGCTGCCACTGGCCTTCCAAGAAAACACAACAGGCTGTGCCATGTGCACACACAACAGGTGGGTCAGTTGCTTCTTGTTGTGGTGAGAGATGTACAATAAATGAGATACCAGAAGCTCTGTTGGGAAGAGGGAGGGAATAACATTCATCCCCAACTACAGTACTATGAAGATGGAGAAAGACTGTGCAGGACAAGAAAACAGGAAGGGATGTTCAGCTCAGATGAAAGTTGACACAGTTACTGGGAAGTCTCCGCTTCATTCTCGCCCCGCCCTTTATGTCCAGGAATAGGGCTGGACGTGTCAGACAACAGACACAGAAAGATGCAGTTGAGGCAGCCCTCGGGAAAACCAGTCCTGGAAGAGGAAGGTCAGGATGCCAGCTTCCCAAGCAAGCTAAGGCCCTGCGGCAGCTCTGGAATGTGTTTCTTACTATAATCCTAATCATGACTTTTATTTGTCTATATTTTTGTAACTATTTCTAAAATCACAAATATTTGCATTTCCCTGATTTTCTTAGGTCCACATCAAGTTGTCAAACGCTGTCTGCTCACATCACTACCTCAGAGAGGTTGTGCAGCGGAGGGAACCACAAAGTACCCACTCAACCCTTAGAGGACCAGCGCTAGGCAGGGGATGGGGAGTCCCACAGAGTGGGACCACCCCCAGCCCATCTGTACATCCTGGTCTTACCCATATAAACTGACAGCGGAAGGCGCTGGAGCAAGGGACAGGTCCTGACTCTTTCCTTCAAGTGTAGCTGAGCTCCAGGCTCTTGTCTGAGGGCCCTCTGGCTTCCTCTCAGTGAGAAGCAATGGTGCACAGGACACTCCATCATATTGGGCCAGTGACACAATTGCAGGAGGAGGTGACGTCACTTGTGGGACTGAACCACCTGTCCCCAGTAAACACCCAATTCTCGCCTCCTGGCACTTCCCTGCTACAAACTCTTCAGTCTGTGGCCACGCCAGGATGCTCAGCCTGTTCTGCTGAGATCCACCCCATCAGCATGTCTTCAGAGTGCTTCAGACACCAGGCCTGAGACGGGGACTGTGTGAGTGCCTACTGTGGCAGGGAGCTGGGGTCAGTGTGTCCAGCAGAGTGGAGAAGTGACAGTTAGGTATCCAAGGGGCTACTGGCCAAGCCAGCTTTCCCTAAGCTGATGAGAACCAAGCTCTTGACACAGAAGTACCCAGGCTACTTATTGGGAAAGAGGCATCTGAAACCTTCCTTGCAGAAATATTATTACCATTTTCAAGGCAGCTGGGGAGTAAGCACCAAGCAGTTCATCCACAGACTGTGGTTATCTGCCCTGCTCACACACAGCTTCTCAGAGATGATTCTTTGGCTCGATTCCATCTCAGGGTCAAAGTGCTTCTGAGTTAGAAGACATCCCACGCAGCCGTGTGTAGTCAGGATTCCCGTCTTCACCTAGAAAGCTCCTTGTAACAGCCTTCCTGTCTTATATATGCTGGTGGAGCAGCCCCTGGTTCCCCGGCCAGCAGAGTCAGACCCATCGCTGTGCTCCCTGGCTCCCTGCCCCTGTCTCAGTGAGGTTTCCCACTCGTTCCCAGGAACTCACACAGCTCTTCCTTGGAAACTGCAGTGCCTGAGCCCAGCTCAGAGCTTCCTCCTGGCATCGGATAGTGGGCAGCTCTGCACTGTGTCCACCACAGCAGTGCCCCAAACTCCCCATCCTACATAAACATTTATTGCCCGTCTGAGATAAAACAGCAGCATCTGGCTCCCAGCTTTCCCCACAGGGACTCAGGCAGCTGCAGCAGGTACTACCTCCAGTTTCCAGAGGGGAGAGACAGATCAGAATGTTTTCAAATGGGGATTGCAGCGAATGAGAAGAGCAGGGAACATGCTCTGTGGTGCAGGTCAATGGCCCATGTCTGCACTGTCCTTCCACACCCTTGTTGCTCCCTCCAGTCGCTGGGCAGAGTGGAAGGGACAAGGGTACTGAGTTGCTTCTCAGCTGCAGATGATATTAGAATGAGGGTGTATGGAGGCAGTTCGTCTCACCTGCCTGCTGTGTGTTCCACCAAAGGTGGCTTGCAGGAGTGCGGGATGTGCATGCACAGACAGGGCGTGCACCAGGCATTGCTCATGGCTAACAGCCAGGGATGTAACTTGCCCAGACAGAACCATGACCATGAGTGTGCAGCTGCATCTGTGGTCTCTAAATCACAACCTGCAGGAAAGAGGTGGAAAAGATGCCACAGGACCTGGACACTCTGTAATCAGTACAGCTCCCAGCAAGGACCTCAAGTGAGCCTTTCTGCAAGGTGTGCAGAAGACAACATGAAGCTCACAGACATTAAGGCCAGGCTTTGCTGAGCACCTTACCCACTGTGCTCTCTAAGCCCATCGCTTGGTGCAGTTGCTCAGTACCCCTCTGGGGCAGCCACACTGCAGCAACAGGAGCTTTGCCAACAAGTGTGCTCAGCACAGTGCTGCATCCAGCTCATGGGATTTCTGGGCGCGCTGGGGTTCCTGGTCAGCATGTGCATAGCAGCTCCATGCTGGGGCAAGTGTTTGCAAGGCAGAGGCATGCAGATTTCATCCCAAGTGAGTATTCATCTGATATTCCTTACCAGAATGTATTTTTGGGTCTCCTCTTTAAAAGCCATCCAGTTAGGGAACAGAAACAATAGCAGATGATTTAAACTATCAGTCACACAATGTGAATGCTAACAAATAGCCAAGTCAAATGATTTTTGTTTAAACTCCTTGCTCGTGAATAGGGGCATGCTGGTGGGGCCCTGGGGAGCAGGCTGAGCTCTGGCTGTGGGGTCTCTGCTCTGTGCCTTGCCAAGTGCCTGTGTGAGGAGACTTGCTGGGACTCACCAGGAAAGGGGGGTTAAAAGCTGCTCAGTATGCGAGGAGCTGTCATTACCCTGCACTGATGTGTGACAAACACACCCTTGTTTCCCTCAGCTCACAGCTCAGCGGGCTCCTGCATCTTCCCTGCCCTGGGTGCATGGCAGGAATGATTTGCTCAGCTCCCCTGTGGGTTGTGCTTTGCCCTCCCAACCTTACTGATCCCTCTTAACGTCCTTTTCCCCTACCTGGAAGCAGACCCAGGAGTTGCTGGGGCTGTGTAGCAGCGCTGGTACCCAGCTGGGCTCCTATGGGATGAGCAGCTGCAGCAGCTGTATGTGGCAGACACACACTGTCTGCCCTAAAACAGACTGGTGCAGGACTGATTTGGTTGGTGATAAGTCTCAAGAGAACATTTGTTATTTCCCAAGCACAGAGAGCTGCAGTGTGAGTATTTAGCAAAATCTCTCCCTGTGTGTGCACACGCTGCAGGAGTCCCTCTGTCCCAGCATCCAGAAACCTCCAGCCAGGAAAAACCAGGACTTCAGCATGTCATGGAGGATGACAAACGGACCACTTTGGAATGATTATAAACTTCCAGAAGAAGGGCTGATAATCAGAGCTTCTGCCTCAGCTGCCCTCAGCTCCTCTGTGCCCAGCTGTCCCCTGTGTGCAAAGCAGACTGTCCCTGCACTGGGCAGCTGGCCCAAACAGGAAGCCACCAAGCTGCAGCTTGTTGAACCTGACCCTGCAGACTTCCAGTGAAAAAGCTCAATTTCAAAGCAACAGGTTTGATCACCACTGTTTCTAGGGAAGGTGTTCCTCTGTCTCTCTCCCAAACTTCAGACTGTATTTTCTCATTTCCAGATTAAAATTCATAGTGATCTATTTATGCCCATTTGTTCTCTTGTCTGCAAAGATCTGTAGCTTAAACAGACGAGAAAAGCTCTTCCTAATCCCTGCTATCTACCCCAGATGTATGCACAGAAAGCAATGGCCACGTCTTTCCTGAAGCAGGCAACCAGAGCTGCATGCACCTCTCCAGACATCAAATCCCATGGGCTCCCTGGGAGGAACCATCCTGGGGCACCCCTGGCACTGATTTTGTGTCTTCCATGTTGACATTACAGTGGTAGGCCACGCTTGTCCTCTGGCAAACTGGTGCACTCCAGTCTTGCCTGTGACTTCCAGCTGGCTGGAGCAGAAGCCCACTTCTCCAGGGCACCATGGTCAATGCTGGCACAGAGCAGCAAATGTATGTACTCCAAGAACAGCTAAAGCCTTCCAAATATCACTGCTCTTATCAAAAGTGTTATTTTTACAAATCTCTCTCCTGCTATGGATGAGACCAACAGCAGCAGCAGCAGCAGCAGCACCTCATGTTTGGATAATTATATTAATTATTCTTACTGACTTTCCCATCAGGAGAATCTCAAGTAGCAAACCCTAACCCTAATAATGCCCTGCTGACAAGGAGCCACCAGGAGATGCAGTGAAGCATAGGGAGCCTTTGACTGCATGGAGCAGCGTCTGAAAGGCATTCAGAGCTGCAAGATGAAGCTAACAGGATCAGATCCAGCTCCTGTGCTGTTACACTGCAGCGTACCACCAGACCCATGCCACACGGAGTGGGAAGACTCTTTTTTATGTGCTTTACGTGTGTTCAGTCTGGTAGGGCTGAGCAAGATTAGTTTTCATTCTCTGAAGTTGCCAGTATTTCCCAAGTCTGGAAAAAGCTTCAGACACTATGCTCTCTGAAAGAAGAGCAGGAAACTCACCACCTGAGGTAGCCTCAGGGTTTAGAAATTGCTGGTTTTATGCTGGCCTCAGGAGTACTATGTCATTTGATACCTGCTTCAGGCAGATCCAGGCTGTACCCAAGTATCCCTGAAGATCTTCCAGTCCCCATCCTGCTTTTTCCTTCTCCTTCCACGGATGCTCCTGGGGTTGAGACTGAGGCAGTGTGGCCCATCCCCAGGCCAGGCTGGCACAGCCACCTGCAGGCTGGTGGCACTGAGTGCTGTGTGAGGAGGTGACAGCTGCCCTTCCTTTCAGTTGCCCTCAGCTCACAGGTGCCTTGGCACTGAGTCCATACCCAGAACACAACTGGAGCCAGGGATGCTGATTCTGCCGAACTCTGCAGGCTGTTCCTCAGGCTGTGGAAGCTCCTGAGCAGCCCTGCTCTTCTTCCACATTGCAAGCGGGTCTTTGACCTCTGTCATCAAGGACAGTCACCAGAAAAAGACTGGGAGCAACCAAAGGGGAAAACAAAGTTGGTGGGCATGGAGACCCACAGATGGGCCAGGTGAAGGTGACATAGTCTGTGGAGCTGGCTGCACATGGGGCTTGGACAGGGACCTATCCCCTCCTGAGAGCACATGCCATTGTGTGTGCATGCCTGGCTCTTGCTGGGAAGGGCCCTTTTCCAGCTTGTTCAGCAGCACCAGTGCCAGAACTCGGAGGGGGGCTCAGGAACCTTCCCCCTTGCTGCCTCGCAACCCAGGGAAAATATTCCTGAATGCTTTGGCACGAAATCCCAGAGCTGCCTGCCGTGAATCCCTGAGTGTAAACAGGATGGCATGGGTATATGTGGTGGGAAGAGGCAGGGGCACCATCTCCGCCTTCACTGCTCACTTTACAAACGCAGCACGAGGCACAAAGCACATAAGTAGCAGAAGCTAAAACCTTGCCTTACCCCCCTCTGGGGAGCTGGGGAAAACTCAGCTGCTCAGTGTGTTGCAGGCGCGTGCAGCCAGAGCCAGATGAACAGGAAAAACTGACCCAGCATCTTCAAAGGATTAAGGCACCAGGCGTGAGCTGTGCACCATGTAAGGCTCTGGCAGGGGGAGCAGAGCTATTTAATGAATCACTGCACAGTCTGCTCTCCCGTACGCCTTTCCCTGCAGGATGAGGCTGAGTGATAAGAATTCCCTAACCTGCCTCGAACACTCAGCATTTCTCCATACTCCTCCTCACACTGCTGAGAAGCAGAGCACGGACATCACAGCTGAAAAGCAACATCTGCATCTTCCTCTTGGCCCATATCCCTTACTCTCCTCCCATAAAATTGATCCCCCCCTGCTACTAGCAAGGACATATGCCTCTTCTTGTCTTCTGAGGTGCATCACACATCCCCATCACAGAGCAGTGACTGTGGCTCTTTCAGCCCAGGCCCCCGGATCCTGCAGGCAGGAAAGATTTACATGGTGCTGGATGACCCACATCTACATGAAAAGGGGTTTAAAAGCGATGAGGGAATTGAATACAGAAGAGATCTTGTCAACTAGCTGGTTCCATTAGCACTGTCAGGAACACTAAGAATATAGACATTACATGGTTTGAAAATGTTTCCAAGAGTTCTGTGTATTATTACGTTATCTCTGATCTAAACCCCTGTTAGGGATTTCATGCTCTTAGCCCGTGTTTGAGATTCAGCACATTAATCAGTGAGATCTTTCTGAGATGTGTCAACAAATTCAACTCGCTGTTCCGAGTTAGCTGCGCTGAGCGAAGGAGTGCTGTGTTTAGGAGCAGCCTGAACCTGCAGGGCTGAGTCACACTCAGGAAGGATCAGTACCCGAAAACCATTTCCTGAGGCAGAGGAGATCACAAGATTCCTTTCTGTCCACCCTGGCTGCGCACCTCTTCATATCACTTAAGAAGTGAAAATGGGGGTTGTAAAAAGAGCATCTGGATGTTTCGAATGGTTGCAAACAGACTGCTGGTGTGAACCCAGCAAAGAGGAGCCTCAGCCTGCATGCAAAGCAACAGTGAGATTAAGTGGGGACTGTTCCTCGATCCAGTAGTACCCACTGGCACATGTCCTCAGCATGCAGGAGGCGACTGTTGGACAAAGGGACAGTGGCACTTGGGAGAAGGGGCAACAGATTTTGTTCCTGCCCTGCTCCCAGTCACCAAGCAAACAAAGGTGTAGTGATGGAACCAGTAGAAAGCAAGATGTGAAAAAGGTTGTGAAAGGTTCCTACATCCATAGCTTGTGCTCCCTGCAGGAGAAAGAAGTTGGCAAGTGTGGGGATTGATGATGATTTATGCTTCAGGCTCTGGAGAGTTGACATTTCCACCAGCCCCAGGAATGCAGAGAACCCCAAGGCCCACCTGTACAAAGCCCAGAATGTTCAGGAGGGAACACTGCAGTGGTGTGTGACAGCAAGCTGTGTTGATATGCGGATGCTGAGGGCTGGGCATGCAGTGCCAGCAGAGTAGAGAAGAGCAGTGTGCCTGCCCTGTGTGTGTGCAACAGCAAGAGGTGGCATGCATATGCACATGCCTGCACACATGAATGCACTGGCAGTGGTGAGTGCACATGTATGCTTGCTATTGTGAAAACGTGCGACAGAGTTATTGTGAATTTCCACACGTCATGCCCTTAGATTTCATTTCCTCTCAAATGTAGCCCATGCCTGGGAGTCAGTTGGCAATGTGATGCGGCACAGAACCCCAGTGTATGTTGGAAATCTAGTCCAGAAGGCTAATTATTCTCCCTGTTGACCAACATTTCTGAGACAATAGAAAGAAGAAAATTAATCACAGAACTCTCGTTTTTAAAAGTAAATGGAATTAAGTGAAATGTTTTCTGCCAAAATCTGATCTAGTAAGAATAAGAGTGAAAGGGAAAATAGAGGGAATGTCATGGGAAATGCTACTTTGCAAGACTGCATTTCCCCAGCAAAGATAACCTTGGGTACAGCCTCTGATCAAATCCACATTGTCATGACAAGGTGCCACTGCTTTCAGCAGCTGCATTTGCAAAGGGCTGGAACAAAACTGAGGAGCATCGTCATGCAGGACTTTCAAGATGGCTCACATGAATCCTGAGAGCCCTGAACCACTTCACTGGCCAGCAATGGGTAAGCTTTCATTAGCACTTTGGTTGGCTGTCAGTTATGCTACCACATGTATTATCATAGAATCATAGAATGGCTTGGGTTGAAAAGGACCACAATGATCATCTAGCTTCAATTCCCCTGCTATGTGCAGGTCCCCAACCACCAGACCAGGCTGCCCAGAGCCACATCCAGCCTGGCCTTGAATGCCTCCAGGGATGGGGCATCCACAACCGCCTTGGGCAACCTGTTCCAGAGAATTATTAACCAAATCCATTTATCTGTCTTCAAGCAACCAGATGGTGCTGGTAACACCATCTCTCCCCATATATATATATTCATAGTATTTGCACAGACCAGCCCGTGCATCCTCTACACATTAACAGATTCGGATTTCTTACAAATGTGTGTAATTATAACCTTGGATAGCAATGCTGATTTTGGGATAAAGATATCCTAGCAGTGGACTCGATCCTTTGTTTTTGTTACATCATTCTTAATGCTTTCGAAGGCATTTTTTATGTCAGCCACTTGACCATGGCTGGCTGTGCCTCTTGGTTTTGACAGTATTAAAACACAAAGTGTAAGACAATTCCCACACCAGCATTTGGGTAAGGCTCTGTGCAGTCCCAATGCCACTGGGCTCTGGCCAGTCCTTGTAGACAGTTAATGTGCTGTTCACCATTTGAAAGGTGTCACTGGCCAAGGTAAACGCTACAGCAGTAGCAGACTGGCTGAAGAAGGAGTGCCATCTCCACTGAGCCCATCCCCAAAACACAAACCCCTGCTATGAAGACATCAGTGCTCCAGCACTGAGCTCTTGTTCTGCTGAGGATTCTGGGGCCCCCTGGGTGCTCACCCTGTGTAACTCCACACCATGGCAGCTCCCATCTGGCTAACTCTAGATGAATAACTTGACAGAATACAGCTTAAACACCTGCCTGTCCTACAACTCAGGCCAAGAAAAAGGTGTTTCCAGTCATGAGATTCTGTCAGTTTGCTTCAGAGCCCTGAAGGAGCCTTCACTCAAGTCTGAAGGAGGAAGGGCAGCCTCTTCCAGTACAAAGCTCATGCAGAGTCATGGCTCCAGCACAACACTCTCTCTGGGACCCCATATGCATCAGCTGCAGTTGCAAGGATATCCACCCAAATGTACAAGATGCTCTGCAGGTGAAGACAGGGACCTTGAGAGCACCTGGAGGATCCAGAACAGGATGGATGTCACTGGTGTGATCTGTGCTATGGAGCTCAGCTATGATGCTACTGCTGCTAGGAGACAGAGTCATATCCTAGGAGGATAGCTGCCATCATCATGGAAAGCCTGGAGGGGCAGTGAGATCCTGTCTCACCTTCCAGGCACGCAGTTGAGCAAAGGCCTCTCAGAGGGTCTCATCCATCACTCCTGTGTCCCACAGCAACTCTGGTAGAAAATCCAGCCCTGGGAGCCCTGAGAGATGACCCCAGAGTTTCTGTCCCATTTCAGATGGAGAGTTCTATCCTGCCACAGCCTTGCTGTGATCCCTCACAACTGCCACAAGAAAACCACACTCTCCCCTCCCGCAGCACCTACCTAGTGAGGCCTCTGGAGAGGAGGAGTAGCAGCTCAGCAGGATGGGATGGGCTGGTGTGCAGCAGGACGGGCTGCCGGCATGGATCCTGCCTGCTGTCTGCCTCGAGAACTGGCTGCGATGAGCTCAGCTCCGGGGAAAGGCTCAAGGATTTTGAAAACATGAAATGTAGCTCGAGCAGTGTCCGGACTGCTGAGCTCCACCTCAGCTGGGGAAAAGTGAGAAGAGGGGGATATTTGAAATAATGAGTTTTCTATTTATTCAAAACATAACAACAGATAAACTCCAATCACATGTTGCATTCAAATATTGGAATATTTATTCCAAATATGGTCCTGTTGCAATTGTATGATAAACATGAAAGCGAGAGTGCAGTTATTTATGTCCTGCCTTCGGCTTCTCAATAGCATGTTTAAGTTTAGGGTATTTATGCTCTTTCATCCAGCTGTCTGACTTTATCAATTTGTGTACAGCTTGGGAGAGGCAACCATGCCAGGAGCAGAGCAAGCCCCAGCAGACCTTGATAGGACGGGCTTCCCTCGTGAAAAGCACATTATGTCCCTCCTGCTTCTCTCCTGGCCCCCGCAGAGCAGAGCTGGCAGCAGCCGGTGCATTACATAGTCCCCTGGCAAGGAGGGAGAGCCTTTCTCCCTGGCTGGGGCTGAAGGAGCTTCCAATATCATTTAAATGAAACAATAACTCAATGGTAGCGAGTGAGGGTTATTTGGGGTGCTCCAAGAAGGCACATACTGTGCCCAGGAGCAATGGAAAAATAGGCAAAGGGAAGTTTTGACTGAACAGTCAAAAAAAGCTCTTGGCAGCACCTCCTGTACTGCAGAGCCACCTCTGGTGTGGCAGGATGGGCGCTCTCCTGAACCGCTGATTTGGAACGGGATTCACACAGACGGGTATGCCATCACGTTTACCTTCTTGCCTCTGAGCATGGACTGAAATGGCCAAGAGTCACGACAAATATCCAGCGTAGATATTCCCCTTGGCAGTGCTTGGGTTCCAGTGGCCACCACGAGAGAACGGGGCCAAGGAGAATGCATCCACCTGACACAAGAAACTTGAGAGCATCTGGGTAAGTGGTGGAGGCCAGATAAATTGCTCACACCTGAGATGAATGCAAAGCTAAGGAAAATGCACTCTCTGGTTGCTCCATCCTGGTTTTGGATGGGGACCTCAGAAACCCTCTGGTACTCTGAGTTAACTGCAAC
>JAOWBP010004377.1:645815-657691 GCA_028571105.1 Tragopan temminckii
CTGCAACACTATGATTCAGTGCTCTGCCACAGGCCAGGATCCTTTTGCACATTAGGGTTTCCTAGGTTTTCCAAAAGGAAACCTAGGAGTAGAAGGGAGAATAGGCAGCAAATGCAGAGCTCTGAAGACTTGCCCAGCCATGAGAACAGCAACGTGCCAGCAGCAAAATGTTCTGGGGATAATCCACTTCTTCCAAGATCCACCAACCTGTAGCAACAGGTCTGCAGACAGATCCCCTGCCTTCCCAGGAGGAGGGAAACAAGGACACAAGTCATGGTAGCCAAATTCCACCCAGAGTCACCTCGTGTATACTGTGTGCATACACCCACACGCTCAGTGCTCCCAAATCTCCTGCTATCACTGTCCATCATCCCCAAAATACAGACATACCGTTACATCACTTCTTCCAAGTGCTCACCAGCCATGACATACAGAAGGCTCCTTAGAAGCTCAGCCTGCTTGCACCTGTCCAGAGCAGAATGCAAGATCTGCACCTACCCCTCACGCAGGCTTCGCTGGATGAAAAGAATACAAAACTTCCAAAGTAAAAGCAAACTGTTCAAGCGCCTACTTTGCTTTTGAAAAGCAGTGTTGGGTAATGTCCCTGGAGCTTGTCACAGGGGATTTCTTACCCACATAAATGCGTAACATGCTCAGAATCCATGCAGTTTGCACCTAGATTCTCCTCCACCTTTGATGTGCTACTTTTAAAGCTCACTGAGCTCATTTGAGCTCATCTTTGAATGATGGTAGCAAAAAATTGAAGTGGGAACCTCAGCATGCTCTGACATTTCTCTGCAGTCCCGTGGGTTCTGTGTGTATGCACACCACCTTGTGTCAAACATCATGTCTTCAAGCAGGACACCTTCTGCCTCTCCATTTGTTTTGCCTCTGCCTTTGTTTTCACTGTTCCTGTCTTCACAGCACCCTCTGAGGTGAGGCTGCTCCCTCCAGGTGAAATCGTACCAGCTGCCTACAAGCCCATGGGAGGACACGGTGTCAGCCTCAGCAGCACTGCAAGTAAGCTTATTTTTTTTGCTTCTGATCACAGCTTTGCACTGACCTCCTGTTTGAACTCAGTACAGGCAATTCCTTTGAGTGTGCAACACACAATACCCCCTCAAAAATTTACTCGTCAGACTGACCTAATCTCAGCTGTGTTCTTTCCATCTTGACTGAAGACCTACAACTTTCAACACCTGCAATAGTTCCCACTTCACCATGTGAAAACACTAGTAGCATTAATGTCTTACTTCATATTAATCTTGATGGCTCTCCACTATGGATGTCCCTTTATTCCCCTTGTTTGTTTTGCAGGCAGAACTAAAACGATGAGTGAAGAGATAGCTTCATTACATGTTGTGAGTGTATGTTCAGAGAGTTGTACAGGAAAGCAAAGAGGCATATGCTTAATCTCTGTGGGTCACAGACAGGAGTTGGGTTGTCTTCCTTCAGCTTCCGGGACAGGAAATAGAATGAATCTAGTCTGGAACCCAGAGCATCACACACAGTTTTGTAGAAACTCTGGTCTGGGTGGGCAGAGTGAAGGGTGCTGCGGTTGCAGTACTTTGAGGTGGGCAGACCCCACTTGTAGCAGTTTCTTGGAGCACAGTTTTGCCCTCTGCACAGCTGAGTGCCTTCACACCAGCCAGCCATACCCCAGGTCTCAGCTCTGTGCCTGCAGGCTGGAGGGTTAGCTGCATTCACTGAGCAGAACCTCACCAACTGGCAGGAGCCAACTCCTTCCACACCCACCCATGAATGTGGCACTCTGTCACACCGAGTGCTCCTGCCCAGGCGTCTCATAAGTCACAGCAAGGCAAGGGGGCTGTGCAGGCGTCTCTGAGGCTGGGATTTAAACCAAGCATCACAAAGTCCTGCACGTCTGTTGTTACTGATGGTGGCATCTAATCTGGAAGGAGCCCAGCGTGTTTCCTGCAGCCTGGACTGCTATGTGCCAGCTAGTGAAGACGGCTGCGTTTGTCAGCTGAGCTGCTGAGTGCAGGATCTGCTCCTCCGTCCCTTCCTCCTGCAGTTGTGCTGATTTTACCTCAGGCTTCTCTTCACCTCAAGCTTCCTCAAGCCCCATGCAGGGAAAGAGCAGTGGACAGCCCTCTTTGGCTGAGCTGAAACCGAGGCTGGAGGCAGGGAGATAAAACCAGTTCTCCCACTGTGCTGTACTCAGCAGAACTAATTGAGGGGCCTATTAAGAAACAATACGCAGCAATAGCCACATTATAAAGTCACTTGTGCAGGCCAGAACCACATTTAAAAACATCTTCCAGCTCTTTTGCCACCCGTTTTATTTCCAGTGTAGGGAAAATGAGCAACAGGGGAAGCTAAGGACTTGCTGAGTGCTTCAGATTAGTCAGTAAAATCTCTCATTAGCTGCTCTTCATCTCTGTGGGCTCAGGGCAATGCTAACATGGAGAACAAACAGAGGGAATGCTGCATGCAAGGAAGTACTAGAGTTGTGTATCCCAGAGATCATCACACGTTTTCCATGCTGCTGTAGAAGACACTGCTCATGTAGGACTTCACAGTCCCAGGTGAACAGAGGATCCCAAACTGTCTGAGCAGCAACTATCCACAGCAACAGAAAGCATTTGTAGTCGCCTGAAACCCCATTGCTTTCAGGAAAAAAGCTGACTAGAATCTCAGATGACTCGGAGACAGCAGTTGGCTTCGGTATGTGAGAACCGGGGATTCAAATGTGGTGATGATGAAGCCAACAGGAAGCAATAGCTTGAAGATGAGTCTGAGGTGCGGTACCCGTCCAAGTGTGGGATTACGGAGGGCAGACGGATCCTGCCTCAGCAGAGCAGCCACTGCAGCCACCAGGGAATTCATGAGGCCAAGCAGAACAAATACATAAGAGAGATGGCCAAGGTCACGCCATGCTGCAGGAAGCAGATGTTTTGACACGAGTGTATGTAGGGCGGGCTGCTGCCCCAGTGGCGGCCTCTCTGCAGCCTGAGAAATGGGAGAGTAGTTGCAGAGCCATGCACCAAAAGTGCTGCCTCAGGGCTCTGGATACTGCATATGGAAACAGAGAGAGGAGTAGCAAGCTGGTTTGTGCTCAGGCAAGCTAGCAGGAGGCAGAGTACATGCAGTCATGTAATCGGTCTGCGCAGGAGGAGCAGCAGGGTTTGGAGATAAAGAAGAGTTATGCATACAGTTAAAAATAATGAATGGGCTTCACCTAGGAAGAAGAGCAGACAGAGAATGAAATAGGAGTTTGCAATCATATGGCACCAGAAAGAGGAAACAGGGTTCTGGCATCAGCCATGAATCTGTTAGACAGCCTTACATGGAGGCCAGCAGGGATCCCTGCATCCCAGCAGAGCTCACCACTGCCTTGTGCAGCCCCGGGGGATGGCACTGCCACTGGGCAGGAGAGTGGCTGGGCCATGGCAAGGCAGGGCAGAGTAACCTCCTCCCCTGCCGACATTGTGCTCAGACCTGGAAGCACCATCCCCAGAGGAGTGGGAGATGCAATGCAGAGTTCCATAGTTTCAGTTCTGGTGTGCTGCAGTGGTGTGAAGGCGTGAAGGGGCACAAAGAACAAAGGCTTGGGCGGCAGGGGAACCTTGGTGACACATGCTGGGTTCATGCGGGTGGAAAGCATTTCATCAGAAAGGACCCCAGTGCAGGCTGTGCATCAAAACTTCGTAGGAGACCTTCTAGAGAGAAGAGCACAGTAAAGCAATGATAGAAGAGATCATAAGCGCTGGAAGGCAGCAAGCCACGGTGCTGCAGCCCCATGGGTAAAGCTGGGAGAAACTGGGGAACTGAAAGAAGAAAAATATGGGCTGTCAAAAGAAGGCAAAAATATGCAGGAGATTAAGTTGCCAGCAGAGCAATTAGGCTGCCAGTACCATTTTGCATCAGAACCAGTCACCTGAGATCATCCTTACAGACAGCAGAGTCTCTCCCTGGGCAGACGTATAAAGCAGTCTGAGACCTCTCCTTCTCCAAGCACTTCTTTTATCCCATCATCCCCAAAAGGTGCCCACAGGGGCTGGTCCAGAGGCAGCAAACCAGCACTCACTGAGGAGGTGTGGTGAATCAGACAACTCCAGCAGCAGCCTGAGGGAATGGCTGCCTGCAGGCCAGGAGAGGATGTGGCCTTTCTCATTTCATTTGCAAGTCTGGAGCAAGGAGACAAATATTTACTGGGATGTTTATTTGAGAACAAGTTGGTGGGAAGAGGAGCACGGCTGATATCAAAGGAATGCTCATTCGTGTCACAGCCTTTGAAAACAGTGTTTATGATTAATTCATCTTTCTATGACCAGCACTATCCATAGAGTGTTTGTTATTTATTTATTCATTTATTACCCTTTCTGTATCCATCAGAGTGATTTATAACATGTAGTGAACCGAAGATCATTAGTGCGTGACTGAAGAACTGGTACAGGCTTATCTGTGGGACATTGCTCGGCAAAGCACCAAATTCTCTTCTGAATTTATTTTTCCCCATCAATGCATCATCTAAGATATGGTGTTTTCTTCAGCCTGGTCATTCCGAAGATGTTATTTCCCTTTGGGAGGCCCTGGTTGTTCGAATGTTCAGCAGTTGACAGCTATCTGGAACTCACTACAAAAGGACTGAAGCCAACAACATTTCTATCTTTTCATCTTTCTAGCCTTAGCCTGACTCAGGCGCTGGCTGCTACTTGTTGCTGCTATTCGTGACATAGATGGTGTTGCTGTGACCTTTTCTCTGTTATGGTCTTATCTGATGTTTGCAGGATTTCATATAATTGAGGGGTTTATATGTAACAGCATTTCTGGGTCGTTTTCTCTCTGTTTCTGGAGGAATTTATCATTAATGAAAGGTACTGCAGAACTGACACCGTGGCACGGGGTCCTACAGGCAGCCAGGAGGCAGGTGCTGCTGGGAGCAACACACAGCCTCAGCTTGGGCAGGGAGGACAGCTGCAGTCCCTGGTGGACTGGCCCGAGAAGCAGAAGCAGAGCGGTGGGAGCAGGCAGAACCTGAACAACTCCTCTTGCTCCAGAGCTGTTCTCAGCCAGCAGAGCCCAGCAAACAAAAGGTGAGCTCAGCACAGCCTTGAGTGTTTCTCTACCCCATCAAGGCTGCACAGCTGCAGGCAGGGCTGTCTTCTACTCTAGGAGCATGAAATTTCTTACCAGAGTGCTCATGGTAGGACATGTTGCATTTCCTTTGCCCACTCAAATTATCACAAAGTGTGACGTCCCATTGGATCTTCGTGCCCAGATTTCCCAACCTGTTGTTGATTCTGGTCACTACCTGGTTGATCTGGTTTCCCAATGCTTTCAGCTGTTTCCTTCTGCTGAGCTGCAGCCCTGTGGGGTGTGTGCACACAAGGGGTCTTCTGCACAAGCTGGTCACCCATGCAGATCACGGTGATGTTGGTAGGCGTGGGTGAGAACCCCCACTTCTGAGCACGTTTTTCTCCCAGGTAGCTCAGTGCCAGCTGTACACCTATTGCTCCACAGCCACACAATGCTCACCTCTGGCTGATGGAGGAGACAGTGCCCACCTACCTATGACATGGCTCTCAGTCGGTGCTCTGCACACCTCAGAACAAATGTTAGCAGCATTTTAACTTCAAAGATGGGATAAAGTTTTGGAATGGCTCCAAGCTTTGGATAATTCTTGGTGTCGCTCCCATGTAAGTACCTGAAGAACCAACTTCGTTTCTCATACCTTCCAGCTTAAAACATAAATCTTTGAAAATGCTGCCTGAGTTTATAAGCCGTAGCTTCTAGAACTGTGAGATCTAACACTTCTTTCTGCCTGGCACTGGCTACAGCACCACATAGCATTTGAGTTATATTGCAAAATTTTTGAAGGCTTTATCACATTTTATTTAGAAAAATAAAACCTTCTTTAGGAAGAGGGACTGTGTAACATCCCTTTCAGAGGTTGTTTTCTCAGCACTCAGGGAATATATGTCTTGTTTTGAGATAAGTTAAATAGAATCCATCTCCCTGGGGCAGAGCACACACTTTCCTCCCAAGGAGGTCAAGAAGCATTTCCACCCCGTAGCTATGAGGCATTGCTGAAAAGCAATGAAATCATCAAGGAGATGACATGAATGCTTAGCTCCAGTGAAGAGAAGTGGGTACGGTCTGGTGGGAAGTTTTACTTACTGTAAAGTCCTTCCTTTATGAAATGAGAAATATTTAAAAATGGAGCATCCCTTGTATCGTGCCCTCTCCATATGGCTGTTGCAACAACACTCCTGAGCTATAATGGAGAAAAGCAGCAAAGAACAAGCGCAGCAAGAAGGGACCTTCAGTGCCTGCCATCCAAACTTGTCCCACATTGCAGCAAAGCCAGCTGAGGCCATGCTTGTCTAGCTGAGTCTTCAGGACTTCCAGGGATGGAGATCCCGCAGCCTCTCAGAGTGAACTGTTCTAGTGCTGCAGTTTCTTCTTGCTGGAGATTTTACTGAAGTTCTCTCTGAACTTCCCATCATGAATGGTTTTGGCACCTGCTATGCTGTCTCTCACTACTGTGAGAAGTTTGACACAGTCACCTTTGTAGCCACCCTTGAAATGGTTGCTGACCTCAGTTAGATTCCTTGAACCTTCTTATTGCCAGATGAAACAAGACCGGCTCTTTCCACCTTGCTGCACAAGCCATCTGCTCCAGCTTTTCTCTGCACTGTCTCCTCTTTTTCACATATACACTACTGTGTCAGCTACCCAGCAGAGAACACAGTCCTCCTGGTTTGGTCTCACTACCAATGAGCAGAGACAGTAAGTGTCCAGGGCTTTATTCACCCTGGTATCTCCACAAAGTCCCAGGTCCTTTCATCGGGGCTGCTCAGCACACCCGTTATTATCCTGGGCAGGAGGAGGAAGTCAAGATAAAAGACAGCACAACAGAGAAAGACCTGTTCAAGATGGAGCTCCATTTCCATGGGCTCTAGGTGCAGCAGGCAGCCAGCCCAGGAAAAGTTTCTGCACCATGCCTACTTGGGAAAATGGCAGAGCCTTTAATCCCAGACATGGCTATCAGAAGGGAAACATAAGAGCAGCCTGTCTGTATGATCACAGCCCATCTAGCCAAGGGTCCAATGTTTGGCAATGGTCAATAGCAGATGGAAGGAGGTGAGAGCAGAGCAAGCACATAAGGACACCTTCCTGGATCATGATCCTCGTCTCCTGTAGAGCATGTCAGTGACTATCATGGGAGCACTAGGCCTGTCTTGTGTGGTATTGTATGGTACGTGGGTAGGAGCACACTTAGGGGCAGTGTGGCACCCCACAGCCTGCCGCAGACCCCCCTCTGCACAGAAGCTCAGCTATCTCAGTGCACCTGGGGGGTGGCGAGCGGTGGGGATCCCTGCTCCACCCACTTGAGTCTGTATACTGGGAGGACTGGGGCTACCTAGGCAGGATGCGAGCTGTACCAGACAACGCAGGAAGCTGGTTATGGGCAGAAAGAATGGAAAATGTTCGCTGCTGTTTCTGTTTAACTTTAGGACCTGATCCAGCTGAGATAATAACAGAAGAGTTCACTTTGCCATGTCAAATATGCAGGTACTTTGCAGTATTAAGAGCTGATGCCCTGTTCTTATAAAACTGGCCTCTGCTGATTATGGGAAGACAAAGTTGCCCATAAACAATGTTTTATTTCTTATTTAATGCAAATTCTTGGGCAAAAGGAGTCAATCAATTTTTCATAAAGTATAAAACAGAGATAAGTGCCTGGGATCATGTGTGAGTCCCCGTCAAACAGAACCGATAAGTCCGTGATGCAGTACAGGGAGTGCTTTGCAAGTATTGTCCAAGCGACCTTTTCATTAGTTTGTCTTAAGCATTAATCACTTTTTTCCAGGATACAGACTATTTTAAGTCCCATTACATCATATATGCATTTTAAATATTAATTATCCTTCCATGTCATGCTAGGAGGATTTGATTGTTGTTTCCCCCGTTTTAGCACAGTCCTCCCCATCTTGCTGAGTTTTCCAGCAGAGTCAGAATTAAGAAGCTTCCAGGCAAGGACTGAAAGCACTTGTTTGCAACAAGAGTGTGATGGCTGAGGGGCGGGATGTGAAACCCTGCAAGTTCGGAAGCCCTGCCAGGCCAGAAGCAGGGATCAGACCTCTCCAAAGGCTGCCATGTGATGGCAAGGGAACTACGGGGCCAACGAACATTTACTGCCTGCGTGTGGGGTACCATAAACGGGAGAAGCGCAGGCCTGAGCCAGTGCTCCTCAGCAGGGCTCTGGCTTCCACAGAAAAATACTTGAAAATGATTTAGAGGAAAAAAATGTGTTTCAAAAGTGTTGCTGGCATGTTCTTGTTCCTGCCTTGTAAATCATTTCAAGCTCCCTGTGCCACTTAGGAGAAGAGAGGTACCAGCTGCTACCTGCCAGAGGAGACCAGAGGCTTTAAACAAAGATGTTCCTGGCCTTCGGTTAGCCCTAGCAATGGTGTGCAAAACATCTTGACAACACCTCTGGCGTATTCCCATTTCCCCTGGATTTGGATTTCACTATAACAGAGTCCATGGTACAGAGATCAGCTCTGCACGGAGTTCACACGTTATTATTAGCCGCAGCTGAAAGAACAATAATAAATCAACTTCATCCTTTCAGAGTTAAGGGTAAAACAGAGATTGAGCTATTTATAAATAAGGTTACAAAGGATAAAGCAATAACATGTTTTGTTGATATCCAGCAGTAACATGTACTGCTAAGCCCTAGAAGCCGACGCTCAGCAAACTTCCCCTCTCCAAAACACACTTGTTTTTCTTTGCAGGAGGACGCTCCCAGCAGGCCGTCCCTTTGCAGAGCCGCAGATGCCCTCTGCAATGAGGATCACTGGGCTCCCTTCCCAGGGTATCCCTGTGCTGCTGCGGCAGATGGGCCCTGGAGAACGGGTTTGACACCTGGACCAGGACATTTCCGCATCCGCCTCTGGGACCTGGAGGCACAGGCTGTGGGTGGGAGCTCCTGACTCTGACTTGGGCACACTTTCTGCTTCACTTCAATAGGACTTGCGGAGGGAGAGGATATATTGGAAACCACGTGAAATATTTTATGCAAATCAGAAAAAGTGTGTGTGACAACAATCCAGCAAATCTTACTCATAATACCTGGGCTTGCCTTGAACAAAGTCCCTTTCCCAAACGTTCTGGAGGTCGGGACCTATTGGAACAATTGCCTGGCAGGCCCCCTCCAAAAAAATTAATCCCACCTCTCTTCTGGGATTGCTCCTGGGAATCTGTCACCTGCAATACCCACACGCCAAGATCTCAAGGAGCCAAGCAGAGCAGAGAATTGTGCATGTGCCCACTCGCCCTGCATGCCTAGTGTTTCAGGAAGAGGAGGAGGATTGTCCTAGCTTCCGTCTGCAGGTGTCAGTCAATACGCGACTGTAGGGCACTCACCTGCTAGAAGAGTTTGGTAAGTGGGAAAAAAATCAGACAAATAGAAGGGAAGAGGAATCTGCTTGTCCCTGTGCTAGCTTGATAAGCACTTCAGATCTAGATCTAGATGTGCACCAGGAGGTGGGCGGTGGTGAAATGAGCTTTCCCTCAAATAAGAGAAAAATCCACCAGAGCTGAAACTTCCGTGTCCTTGTCAGCCTTGGTCCTGGCTGCCACCATGCAAAGCCTGAGCTGGTCGAACTACACTGCTGCTATAACCCCTGCAAAGCCAGAACAGAGAATTAAAACAGTTCTAGATACTTCTAGAACCATGGCCTTCTGCTGTTATTTTGCTAGACTTCCAATATTTTTCCTTCCTTCATATTAAGAACAGTTTTTATTGATGTTCATATTGTGTACATATTATGCAGATAATTCTGCAGTTCAGAAAGCACTTTTTCTGATAGCCCACCTTTCTTCCCTGCTGTTCCTTCCCATGAGGATTTAGCCAAGAAAAGCCAGGACCATTCTCTGGGCAAGAATTTTATTCTGGGCTTCTGCTGCAATCTTAAAAGAAATATTTCCTTTTCCAGCAATGACTTTCACACCTTTCTGATTTTCCTAGCAAAAGGGTTTCCAATTCCTTGGGTTTCAGACGTGAGTTTCAGACCACAATCACAATAAAACATGACAGACGAAGTAAGGAAAACCATTCCCCATGCCGGTCTCTGCTGTGTCCAGATCTGATGTGCTCGCACACATGGCAGTCCCAGAGCTGGAGTGCTTGCAGCAGAACCTCTCCTGCAGTGATTTAGCCAACTTGCAGAGTGAGAGCAGCTTCGGGGCGCTTCCAAAACAGAAATGCTTTCTGAACATGCAGCGAGTCAGCTGAGTGTTATCGCCAGCTAAAGAGCCAAACGCTGTTCATAGCTACTTGATGAATTGTTAGCAAGCTGAACTTTCTTGATGGCTTCAGGAGAGGCTTGCCCAGCCAGTGCCCCGCAGGACCGGACCCTTGGTGTCTCCCAGCGCACAGACCTACCACTAAACCTATACGACACACCAGGAACATACGGACACGATCTCATACAGACTGTTGTGGCTGCCGCAAACACGTGAAATGTAAATCGTGAAAGTGAAATTAAGAGGAGAGCTAATCTCCACATTGTATTAGACAAAATACCAGCGTGCATGCAGATAAGCACCAAGTGTGAAGTGTCCAGCGGGAGGAGGTTTCACATTCCGCCTGACTCAATGGAGCCTTAAAATAGCACTTCTCACTGCAATACTTTAAACAAAGACATCCAAGGGATTATTAATACCATGAGACTGAAAGCAGTTTTATATATTCCGACACAGACAGGCAGAAAGGGAGTTTCACATGTTTAAGCCAGGGATGGGTGCATGTGAAGGCAGACAGGGCAGGCAGCTCTGCCCTGCTGAAATGCCTGTGATGGGAAGAGAAGCTTGGCTTGCTGCTGCCTGTATGTGGCTGTGGGATCTGCCAGCCTTTCTGCAGGTCAAGCAGAGGAGGAAGGGGACGTGATGCTCAAACAGACACAGTACTGCTTTCAAAGCACTGGACAAAGAGATTCTGCTCTCAGGGCGGACAAGGTGTATGCTGTTGCCACACTGTACAAGCTACTGATCCTCGTGGACTCCAGCTGCAGCGGGGGTGACAGCTTGGTGTCCCCTTGGACCAGATGACAGAGCTGCATGCAGTCACCGCAGGTGAATGAGCACAGGTTGCCGAGACTGGTTGTGGAGTCTCCCTACATGAGGATCACCAAAAACTGTCTGGACATGAGTGTTCCTTCTTCAGCAGGTGTCGGACCAGATGGCTGCATAGCAGTGACTTGAGGTCTGGCCTGGAGACCCCCCGTAGCAGCCACCCTAAGGCTGGGCAGCATCCCCTCCTGTTGTAACAGGTAGCATGGACTACCTAGGTAGCTGCCCAGCCCCTGAAGCTGCTGCCTGCCCTGTGTACATCCATGCCTGCTCGCTGGGGACATATGTAGCGTGCTCTGGCAGAGCTCTCTTCTCCACAGCCACCCACCCCCTGCTCTGTGCCCTTCTGTGAAGGGCAGGGCAAGTTTGTCCCTATTTTTGCATCTCTCTTACTGTCTCTGACCCCATTTTTGCCATTTCCTGGCCCTCCAGAGCCTCAGCTGCCATCAACATGCAGTTTTAATTTGTAGATTTTTATCTGGGTCTTGGGAAAGGGAAGAGCAGAGGAGGTGCATGGGCAGCTGTGTGTGCAGAACAACATCCGGTTGGTTTCCTATCTGTTGGAGAAGGCTGTACAGAGCACACAGAGCCCTTACTAAACTGAGAGGCTCAAGAAATGTCTCAGTTTTCTGTATTTCTACTGCTACACAGCACAGACAACACAAAACTAGAATGTACATTTGCACAGTGGCTGCATGGCTGTGGACACCAGTGTCTGCCCAGCTTGCAGGAGGGCTGTCTGCTGCAGCCCAGTAGGAGACAGAAGGAAA
>JAOWBP010004377.1:665269-680153 GCA_028571105.1 Tragopan temminckii
CTCTCCTCTCCTCTCCTCTCCTCTCCTCTCCTCTCCTCTCCTCTCCTCTCCTCTCCTCTCCTCTCCTCTCCTCTCTTTTCCATCCTGGTAGACACAAGGCTGAACACAAGTCAGCAGTGTGCCTTTGCAGCTTAGAAGGCTAATGATATTCTTGGCTGCATTAGGCAAAGTGTCCCCAGTAAGGCAAGGTGATCCTCCCCCTCTAATCAGAATTGGTGAGGCTGCATCTGGAGTGCTGAGTCCAGTTCTGGGCTCCCAGACATACTGGAGAGAGTCTAATGAAGGGTTACCAATATGAAAAAAAAGGACTGGAGCATCTCTGCTTTCAGAGGCTGAGAGAGATGGGACTGATCAGTCTGGATAAGAGAAAGCTCAGGGGGATCTGAACAATGTCTATAAACACCTGAAGGGAGGATGCAAAAAAGATGGGATCAGGCTCTTTGCATCAGTACCCAGTGCCAGGACAAGAGGCAATGTGCACAAACTGGAACACAAGAGATTCTGCCTAAGCATCGGGAAGCACTTGTTAACAGTGTGTATGATGGAGCACTGGAACAAGTGCCCAGAGAAGTTGTGGAGGCTCTCCATGAAGAACTTGAAAAGCTGCCTGGACATGGTCCTGAGCAACCTGTTCTGGGTGGCCCTGCTGGAGCAGAGGTTGCACCACATGGCCTCCGAGGTCCCTTCCAATCTAAACCATGCTGTGATTCTGCGATACAACCAATGTGACATAGTGCAGAAATCAAATGCCTACATTCCCTGCCCTTCCTTTCATGCCTCACAAAACATGGGGAGACCTTTCCGTGGGAGGAGGAGTGAATGGATGGCATAGAAAAGCTGATGCAGATATTTAGCGAGGTGCTGCAGCTGCTGTATGCCATAACTGTTTGTCAGGACGTCCATGGATAGTTGTTGGATGGAGAAAGACAGCAACCCCATGGGCTGATGGTGGGAAATGTCTGTGAACTGAAAAAAACAAACAGAGCAGAAGTGGTGAAACCAGGGCTGGCACACACTCCCATGGGGCTGAGAAGGCACTCAGGGCCACAGATCAGTCCTTATTGACAGTGCTTCTTGGTTCTGCACCCTCCATAGCCATAAGCTGAACCACACTGGCTGCCTCTGTTTGAGCAATTGTGCCAAAGAGGAAAGCAAAAATCATTTTTCCAGCCCTAATTCTTCCAGACAACATTACACCAGCACCCAAGGATGACTGGCTCCTGGTCCCTTTGCTCTCCAGCTGAAGGATGTGGGGGGAGGAGCATTACTATGAATCATTGAAATGCAGCTACATTTCTCTGGGGCTCACCTAATGTTTCTGCTTTCCTGTAAAAGAGAAACAGACCATATTATTCCGAAAACAAAACACGGCAGGGAAAGTCACAGCAGTCCAGAACAAGTGAAAGTCAAAATGCCTGGAACAGGTGAAAAGTGCAGAAAAGTCTTCTCTGATGAAAACCAAAGAGGAATAGATCTCCAAGATCATTACGATAAAGGCTGTTTACCTCTCTGCCAGATCTCAGAGCTCCGCAAAGCCTCACTTGTTCTGACCTCCTCTCCTATCTCCTCTTCCCTCCCCACAGCCCCCACCACTCAGCACAGCCGTCTCTATGCAGTGTTTGCTCCTCCAGACCATTGCACAGACACGGGAAGCTGGAAGAGCTGTAGCTGACTGCACTGACTGGAGCTGCAGTGTGAGCAAAGCTGGGGGAGCTGCAGGCAGCTCATAGGTAGTAGTGGGGAACTAAAGAGAGAGAAGGGTCTGAACAGCATCTGTGAGAAGCAGAGGCAGAGAGATTGCTGCCAAGACAGCATTCCTCAATTTATGGGACAGGAAAGCTTATTAAAGCAAAACAAAGAAAGAAAGAAATTAAGACCTGAAAATAAGATTTGGTCTGAGCAAGGTAACATTCCCATTTGTTTTGCGTGTCAGACATTGCACATGATGAACTGTGAAGCCCTGGAAAGGCACAAACAATAAAACTTTTTTTTTTTTTTTTTTTTTCGTTTCTTTTTTTTTCTTCTGAGTGAATTACAGATTAAACTGTAGATTTCTCCTATTTTTATGGAAATAAATGCAAAGTTATTAAAATGTTCTCAGTCGGCTGTAGTGGGTTATGCTATATATGGTTAACAAACTGACCTGCACCCACTGCTTCCATTATTGTAACAGGGCTGGCTTGTTGATGCAATCAAAATGGGATTATGTCTCGTGCTGGGTGTTGGTATTGGAGGCAGGTGTGAGCACTCCAGCTGATACTGCTTGTACTGTCTTATGGCTTTTGCCTGTTCTTAGCAAAGGGATGGGTGCTGGTGGCTGCATGAGGCTGGCACTGAAGGAAAGCAGATGAGGCAGAATGGCTCTGTGCTGCTGTGCTTCTGCTCACAGTCTGAGAGGGGTCTGAGTGGGCCTGGCACTGCCTGTGGGTTGGCAGCCAGGAAGGAGCAGCACGAGCCTATGCTTTTTTCTGCTCTTCATCTATCCCAAAGACCATAGTATACCCAGGGCAGGGGCTGAAAGCTGTGTCAGCATCAGTGAGAAGAGAAAATGATGCTCATCTGGGAAGAAGGAGAAATCAGCTCCATGTTCTTGGGTCGGATGGAGACAAAGATGTTCCTGGGTTCCCTGTTTCCTTGGGGAGTATCAGCAGATCAGGTACTACCTGGTCTTCTGTGATGGGGCAGCAGGGCCTGACAGAGCTTGGGGATGTGAAATTGTATCTTTCCTTCCTCTTGTTAAAGATGCTTTGATTTATATACCTATTATTAGGTCCTGGCAACTTGAACAGATGTTTAAAGACACATGGCTGGAGCAGAGAGATAATTCCGTTTATTGCTTTAAAAAACGGTAAACAGAATTTCTATTTTTGAAAAAGAGGACTTATAGATCAGCCAGTGTAACTTCCATCTCCAGAAAAGTGGTGGGACTACTAATCAAGCCCACAAACCTGTACTGAAACAAATCAAGGAGAAGAAATAAAAACATTCAGTGAGAATGTGTCAGATCCAGCTCTTCTGTAACACTTGTGGATAGGAAAGAAGCAGCACATGTCATCCATCTTCTCTTTAACAAGGCTGCTGACATGGACATGACACTATCCAAAGCTTTTTGAGAAAACATTATCTGTATAAAACAGCTCAAGGTGGTGCAAAATGCTTAGAAAGGCACACACAGAAGGAGGATCTCACTGCATTGCTACATCCGACGAAGTCCCCTGTGCTATGTTTTCTCCTACAAAGTGGAGTGGATTAATAAGAAGGCAATTCAAAGGGAAGCATAGGGGCAGAGCAGGATTACAATTAGAAATGACTTCTAAGGAGTGCTTAGGATGTGAGGATGCTTACAGAAATAAATGCAGTCAGATTAACTTAGGAATGACCTACACAACATATATGGCAAAATGCTGTGCAGCTGCGCTGCCAAAGCAGAACAGGATCACAATGGGTCAAGTTCATTGGTGGTGCAACCCAGGTGTGAAAGGGATTGGCACTGGGCAGGCATGGTGCAGGCTGCACACATTGCTGAGGCCTCCTGCTCTGCTCTGCTGGGCATGCCCTCTGCTTGGGCTCCATGTCCTGCAGTATATCACATGGAGGGAGGTATAAGTCTGCTGAAGAGAGCCCAAGGGTCTGAAGGGAAGGCAAGTCATGCAGAAATTCAGGTTTCCTAGGGAACGCTGTGAAACTGAAGGTCAGTTTGGGGAAATCTGGGCTGAGGGGAACCCTAGTAAGTTTTTAGTTGTAGAAAAGGCAATAGAATCATAGAATCATAGAATCCTTAGAGTTGGAAGGAACCTTTAAAGGTCATCTTGAACAGGGATGTGCATAGCTTCATCAGGTGCCCAAAGCCTGATCCAGCCTGACTTTTAAAGTCTCCAGGGTTGGGGCACCCACCACATCACTGGGCAACCTGTTTCATTGCTTCACTGCCCCTGTTGTAAAGAAACTGAGCATTTTGCTCTTTGTTTCTCTGTTGGGTAAGTCTAGAAGTTGCAGGCTTGCATTTCAGGAGGGAGCTAAATGGACAGTTGTTCAGAGTTAGTGAAAGAAATTCACTAAGAGGAGGATGAACTGACCTATGCCAGGAATGACTGAAGGAAAGATGGCCTTGGCTTTGGGCAGGAAAATGTTTTCAGGTTTCTTCCAGACATACCTCGCATGCCCATATGGTTGTATGGACTTGTGGGGTGTAGCGCTCAGTTCTAGGCCTATGACAATGCTGCGATGTTTTATATCACTGCCTCCCAGACAGCTTCACTAGCTGAATGCTGTTTCTTGTCTAAGAGAACCCCTTTCACTCGGCTCATCTGTGCTCCTGCTGCACGAGCCATCCTTCATCCCGCAGAGATCCTTAAAGAAAGCAGCGGTGAATCCCTGCAGACAGCCCAGAGGCACCTTGGGGACTCAGGCGTTCCAAGAACCCTCTTTCTTGCCTCAAAGCACTGCCCATCCCGGCAGCCTTTCTAAACAACACCAAACGAGAGCTCCCTCTGTTTCTCTGGGGAGCACAGCGCACGGCAGCGCCAAGGAATGCGGCCTGCTGCGCTTGTTATGGCAGCACCGCCGTGATTTACGCCTGGCGGTAGGCCGTGGCGGAAGTAGCAAATCACCTCCTTCACACAGGCTCAAAAGGCAATTAGACAAATCCAAGGAAGAAATACCCACTGAGGCCATTAAACATCACGTCTTGCTCCTGGTTGAGGAAAGCCCTGCATCACTGAGCGCTGATTGAGGGAACTGCAGAGCACTGCTCTGTTTTTCCACATTTCTCTGGCTGGAGGGAGCAGCCCCTGCCCTCAGCTGGTGGGACCAGCCCTGTGTGCACATCTGTCTGAGGTGCCCACAGATCCGGTGGGTTAGTGTCGGGATGGAAGTGCTGTGTCTCAGCCTGGCCACATCCTGGGCTCCGTGCTTTGTGCTGCAGTTCAGGAGGAGCTGGGAGCTCTGGTCCCTCCCTGGGTAAGCTCATGGTTTCTGCTGCAAAGGATCAGGACAGGATTTAGCTCTGAGTGCTGCTTTGCCAAGCAGATTCTCCCCTGTGCTGGGCAACCAGTGGTACGACAAACTGGCAAAGCAGATGCACAGCAGTGTGCTGTTATCTAAGCAGCGCTGGAGTTTTCAGATGCAAATAGCTTATTGAGTTGGACGAAATTCACGGCAGTAAGTGTTCTTTTCTAACTTCACCGTACAAAAATATCTCTGAATAATAGGATTGCATTTTTCTAAAAATATTCTTTGTTGATTTACAGCAGTATCACATTAAAGCATGGCATTGGATCTCCTTCATTAATGAAATAAGACTCAAAAGTCTCATTAAACGAGTGATTTTCGCAGAGTAACTCAGTAAGCTATTTTTAATATTCTCATGGAGAGATGCCAGAGGATAATATTATGCTCTATAGCAGAGAAATATACTTTCAGACAGATTTGATTGACACTGAAGTGTGCTTGAGTGCTCCACATGAAGTGCCCAAGGAGAGAGCAGCTCTATGGCTGGTGTTGAGAAAACCCTGGCAGAAGGACATCCTGGTTACCACCCCAGCAATTGTGCTCCCCTCAGGTACCTGGGGAGGTCAGAAAGAAGGGTTGGTTCCTCTTCCTTCTCTCAAGGCATCAGGATGAACCACTGCTGCTTTCACACCAGGAGTGCTGCATCTCACTGGCTAAAGGGAACTGAAGGAAAACCTCTGCCCTTTTCCTGTGGCTCTCATAAAGGCTGGAATCCTGTCCCTTGCCCAATTTCCAGGTGGTGCACACTGCAGCTTTTCCAGTGTACTTTTCACTCTACTTTCTTCTCTCTTCCATGTCTCTCCACTTTCTTTATACATATATATACACATATACTTTTGGTGCTGCAATCTTGTACCAGGAGCAAGGAGCACAAAACATTGCTGTCCTAAATGACGTACAAATGAGCAAAGCGATACTTCCAAGCAGACTGTGCACCTTTGGTTGGAGCAAAGCACAGGCATGATCTCAGTTTCCTTTCTGCTATGCTGTGACTGCTCCTCTTCACATGATACCTATTTCAGACAGTCCCACACCGCAAGGGGCTATTTCAGGCGTAACGAGGGACTCTTATCAACTTTCAGGCTCATTTTCAGTGGAGCAAATCACTCTGCTGAGTGAGCAGGATCGCAGCACACGTGTCAGGGGCTGCCCAAGGCATTCGAGGCAGAAGGACATTTAAAACCACATTTCAAACACTGGTGCCTGACAAAAGCAGCCTCCTTCAGGGCCTCCAGAGCAAAGCTGCTAATTTTTCCCATTGAGAGTCCGAGGCTGCACAGAGTTCAGGGCAGCAGGTGTCCATCAGAGAGATAAGTGGGATGCTTTAGAGCTTCCAGGTGCATATTTGGATGACAGCAGCCAAAGTTTGGAGAAAACACAAAACGCAGATCAGGAGATTGTGTTATCCCTTCTGTGGTTTCAACAGAAGCATCAGAGAATGGGGAAATCTCACACCTTCCCAGGATAACCGTTCCATTCTGATTCTGTTCCCTGCTGGAAAGTGCCTGCATCCTCCTCACGTCATTGGTATTTGTGCAGAGATCACCAAGGTGGCAGAGAACTCTCACGGCAATGCCAGCACAGGTAATGCCCAACCATTATCTTTACATGACACACAGAGACTTAGGGTCTGTATGAAGCTCAGGTAATCTGCACAGCTCCCTCAAATTATTCTCATCTGTCCAGCAGATACTGCAAAGTAAAAGTCAAAATCAGCTGCCAAGTCTTATCTGGAAGCCAACATCACGCTCAGTCTTGGAAGTTGTTATTTAGAGCAACTACTGTGCTAGTGCAGCAAACAGGTCTGGGTCTTACACCTCAAAAAGCTGAAGTGATCATCACAGTCACACACGCTTGTCCCTGCCCTTGCCATGCCTATCACAGCATTGTAACTCGACTGCAGCATCTTGGGGTGATGCAGAACCATTCTGAGCTGTACCTGCCTGTGAAAACTTCTCATCAGCACTGAAGACACTCTTAGTCCAAAAGAAGTCTCTTGGCAGCACTAGCCTTTGCTTCCAAATGGGCCTCAATTGCAAACAGCTGGTCCTAATTCTGAAACCCCAAGAACCACAGGACGAGACTGCAGCATGCTTGAAAGCACCTTCAGGAATCTCTGGCAAGATCTCCATTGTGACAATGATGTTTATGGACTACATGTATCCATCAGGAAGAGATCTGTCATGTTTACGTTAACGTTACGATTCTTCTTGTTTTGCTAACATCTCTGCTAGTAACCGTGTTTCTTCTGAGCGCTGCTTCAGTGGTTTGCAAACGCATCCCTGAGCACAGAACGTGCAGTGCTTCTCCTGCTGGCTTCATATGAGTCCTGTAACAGATTTGGACAGCAATACTGTAACAAATCCACAGCCACCTTGGTCTCCATGCCTGTCACAGTGCAGCAGACCATGGCTGCTCATAGCTGCAGGCGACAGCAGCCCTGGCAGCCCAGTGCTCCTGCTGCTTGGGCAATGCTCTTCCAGTTGTGAACAGCCTCAAGCCTGTTCCAGGCTGCTCTGTGGTCCTGCAGAGCTTCTCGCTCCTATTCCCCTTGCAAACACAGGGGCTCATTGCCAGGGGTGCGCTGTTTGGCCAGCCTTCTGATGCCATCTCATAATTAGTAGTGCCTATATATGTCCTGGTCCCTTCTTTTCCTCTTGTCTTTAGCATCCCAGGGTAGCTGGAAGCTGCGCCTTGGTGTGAGCAGTGCTACTCAGTGTTTACTTTTACATTTCCAAACAATCTCTTGCATCCTGACCAGTTCAGCCATCCTTGGCTAAATGACATACCACTGAGGACAATGTCTATTGTCCTGCATGCTGCTCGCTGGCCAGAAGAGTGCTTCACATCTGGTATGAGCACTGTGGGACCGTGGCCTTGGGAGAAGCACCCATAAAAGGAACAAATCAAAGTTCGTTACCTCAAGCCCATCAGCGTACGGAATTCATGGGTAACAGCAGTGTGTGCTGGACCTCTAAAAGCCATCTGCAAATGCAGCATCAGCCACTGCAGCTCCATCAGTGCCTCCTGCAGGTCTTTGTGGGCGCCGGATTACCCAGCAGCAGCAGGAAGGTGAGGGTGGTGAGCACAGTGGTTCTGGGAGAGCTTAACAGAGCCCATGTTCTTAAAGCATGTCCCTCCCTGCAGCCTTGCAAGAGATGACATTGTGGATGCTGAGATAGCTGCTGCCATTTCTGCAAACACGGTGCTGTGTGCTTCAGATGGTGATTTATTTGCAGAATCTCCAGGATCTTCATTTGATTTTTGATCCTTCCTCTGTGATGGATGTCAAGTGTTGTAATTACTAAGCCTTAAGAGAAAACTCACTGAGATTATTTCCTTCCTTACTGTAAAGAAACAACCAGCAAAATTCAGAGAAATAAAGTAGCAGCAGCACAGCACAATTGGGCATGAGAAAATCCATGGCACAGCCAAGACCTCAACTACCAAAATGTTCCCAGTCCCAAAGTAGAGCACAGGGAGACAGGGCAGAAGGTGGCATAAAAAAGGTGGGAAAACAGAAACTGCAGCCATATGGTAAGGAAAGAAGAGGTCTTATCCCGGCCCCTAGAAAAGCCTGGTGAAGTACCCACACTGACCTCTTGTGTCCCCACATCGTAGCCTCCAGCCTCTGAGCAGCAGGATTTAGGAGGGCGAGGGAATAAAGACAAGGCAGCAGAGATTTCCTGTTCCTTCTGGGAGCTGTTGTGCAGGAGAAGCAATGTCTGTATAGCCCCAGGGTTGCAGCAGTAGCTATGGAGAGATTTTGCTGCTGCTCAGCAGCCTCAGAATGAGCAGCCTTCTCCCTCTATATCTGCACTATTCTCTACGTCCAAGTCAGAAATGGAGGCCTGATTTGGCCCTAACTGCATATATAACAAAGACACAGCTGTGAGCTTCCTCTCTTCTCATTTTAAAATACACGAGCTGGTTTGCACAGCCCTTTTCCCATCCATGGAGCTGTTCTCCAAACGCCACCCCAGCAAAATATTGGGAAGCAGCCACAGTGCTAAACATCTGCATAGACATATTGTGCCAGATGTAACCAGAAGATGATGCAGCACTGGGACTGGAGATGGATTCCTGGAAGTGCCCTCCACACCCACCCAAAACCAGCCATGAGAAAGCTGGATCCGCAACAAGAAACATGGGAACGGATTGCGAGGGCAGCCTGTCTGCTCCCCTGGGAGCTCGTGCTTGTCTCACCAGCAGAGAAATGGGCACACAAGGGAGCACCAGGGCAGGCTGAGCTATTGCCACAGGATCGTCACGGGCAGGAACTGGCCCTAGAGAACTTCCTGGCTGGAAATCAGATGTGGGAGCAAGCTCTGTGTCTGTCCCACCTCTCTTTCTGGTGCTCCCCAGCTATCCATGAGCTCCATGTTCTGGGCACGCACCAGGGCCACCTACACTTCACCCTGTACTGCTTCTAGTGCTGACAATTTCCATTGAGTTTGTGAAAAAAACAGCTCGCACTGCCCCACAGAGAATGTCGTGAGGATGATGTGGTGCTGTGTGGTTTCTGTGCCGTTCCTCTGTGAATTGTGCAGAGGTCAGACAGCTCGGAGTGAACTGCCTGCGGGGTTCTGCACGCACACGTGCATGTCCATGCTCACAAACACTTGCGCACACAGACGCAGATAGGACTTACGTACTTACTTTCCTTGTTGCCTCTTAATTTAAAACCCCATTCAGAGTGAAAATATCTGTTTCCTCTTTGTGAATGGACAAATCTAACACAGATGGCGCAGTAACTGGAAACATCTTTTGTTCCAGTATGTTCGTATATTCATTCTCTTCAAGGACAGAAGGTGCCATTTATGATCCTCTCTTCAGCATTCCTGATCATAGAATCATAGAATCATTTGAGTTGGAAGGGACCAAATGTCATCTATCAGGTGCTCAGAGCCCCATCCAGCCTGACCTTGGGCGTTTTCAGGGATGGGGCATCTATGACCTCTCTGGGCAACCTGTGCCAGTGCCTCACAACTATATTCTAAATCTCCCCTTCTTTCTGGGCTGCGAGAGCACATTACTAGCTCATGCCCAGCTTGCCATCCACTGGTGCCTCCAAGTCCTTTTTGGCAGAGCTGCACTCAATCCTTTCATCCCCCACTTTGTATTGGTAGTGGGAGTTGCCATGACCCTGGTGCAGACCTTGTTCTTGGATTTGTCAAACATCCTGAGGTTCCCCTGGGCCCAATGCTCAGCCTTTCTGGGTCTCTCTGGATGGCATCATATCCCTTTGGTGTGTTGACTGTACCCCACAGCTTGGTGTCATCCGCAAGATTTTTATGACTTGGTGATCTCCCACTAAAAACTGTGACAAGTCACCATTTCTTCCTCTTCTTCCAGTACCGAGAAAGCACTAGTTGAAAGGCTACCAGTGTCAGCAGTGATGGATCTGATGAAATGTGCTGGGGTGGAGCAAGGCTGACTTTCTTTTAATTGCAGTGAAGTTTTCATGTCTCCTATGACAGCTTTCTGTGACTCCTTTGGGATTCCTGCTCCAAATGAGAGCACTGGGAAACCAAATATGAAGCAAGCACCAGAGGAAGTTTCTGTGAGGTTTCTGCCTAAATTTGTGATTTCTTTTTACGTAGAAATGGACCGTTTGGAAGGAACCCACTAATTTGAGTTCAAGTGCTGCAGCTTACATTAAGTCCCTAGGTAAGCTGGCCTAATGGACAAATCACCATGAAGAAATATTTAAGCCTCATTTCGTAGCCAAAATGCACCCAACTTCTATTTGCAGCCAACAAATCCAGACAGAGACAGTATCAAAGATGATTTCCAGGTGAGAATCTGAAAATGGCTGCAGCAGTCTATGTCTTAACAGTGACCAAAGTAAGAGAGTAATAATGGACAAAAAGTGTCTGTAGTCAGAGAGTTCCTGAGTCAGAGATAAAATCTACATTTAATTGTTTTCAATGGATTTACTGGCCATGTGCAATTCAGTACCTGCAGGACCACAAACAGACCAATTTCACATACCCAATGCAAGTGCAGCAAGTCATCTGTAGGAGAGAAAGAAGGAAGTGGATAAACAGGAGTTTAAAGAAGAGAAAGAAGGAAGTGAGAGAATAACCAACCAGAAGATGCCTTTTCCTACCATTCCCCGTTAGATTTCATACTTGGGTATGCACATGCTTGTTCATTATCATTGCAAATATCTTATTGCCTCCAGAAATACTCACAGATCAAGAAAGCAACAAAAGGAAAACCACAACTGCAAATGATGTGAAACACAAAAAAATGGAAACTCAGCATGGAGACATGAGTGCTCTTGCCCCAGTGCAGCAGGGAAATTAAATCTTATAATTACTGACACTATTTTATCACAGGCATGGCTACCAGGGAGGACAACAGGCTGAGCATGGATACTGAACGCTGTTCTGATGGTGGTGTCAGGAGACCCAGAACCCCAGGGGCTCAGTCACAGAATCGTGGAATCATAGAATGGCTTGGGAAGGGATCCCAGTGATCATCAAGTTCCAACCGCCAGACAAACTAATCCAGTCCTGCTGGGTGCTGAGCAATGGTCCTGGCCAGGGGGACACACAGGCAGGCTGCAGCCTCACCCCAAGAATGGTCCCACTGAAGATAATGGAGGACCTGCTGGGCCTCAGCACCATGCTGCTTCGCAGTACTGAGGCTGTAATAACCAATAAAATGGGGTAACCCATGGAAGCTTCTCCAGAGCTGGTTCAGCACACATCCCTGGTGAGTAGGTCGGTGGAGATGCAATGAAAAGGACCATGAAAAAATGACTGTACCCATTTCAGTTTGGTTTCTGAAGGAGGAAACAAAGCAGCAGCTTTGACACATAGTGGAATGAAAATCCTTCTGAGAAACATCTCACAGAACACCTGAAAAAGAAACCCAGAAATGGGAGAAGTGAGGGGGTAAAGGTGGTCACAGAGAGCTGGGCATAGCCTTGTTGTTGGGTAGAGACTGGGGAGCTGGGTGCAACAAAGAGCAGTGCCAGATCTGGCTGGGGGAGAGAGGAACTGACTGCAGTCTCCCTGCCACCCTCCTAACCCTGCAGAGAAGGGAGCCCTGCCTGGGGAGCATGACCACGACACCTCTGTGTCCAGTGGGTTTCAGGGCTGGAAGGTGAATGTGGGACTTCACACATGAGAAAAAAAGATTCGAGATGATTCTCAGTCTATCAGACACATGACTGCAGGATACAGAGGTGCACCTGCCTCTGCAGGGAGCGCTTAGCAGGGTTGGCCATGTCTGCAAGCATCCCCGTGTATTAGGAGCTGGGAGAAAACAGTTCTGCAGCAGAGTTTGCTCTCCCCCGGCCAGTTTCTTTACCCTTGCTGACTGCAGCTAGCAAGGGCCAGGAGCCAAAAGCAAAGCTGATCATGAGGTGTCAGGAAATGTTTGCCATGACTTTATCCTTAAAATGACCCCTTGTAGATATTTTGCTCAGCAAAAGAAGGTCCTACCTAGCCTCTGTGGAGCACAGAGCAACACAGACCCCCAAGGAGGAGTGATGGGTCCCTGAGTAAACTCCTGTTTCAGTGACACCTAAATTCCAGATGGCCAACAGGGAATAGAGCAGGACAGTGATCGGGTCCACGGCAGGGCCCTCCTCTTGCTGCTGCTTCAATCACTCATCTAGACTGAGAACTTGGAAGACTTTTGAAGTGTGCCAGCAGGTGGGGTCCCACCTGCCTGTGTTAAAGAAAGAAAACAGATTCTAGAAACAAATGAACCTCTCAGGGCTTAATAGAAGAGTGATGTGTGTGGTGCTTGTGCAAGTGAGATGCAGCTCTGAACTCTGTTATGGAAACTGCTCTGTGACAAATATGCTATGAATGACTCGTCCTGAAACCATGCCAACATGTAGGTGCTGCTATCACAACATTTGATGACTTTAACTTACTGTGAGCGTTCTTGCGATAAATCATGGAAAACCTTGCTTGTGCTATCTTTAGTCACTGCAATGTTTCACAAGTCACTCACAGCTCTAAAAATACAGTTTATATCATTGGATTCCTGGAATTCTTTTAGTTCTTACATTCTGATTTAAGTGGCATTAAAGCTGGGCTGTGCGGTTCAAGGCTGCAGGCTGATATTTCATTGTGGATTAGATATCACCTGGGTTCAATACAATGTTTGCAATATTTATTTGATTTGGATCCAAAGGTAATTTGGAAAATCTTCTTGTAGATACACCTCGTACCTGGCTATGTGGAACAAGGGCTAGATTTTGTTTGGGACTAGATAGTAATTTAATAACCTTTCCAATATAGAATTAAACTAAAACACATGCTCACCACAAGAGCTGAGAGGACTGTTTAGGGTTTTCTCCCCAAAACCTGCAGATACCTTTCCTCTTCTGGCCTATGCACTCTGATGTTGTGATGACTTCTGGGTCAGACATCTCTCTCTCCTTTATTTTTGCTTCACTTACATGTCTTTTGTAATAACTGTTGATTCAGAAACACCAAGAGCAAAAAAGTCTTGACCTCCCACTAGCCTTTCTGGATTTGATTACCAGCTCACCAATGGCTGATAGTTTGAGCAGAATTTAATGCTTTAATTTTCCTTGATAGCGACTATGAAGCACGTTACTTTTTTTTTTATCCCAACTGGCAGCTCAACAAAGCCCTGCAATAAAAAGCTCCATTTGTGTAATAAACTGTTGTACAATCTACTACTTATGAACATGGGTCCTGAAAATGTGCAACCTTTCTGCACATTACATTAAACGCAAACCAGATGGGCACTTGAAAATCCTCCCCTTTGTTGCAAGGGGCTAAAGGAACTGGTGGTCAGAGGGTCTACTTCACTATACAAATAAACAGAAAAGTTTAACTACATTGTTTTCCAAAATCAGCAATGGGAAACCTATGTGGAAACATTATGAGCAGTTAGCAAATGCTGCTGAACTGGAGTAGGCACAAGGGGAGCTTTTCAGTTCTCTTAAATGCAACTGCCTAAACGGCAGTGGTAGGGTCCATCTCATGCAGCTTTCCAGCTAGCAGCCTCTGGCCCCATGCCTCCAGACCGGAGACATGGCCTGCAGCTGAAGCCCTGACACTCAAACATGGTTACACATTGACATGCTTGGAGAAACAAACGGATAGAATTAAACTCTTCCCCAACACATCTCAGCCAGAGCTGGTCATGTAAAGTCCAACAGTCATTGGAGAGAAGTGGAAACCTCCAGAGGGGACTGAGTCCATTCTGAGCAGGGTTTCAAAGGCAGAGAAACCTCATCAGACCAGACAGACCTCGTATTTAGGTAACTCTCTAACTGAAATACATCTCACTCTTGGAGTACTAGAGGCTGGGAACAAGGGATCACAACACTGAACTTTGCTATATCTGGTTGTACCAGAAGATGCCCAACACTTCGCACACTGAGCGCGTGTACTGAAACAGTTTTTGAGGAGCTACTTGATGTGAAGTAGCTCCTTCATGTCCTCTCATCCCTACTTGTGATTACAAGAGGTACCACAAAATTCTTTCTGAAATCCACCTAGTCAAATTGACACTGGCAGAGATGCTTGTCTAAAGCATTATATGATTTATAGGGCTTGCATTGTTACCACCTTCCCTAGGGATGCGTGCAGAGAGTCACACAGAAGAAGGACAGGATAAGGATAGTTTTGATGCAAGCCACTGGAGATGAGCAGAGAAAAGTGTTGTATAGGTGTTACCATGGTATGAATGCCACAGATAAAGAAGAGGTGTGTGGCATGGTGGGATGAGATGAGATGAGATGAGATTGGATGGAAAGCAGGATATTATCCTGAAGAAAATGACCCTGGGATCATTGATACTTTAGAATGCTATCACTGGCCCTACTGTCAAGACCCAAGAAGGTTTTATGTGGATCTGGAAGGGAAAAGTA
>JAOWBP010004377.1:681602-712600 GCA_028571105.1 Tragopan temminckii
TGTGGTGGCTTACAGGTGAAGGCAGGTGACTGCTGTGTACCACTGCAGAGGATCACCCGCAGAGCTGGAGATGCCACCCTTCCTCATTTCCCTGCTGAATGCTCATCAGGCAGCTCCACAAGCGCAGCAGGAGCTGTCCCAGCAGGGACCATGACATCAAAGGCAGGCCACGAGATGCGTGATTCTTGGCAGGCCCACCTGCTCCTGAGATGATGTGAGATGAAGGAAGATGGCTGTTCCTGAACAGGGTCAGTAAGAAGAGCCAAGCCCTCACATTATCTGAATGTGCTAAAGAAAGGGAAAAACAGCAAAAGGAGGAGAGCAAAGGGCTGGAGGGATGCCCAGCCTGTGCAAACAACCCATGCAGGAGTGGAGCCATGTCCTGATGGACCACCAAGCTGATGGCCATGCAGGGCATGAGTCTCCAAGAAACATAAATTGGAAAGCTATAGAGGAAATATGAATGTTATGCATCACCAGGCAGTCTTAACTTTGTCATTTCACCGGTCCACATCATTGTTGCCTTTGGTATCATGTTATCTTAAGAATACTTCGATATCTGAGACTGTAGGAAAAAAGTGCACTCATTGGTGTGACTTAATCTGACTATGGGCAGAGTTTGGGCCTGATTCTCTGCTGTGTTATTCCAGGCTGACACCAGTACGTTGCCACGATGACATCATTTGGATTATTTCTGATTTATAGTGATTGAGAAAAATTGGGTCCTGTACAATAATGCAAACAATCAGAGACACAAAGCAAAAATAGTGCCTTCAAGCTGCACTTTCACATTGCACGATATTTTGAACTCTTAATATTGAAAGCCTTAGAGTGCACAAAGAGGAATTTTCTTCATTTCATATATTATACAGTTGCCTGAAAGAAATGGCAAACAGCTCCTCAGCCTGAATATCCTTTGCATAGGCTGAATTGTGTTGTTTTTCTTTTTCTATCAACCTTCTTCCAACAGATCTCCCCTGAAACCTGGATCAACATCTGCCAACATGACTAGTTTCTGGACACATGGCCAAGGAAACAAAAATGAACCTTGCCGAGGCCCAGGCCAAGTTCACTGATCTGAAGCAAATTTGCTGAACATTCAGATTACTTTAAGCATCCAGCACTCTTTGAGAGCAGAAACAAGTCTATCAGAATGTTTGCAACCAAAATTCTGCTCGACTGACCAACCTCACACCACACTTACTCCCCAACAAATTCCATTATTATCATCAGAACATCACTCTCTTCCTAAGACCTTGAAATGCTACATTTCAGCCCCAAATCATATCAAGCACTTGGATGCAAAGAGCATAACAACTACCTCATGGCTGACAGCAGTACTTAAGCACAACAAGAAATATTGAGCTGAGGAGCAACTTCCATTAAATCTTAAAATGTTGCCACCAGAAATACCTTCAAAAACACCACAGAAAAGAATAATGAGCCACAACCCAGCACACGCAAAAGATGCTGCTCAGCACTGATCCAGTTGTGCACGTTCATTTTCCCCCTCTTGCTGCCACGGAGAGGCACTCACCATTCTTCCGCTCTGCAAAAGGGGGTGGCTGGAGCTTGGTGCCATCCCTCACTTCACCCGCAGCCTTTTCTTTGGGTGCCTTCTCTTCCTCATTTCCACTTGGTGCACTTTTGTGGTCCGAGCGGTCCTGTTTGATCACACCATTCATCACCGTGCCTGTAGGGACCGGTCCAGATTCTGACTGCTCCACTTTGGATGCTCAAATGAAGAACCAGACACCAAAGTGACCTCTGGAAGAGAAGAAGAGCAGGTAAGAATGAAACTCCCAATCAGCCTTTGGGATTGTGAATGAAGACTGGCATTTGTAAAGCAATCACAGACATGCATTAGCAACATTTCAGAAGAAGGCTTCAGAATTTGTTACTGCCTGCTTGATTCTGTCCACCGTGCCTGCTCAGTCTGCGTCATTGGCTGCTCTGCTGGACAAATTTCCAACCATAAGCACCGGATATCTGCAGAAAGCCAGGGATGTTGTGAAAAAACACAGTCATGGGGAATCCACCTAAGAGAGCACTTTAACTGTTCGAAATGCAGAACAGATCTATAAATGGAGAACAACCTTTCTTTATGTAAGGCTCTGGTTAGCAGAGCAAACTGGGTGATGTAATTAGTGCACACAGCACAGAAGAGGCTGCTAATTGCATGGTACAGGCAGTAAAAGAGAAATAGCAAACAGCAGCTAGCCTTTATGTCAGAACATGTACCAACATCCTGCAAAGTAAAATATGCATGCAAAATTATTCTTTGATTAACATACGTAGTGGAGTTAAAGCCTTTATGAAGAATTTCACCAGATTAGGTAACAGTTTTTGAGAGTTCGACGAGGACGAGGAGGTTTGTTTGTTTGTTTACTATATTGTTCTACTGTGAGTTTTAAGCAGGAATGCTTCAGGAAAACTCCCAGGAAATTCTGTACACTTACATTACACTTCCACAAAACATTTAGGGAAGGAAGGAGCTTCCTTTGGTGGCACTCATACCTCACTGGAGGGGAGGGAAGGATCCAGCTCACGCCAAAAGTCTTTGTGGGGTGCACGCGCATGACCTGGGAGAAGCTGCTGACACTAAGTGCAGCAGCACAAAGCTGGAAGAATCATTTCAATAAACTGTTTTGTGAAAAAAAAAAGCCCATCCAGATGCTAAGTGAAAGTGAATGCCTGTAAAAATCAGCACCAGCTCCTAATGAGTCCCATCAGGAAAGAGCTGAGGAGAGCTAAAAAAGGTCATTTGCAGAGAACAAGAATAGAAAAGTGCAAGATTGATTCAGTGATAAAATCTGATTTAATACAAAAAAACTTACCAATTTACTGTATAAGGAAGTAAGAATGGTGTGTTGTATACGATACCATCTCCTCCACGCTATGCATGCCAGGACTTTCTCACACCCCTCTTCCTACTCAGCACCACTCATATTTTGCCATCTGCTTTCTCCTTCCATCCACCTCTCTGCCTACCCCAGCCTGCCCTCACCACTGCCCTGGCCTTGTCCCATTGGCAGCAGGACCATCTGCATCCGTCTGTCCTGCATTTCATTGCCAGGTGAGATTGTCCAGAGAGGTATGGTGCTGTGTCCTTGAAGGCACTCAAGGTCAGGCTGGATGGGGCTCTGAGCACCTGATGGACTTGTAGGTGTCAGTGTCCGTTGCAAGGGGGTTGCACTAGATAACCTTTAAGGGTCCCTTCCAACTCAAATGATTTCATGATTCTATGGGTTTATCCAGTGCCCATGCAGTGTTCAGAGAGGAAGTCCTAGGTGTGCCTGTATCTCTTTATTGCTTTACAGATGGGACATAAGCTGTCCCCATGTGCAGCCCCTGGGACAGACTGTGTTCTTCCCCACCCTGGTGGCTGGGCTCTGAAATAAAATGCAGACTTGCTCAATCAGACTTCAGTCCTTACCTGGGAAAAACTCCTCACCAGTCCCTCCTTTCTTCCTTGTGCTTCCCACCACTGCCTATTCCACTGGTCTTTGCAGCCCTTTCCCCATCTCCTATGCACAATAATTTCTACCAAAGCCCGTTATGCTACATACTACACATGGCCATGCCCTGGAAACAGCCCTGCAGGCACCCAGATGGGCCAGGGCTTTGTTGCACACCAAATCTTTGAACTGATGTTCTCAGTTTCCAAGTCCAAGTGAGTGTTTTTTAGCTCCCTTGGGCAGCGCATGTTCTCCTCTCTAGTGGTGCAATTGCTGTACTGCCCCATCCCCGTTGCTGTACACCCATCACCGGCGTCTGTAGGGCTGTAGACCCACTTTGGCAGCGTTATCTCCAAAGTTTTCCATTCAATTCATGACTAACGTGGAGCATGCAATAAGTGTTTACATTACTACTTTAAAATGTACATTTTTTAACTTTTAGAAGTTGCTGATATAATGCATCTTTCCAGTGGAATAGTGGGTGATGACAGGACAATCCAGCAAACTGCATCTGCTTACAAAAATGAGACTTTGTTCAACTGAACACTAAATCTTTGATAAATTAGTCGGGGCTTTGGTGACGTACATGTTGAACCAATATGACAGTTTTATATGGATTATTATTATTAATGTTTTTGAAAAATAGAGAGTGTGAGCCAGACATCCAGTGCTGAAGCTGCAAGACCACCAGCAGAGGCAAGAGTCTTTTCAGGAAGGCTTCTTCCAGGCACTGTGTACAATCTTTTTGCACTCAGAGCATATGCAACATTTTAATTTGCAGTGATTGTACCGAAGTCCTTTCTGTCTGAGCCAGGAGGTCACCCTGCGGCCCCGGCCATGCATGCTTTCACAACACACTCAAGTACCACTGGTTCAATGGTGTTTTTTTTTTCTTTTTTTTTTTTTTTTCTGCAGTCAAATTTGGCCTCAAAACATTCCACATTGTTCACTCACTTCAGCCTGAACTGATTGTATTTATAAAGCTTAAGCACACTTTTGAGCCTCAGAGCACATCTCCCATCAACCACTACTGCCAACACATAAATTGCAAGGCCGTACACAGTACAGGCTGTCCCCCATCTCTTTCTGCCTATAATTATTAAATTCATAAAGCTGGACTACCATGGTAGTTCATGGGTGCTTACTTCCACAACACTGGCTATCCTCTGCAGCTGAGGCTTGGTTCACAAGGACCAGTTCTGTTTCCTTGTAGATGTACAAGTCTGATGATACAAAAAGAGTAGCTGAGGAAACTAGAACTGTTCAGTTTGGAGGAGGTTTAGGGGAGACCTTATTGCTTTCCATAACTGCTCGAAAGGAGGTTGTGGAGAGGTGGGGATTGGCATCTTCTTCCAGGTAACAGTGATAAGACAAGAGGTGATGGCCTCAAGTTGTGCCAGCAGACATTCAGGTTGGATATGAGCTGGAGTGCGATCGCACAGCGGGACAACCAGGGGATCAGGCCCAGATAGCATGGGATCTCAAAAGGCAGGTCCTGATTGACCAACCTGATCTCCTGTGATCGAGTGACCCGCTTGGTGGAAGAGGGAAAGCTTGTTGATGTAGTCTACCTAGACTTCACAGAATCACAGAATTGCAGGGGTTGGAAGAGACATCAAGAGATCGAGTCCAACTGCCCCAGCTAAAGCAGGTGCTCTACACTAGGTTGCACAGGTAGGTGTCCAGATGGGTCTTGAGAGATCTGGAGAACAAATCTTATGGAGAGCAGCTGAGGGAACTGGGATGGGTCAGTCTGGAGAAGAGGAGGCTCACAGGAGACCTCATGGCTCTGTGCAACTCCCTGACAGGAGGTTCTTGCAAGATAGGAGTTGGCCTCTTCTCTCAGGTAACAGCGAGAGGAAAAGAAGTGGTGGCCTCAAGTTGCACTAAGGGAGGTTTAAATTCGATATTAGGAAAACATTATTGTCAGGAAGAGTGGTGAGGCATTGGAATGGGCTGCCCAGGGAGATGGTTGAGTCACTATTCCTGGAGGTGTTCAAGGAACATGGAGATGTGGCAGTGAGGGACATGGTTTGGTAGGCATGGTGGGAGTGGGCTGATGGTCAGACTAGATAATCTTAGAGGTCTTTTCTAACCTGGATGGCTTTACAATTCTATGATTCTGTATGTGCCCAGAAATAAAGGCTCAGATGGGGTTCAGGTTGCATCCCTTTCCCAAGGACTTTGGCACTTAAATCTAGTGTCTCCTGAGAGCTACACTTGTTGGTCTGGGAGGAGCACCATGAGCACATCCTGCCTGGCCAGATCTTTTCCTGGGGTTGATCAGTCATATCTGCAATGGCCAGGCAGTTCATCTCATGCATGGCTTTTCAGGAAAACCCACAGACTCCCCATCAGATGCAATATGTGCGTCTCACTGCCACTTCCTAGCGCTCTTTCTGCCAAAGCTGAGGGCGTGGGAACACCACCCTCCAACACCAACGGAGAAGAGAAAGAAAACATACCAACCATGGCATCCCCAAGGCTGGAGATGGATGCTGAACTGGAGCCTGAGCCCTGCATCCCTTGGATACCTGTCTGCCCCTGGATCAGTGACTTGCAAGGTGTCTGTGGCAGCCTTGGGCACAGCCTTCCTCCCACTCTTGCATCAGAGGTAATGCAGTAACACACCCAGCCAGGGTGCTCACCTGTTCTCCCATCTCCCCAGATGGTGCAATGCCCACCAACAAGTGCCGTTTGAATTCACTCAGCATTAGCTGGAGGAAGAGCCCAAGCCCCCACCCACCTATGCATGTAGCCTCAGGCTCTGCACACTGCTCTGGGTTTGTCAGAGTTGGAAAGGAGCTGTTTTCCCACACTGCAAAACTTTCCGTGATTTTTATAATTTTTCCTTATCCCAAATGGGGATAAAATAAACATGAGTAGAAAAAAAAAAAAAAAGAAAAAAAAGGGTAGCGGGTCAGTCATGAATTTTCACAGTATAATTTTAGAATATTTTAATCTTTAAAAATTTTTAACCTCTTCTTAGTAAAAATTAACAAAACCAGTAAGATTAAAACTGATTTTAAGAAGTTGAAGAAAAAAAAAATGAAAGAGGAAGAAAAGGATCAGTCTCCTTAGAGTAGCATCTGTCACACTAACCATGCAGCACTCCAAGTGTGATCCATTGCTGAGCAGAACAATTTGGGATACTTCTGCCTCGCTGACAGTCAGGGTACAGACCCTACAGGGCACAGATGCTATGGTAGCTGGACTGGTAGCATCTGCACAGGCATGAGACCCATTTTTGGACACCGGGCTCCTGCCTGTGGCTTGCAGAGGCTGAGGCACAACACCTGGAACAAACATTGCTTCTTACCACCAGAAATGGTCCAATGAATGGTGCTGCCAGAAGGCCAGACCCTCCCTTACGTTGCTGTGATGCAACACTGATGGCTTTGCTCTCTGCTTACTCTCTGCTCAAGGTGGACCTCTATGCCTAATCTTGTTCACTTTCCATCTTCTCATATTTTCCCCTGTGCCACCTTCTGCATGCACTCAGACAGGAATAAGCAGAGCTTACATTTCCTCAGATACTGGATCCATCTAAATCCTCCCCTGCTTTCCTGTTTGCTCTGTCAGCTGTTGAAGTGGAAGTAAATACATTTCTCTCTAATGCACGTGCAGTGTTTCTTAGGCAATCCTGATCCACCATAAAACTTTAAATACCCAAAGAGAAAAACCAGGAGAGAGATGGTCAGAGATGCAGTTCAGCCTTATCAAATTCTTCACGTGTTTGTTGTGGTGTGTTTGTATTCCTGGGCTTCTGCTTGCAGGAATGTTGCTGATAAAACCATCTCACTAAACACGGACGTTGTGTGTTCTAGCTGATGTTTACAGTGCACAGACAGTAAGAGCAGCCCTGGATTCCTGCAGACAGAAGTCCCATGGACATTTGCACTATTGTGCTGTGAATGCTGATCAAACCCTGCTACGTACAAGTTCCAGCAGGACCCTGCCTGGTCTTCCTTCAAGCCACATCGTATCTGGCAAGACAGATGAGAACTCTGAGTGCTCACCCCACACTCAGAACAACGAGAGACCTTTGGTCCTCTGAGACCAGCCCGGGGCTGCAAGGGAATTTACCATAACCATGAGTTTGCTGTTTTCCTTGCAGATGATGTCTTCTTTGCATGATTCCCCTCACTGAACTCCCTCATGCCTGCTGAGGATGCAGAAAGCCCCATCCTGTAATGGAGCAGAGTGCAGTGGCACTGTGCAGAGCCCACAGGCTCTTTCCCACAGATCTGTGCATTCCTCCCGTGCCCCAGAGCAGTGACCTGCTCACCATTCCATCCTCCGCACAAGGAGCTCTGCTCAGGAGGACTGCCTGGAAAGGCAGCCAGGAGACTTCCTCAGCAAATGGAAAACAAACCAAGGAAACCTGCCACCAGCCTGGAGACCCCCCCCCTCCACCAATGAGCTATTTTATGCTGCTTTTTGTGCAAGTCTTGCATGGAACCAGTGCCAAGACTCCATGAGCAAAGCCGTGCGAACACGATGCCATAAAATCTTCACTCAAGGCAAATTCTCCTAGTGTTTGGTCACATTCTGATCCCCACGCTTAGCAAACTTTGCCAACTCTTCACACCCCCAGGGATTTTAGGGTAGTATCTCCTTCCCAGCCTCTACATTCCCAGTGTTGATATCTGCTACAAGATGCCCAAAGGCTATGGGGCCAGACATGTCAGCAGCGAGTCCTGTGATGGAAAATGGCAGCTGTCTTTGTTCAAGACATCTCCTGGCCTTCAGCCTGTGGAGGATGATGATAGATATGGGCTGTTCTCAGGAGAACATCTCAGCTCTGCCCTCAGCCCCATCCCCTCGAGCTATTTTCAAAAGAAGTGATTTCTCGTTCATTTTTCATTGAATGGAGCTTTTAAGTGGTGAAAAATGACAGAGGAAGTGGTGATTAGGAAACAGGTCATTAATCCAGATCCTCTCAGGACCCACATCTCCATCAGCCATGTAAACAGGCTGAGAATATCTGGGACAAAACCAGAAAAAAATAAACGCTTCTTCAAGGTAGTATGAACAGTGAACAGATCCACTGGTGCTAATTCATTGAGAACTAGTTCCCTGATTGTGCATCCATTCTCATAGGACATTTCTGGAACCCAAAAGCCCAACCTAGGATGGAGACTCCCTATATAAAGCAATTTACTAAATTGCAGTAGCATCCACAGTGACCTATTCATTTGACGAGGGTACACCATATGTAGCAAAGAGAAAATGAGAAGAACCTTAAAAATGAGACTGAATGACAGTGGTTTGACATAGCATGATGTGGTGACTGTTAGAAGGAAGTGAGGCTGCCAATGATGTAGCCACAGTGTGACATTTTGGCAACAGGTATCTCTCTGAAGGCAGCCCCATTGGGGGCTCTGACTATCAGCAGGACATCCCAAGGTCTTTGAGTCTCCTGATTCACAGCAGTTTGGAACAAAGTCTTTCTTTGCTCCAAATGGCATTTGTCACAGCCCTGCACATCCACACCCAGCACACAAGTTCTCCCTGCATCACTCATTACACCAGATCTGGCACACTGCCCTCCTGATGTGGTTGGGAATGAAAACCTGAGCACTTGTTGACGACACTGCACAGAAGAGCTGGGTATTTGGAGGAATTTTGAGGAGCTGTAAGAGTAAAATTTCATTTCTGAATGTCAAGGACAGAGAACGTGTGTTCATATTGACACAGCTGAACACTCCACATGTCTCAGCTCCTCAGCTCCTGCTCTTTTACAGGCCTTACTCAGGTCTGGCCATGGCAATAGCATTGACCAGGCATGGATGGCAATCCCAGGGCTGGTTCTTTGGCGAAAGCTACAACACAGCTCCAGTAGTTCCCAGAAGTGCAGTGCGGTGAATGGAGAAGTGTTGAGAGCTGAGACACAATAAAGGTGATCACAGTCAGCCACAGCCTTTGCCTTGACCATGGGGAGCCCTGGGCAAGGCACAGGAATTACCAGCCCTCATTGCATGTCTGCTGTATTTCTGCCCCTGTCTGGAGGTTAGAAGTACTTACGGACTGCAATTCACATGCTACCTGGCAGTTACCACCAGTTCTTAGCACATTTGATGTACCCAGGGCTATTTCCCAGCAAAATAGTCTGCTGGAAATACTACTGTATTTCTGGACAACACATGCACGTAGTTCTGAGTTAGACTCCTCCTTATGAATCTGGACCATGCTTATAGTTTTCAAACCAATCTTGAAATAAACTTAAAGCAATTATATTCCAAGTATGCTAAAAAGCAGATATCAACCTCAAATCTGTTTTTGCTGCTTGTCCTGCTTGTAAAAGTGCTTTTAGGCCAATCTCATTAATTGTCCAGGTCTGAGTCACAAATCCTGTATGCTGTGGCTGGTGATGCTGGATCATACTGGTTGCAGGGACCTGCACACCTTGATTGGCTGAGGAGACAGAGAGGATGAGATTTGTGATACAAGCTCTTATTTCTAAACTATTACTTGAGATGATTCATAGAATCATAGAAGCATTAAGGTTGGAAAGACCACTAAGATCATCTAGTTTTAGGCCTTTTTCTTGATTGCCTCCAGGAATGGTGACTCAACCACCTCCCTGCACAACCTGTTCTAATGCCTCACCACTCTTTCCCAGAATAAATTTTTGCCAATTCCAACCTGAACCTCCCCTCATTTATCTTAAGGCCACCACTTCTTGTCCTATCACTGTTATCTGGGAGCAGAAGCTGAGCCCCACCTTGACACTGCCACTTTTCAGGGGGTTGTAGGGAGCCATGAGGTCTCCTGTGAGCCTCCTCTTCTCCAGACTGACCCATCCCAGTTCCCTCAGCCACTTCCCATAAGATTTGTGCTCCAGACCCCTCGCAGCCCCAGTGCCCTCCTCTGGATATACTCCAGGACCTTAATGTCTTTCTTGTAGTGAGGGGCCCAACACTGAACACAGCACTCGAGGTGCGGCCTAACCAGTGCTGGAACAGGATGAAGATAAGCTCCTGCTCCGCTGGCTGCACTATTGCTTATAAAAGCCAGGATACCACTGGCCTTCTTGACCACCTGGGCACACTGCTGGCTCATGTTCAGCCAAGCATCAACCAACAGCTCCAGGTCCTTTTCCTCCACATTTCCTCCACCTCCTTTCTTCCAGCCACTCTGCCCCAGATCTGTAGCATTTCCTGGGGTTGTTGTGGCCATAGTGCAGGACCCAACACTAGGTCTTGTTGAAGGTGGTTTCTGGAAGTGCCCCCTGGTATTTAACACTGCCAACATCACTGTTACCGTCAATCCTGGCACTGCTAAACTCCTATTGCCAATTCACAGCTCTGATGGTCACAAAATGAGTATGTTTCATATTTCAGTGAAGTATGGAAAGTTACTGAGGTCAGCCCTTACAGAAGGCTTACCCATCCTATTTTGATATTTGTGGGCACAAACGTTCAGAATCTAGGCTATGTTTTCACATAGCTAAGCTTTGAATTCAGAAAAGAAAACACTGAAAAGAACTATCCTGGACTCAGACACTTGCAGTCCTCTGTCAGAAGGCTGGTGGTGGCTCCTGTCAGGCTGCTTTGTCTACGAGGGACCCTGCAGCACCGAACTGAAATACCTGCTGAGGCCTCTCAGCCCACACAGTCCAATGTAGAGCAGCTTCTGTCATTTGAATGTCTTCGGCTACTGCTGCACCATTTAATCGTGTCCTAATTTTGTGGCATTTGCGGTTTTTGACTGATCTTTGTCTCCTATTTTGTTGCATTTTAGAAACATAATAAAATCTTTCAAAACAACTGAAAGCACGGCAGAGATTTGAAATGGAAAATGAGCGCAAAGTGGGCCCATGCCTCTCTACTAGATGCCAGTAGGAGGGGAAGAAACCAAACCCACAGTGACAATCACTATTAATAAAGTGATGAAGGCAGAGGTGCAACTGGAGGCAGCTCATGTGCCTGGGACGTCCCTTGGTCCAGTGTGGGGGCTCTGCCAACTGCAGTTGGCACAGGGAGCATTCAGTGAGTGGGAAAGGCCACAGAATGACCTAGCAGGGCTTTGGGAAAGATCCCAGTCTGCTGGCAGAGGCTCCATACCCAGGCGATATGTTCCCACTGCAGTGGGCACTGACCTGAGCCTGACCACGCAGTGCTTGTTGGGTGGGTCAGGCCCAGATGGGCCCTGTGCATTGCCTCTGTAACCCTGTGGGTCTGAGCATTGAACATGGCCAATGATGGGGGTCACATCCAACTTCTGCTATTCAGCCTTTAGACCTCCACTGCACACTGCAGCCTCATTCCAGAGCCATCATGTTCTCCATCAGTCACGTGTGGTCTCAGAAACAGCACGCAGACATCCTCTGTGGTCATGGCTGGGATAGAATAGCCCTCAGGATGTCCTGGAGGCCCACAGTGCTGAGCTAGAATGATTCTGACTGCAGAGCCCAACTTGGGCCAGTGGCTCCAGCTAGGACCATTCTGCGAGGGTCATCTCTCCAGAGTTCTGTACTCCCCAGACACATCTGTGAATCAGTGCTGAGCCCTGCAGAGGTCTCCAGGGCTCATTTTTCTGAAAATTCATTTCTACAACTTTGTATCACATACACTGTGACTGGAAACCAAGAATGGAACATGGGTGGAGCTGACACAAACGGGAGATGTCTTCAGGACTTGTGTGAAAGACTGTTTCAGTCATTCCCTCTATTGGTTTTAAGTACTCCTCATGCCCTGGGTCCCAAAAAGCTGCCAGATTTAATGTAGCTAAGTCTGGGATGATCTTCATTCTCTAGGACTTGCTTGTTGTCGTATGGACCAAAAGGCCTAGGCCACGTCATCATAACCAGACTAGGATTGTCAAGCAGAGAGGCCCTCTCAATCCCTATTTGGATTGGTAACTTTTTGTTAGGAATGGGAACCCCTTTTGAGGCAAAAGAAGTATCCCGTGATTTTGCAACATGCTGCAGGACACACAGGTGCCCATTTTGAATGAAAGAGGCTAGCTTGGTGAACCCAAGATCGATGTCACTCAGCAGGAGCGTCACTCATTTACTGCTCCATGGTAGCAGTGTCCATTGGAGTGAACAATTCCAAAAAACCTTCATGGGCTGAAGAAAGGTCACACATCCAAGCTCTGAAGGAGATCCAAGCAGCTACCGGACAGATTGTCGGATATTGAAGAGGGACACAGAACTAGGGAATTGGCATCATTCTTTGGCTCTGATCTTCAGCAATAACCTCAGTGAACAAAGATGGCCCAGAAAGCCAGCCATATCTTGGGCTGCACCAAAAGAAGCATGTTCAATAAGGTGAAAGCGGTGATCCTGCCTCTCTCCTCTGTGCTGTGAAACCTCACCTGGAGCACTGCATCCAGATGGGGAGTTCTCAGCACAGGAGAGATGTGGACCTGTTGGAGTGCATCCAGAGGAGAGCCACAAAAATGGTTCCAGGGATGGAGCACCTCCCCTATGAGGACAGGGTGAGAGAGCTGGGGCTGATCAACCTGGAGAAGAGAAGGTCTAGGAAGATCTGAAAGTGGCCTGTCAATATATAAAGAGGGGCTATAAGAAAGGGGACAGCAGGGTCGCTTGTGATAGGGCAAGGGGGAATGGTTTCAAACTAAAGAAGGGGACATTTAGATTGGATATCAGGAAGAATTTTTTTACAGTAAAGGTGGTGAGGCACTGGAACAGATTGCCCAGAGAGATGGTGGATGTCACATCCCTGAAGACGTTAGAGATTGGGCTGGACAAGGATTTGAGTATCTAATAGAGCTGTGGGTGTCCCTGCTCACTGCAGGGGAGTTGAACCGGGTGATTTTAAGGGTCCCTTCCAATTCAAACGACTCTATGATTCTATGATTCCAGGATCTGTCCGCTCTCTCCACACTTACAGAACTTTTAAAAGTGAAATTCCTAAGTGAACCTCAGCTAACACACACTGTATCCCTTAAAGCAAAGTAAAAAAATGCATAAGAAATTGGCAGTCCAACTAAGGACAAAATGCTGTGTGGCTCCAATTCTACGAACATGTTACTGCAAATGCATGAGCAACACACCTCACCCAGGCACACAGGAGTGCTGTGACACAAGAGACGCAGTGTATTGGATTCAGCTGCTATCTCTAGCCAAAACAGGACACTATAGGATAAAAACCAACCAGCCTCCTTTCTGCATTCCAGAAGCCAGAGCTACACTAAGGGGAAAGAAAACTGGTGATTCATTCAGACAACTAACTAAAGCTCTGTATTATGAGGATGATAAACTATAGAGCAATGGAGAGAATCAAGAACGGATAATCACCTCTTTTTAGCATTCTTCTGGAGATACAAGCAACTGAAATATTCTGGATTTAATTTTTCACTCCACGATCATTCCTGTCATATCATTAAATCCCTTCCATTAACTTATCAAGCTCCATCTAGAAACAATGTAGGCTTTTTGCCCCTACTTTCCAGTTTCGAAGGCTGTTCAAGAATGTTATTCTTTTATTAGCTAGAAAATTTAATCTATCCACCAGTCTAAATTTATTTTCAAAATCACTCAGACTCAAAGCACCAGGCCAGTAACCAAAAAGGGCGATGTTTAGGTAAGTACAGGTGGGGTTGTTGCAAGAGACCAGGTTGGCATTAACTGAAGCTCCATGCCTAGTTGTCACTCTTATCACTCATCCCTCTTATTTCAGTGACCATGACCCACAACTTCCTGAAACACCTGAAAATTCATTTCTCTGGCTGTGAGGTAAAGAATCAGAAAACACACAGTAAGTCTGTGCAGAACGTACAGACTCATTCATCATGAGTAAAATTGATGCCAGGAAAAAATGATTATCCCACAGCTGCACACGGATAAATACCAGTACTTCCATGCTGAATCCAGATTCCTTTTTGAATACTCTTTCTCACGCTGCAGGAACTAGGGAGAATCAATGGAATGAAGAATCAATGACATTCTTAATCATCAATTAAAAAAAAAAAAAAGGCAAAAGAAAGGGAGGGATTTGCTCATGCAGTTTATAGTTAAACAGGAGAACTCTTTGTTGCAGGATCACAGAATCACAGAATCACAGAATTGTAGGGGTTGGAAGGGACCTTCAGAGAGGCCCTCCCTGCCACACTCCATCCCTTCGAACTCCACCCTCATCACCCATCAAGTTCTCTTTTGAACCTCAAACTACCCGCACAACCTCAGCAGCCCTCATTTTGTCCCCTTCCCCCTTCTTACCTAGTTTAAAGACCTTTCAATGAGCCCCACCAGCTCCTGGGCTAGGATCCTTTTACCCCTGCAGACAGGTGAGCTTCATCTGCAGCCGTCATGGTCAAAAAACCCAAAATTCTTGTGCCTGCACCAACCTCTATGCCATTTATTTATGAGGAGGGATACTGCACAGTATTTGATGTCTTCCATCACAGGCCATCAAACGCAGGTGTTAGGCCTGGTTCAAGAAGCCTCAGAGAAACAGATTATTAGAAAACAGTTCACAGGAAGAAGGATCCCCAGGTACTCAGTAATCTCCTCTAGCTGCATGCCTACCATTGGGGAACAGACTGACCCATCTTCTGACCACAGTAAATTCATTTTTATTCTCCCAGACAACGTCTTCCACAGATGAATCCGTTGCCATGACTGCCCATCAAATCCAGTTCATGGCACAGCAGAGCACAGGCAGGAAAGAGAAACACGCGTGGATCAGGCAAGGATGTAGATATGTGGCAAGGGCTCTCAGGGCCTGGCAGGGCAGGATGGGGATCGATGCGCCAGGCACAGCTAATGCTCCAAAGCAGTGAGGAGATCTCTGGCCCCACCACATACCCTGGCTGCCAAACTCCCTTGCTGCCAAAATTCCTCAGAGCTACTTGCTAAATAATGGAATCTAAATTTCCGCCTTCTTGTGGCAAAGTTAAAAAAAACATTAAAATTAACCAAATTATACCCTGGTCTAAACAAAGGAGGGCTGGGGCTGCCAATTTCACAATTATCCCAAATGGCTCTTAATATGACACAGATAAATACTTTCCAATTACCCAATGGAACAAAGCTGCCCTGGGGGAAATGGAGAACAATATATTACGGGGGCCAGAGACCCAGGAGATTAAGGATTTACACTCTACTCATCCTGCTGTAATCCACAAACAGCAGGGGAGGATGCAGCAGATGAGAGCCCATCCTCACCCAAGCTGTGGTCCTGCTGGTAGGTCCATTTCCCCAGCAGTACATGGACAGTTGGACACCAGGGAATGAGTCAGGAAGAGGACTTTGCAACTTGTGACAAGAAAGCTGGGGGTGGGCTAAGGGCTACCAGCTGGCTGCAAGGTGCTCTGCAACAAGATGTTCTAATGTAAGGTGCTTTGCCACAAGGTGCTATGGCTCTCCAGCTCTGTCTGACACCTCTGTTCCATGCAGCACATGAGTGAGCGCAGTGTGCTCTCTGTCCTGGTGCACACAGAGAGTGAGGGAAGCAAGCTGGTGCTGTGACAAATGCTGCTGACATTCCACACATACATCATGAACATGCTCTGGGCTGCTCCTGGGTCTCCTCCTGCTCACAGAAGCCACACAGTGAGAAAAAATGGGTTTTAAATCAGAAGGAGGTATCTCTAGAACTGGAAGAGGAGTGATGCTCATCCCCAGACTACTTTGTGCTGAGAAGCATCCTTGAGCAGCTCTTGGCACTGTGTGCTTGCTTGTTTTCTGGTTCTCACTAATGCAGTGAACTGTCTCTTGCAGTTTTTCTCTTTAAAGATGCTAGCTCACAACTGTCCATTACCACTAGATTAATTACAAAATCTAAAGACATCTGCAAAAAAACTACGGGTTCCTATGCTCTCCATACCTGGGCTGCACCTGCATGTCTCCCCTGAGACCTGCTCCCAGTGTGCATGCGGCAGCAGCTCTGCAGGATTTCAGTTATTCAATACATATGTTTCTTTATCCTGGTGGTACCTTCTGGCCTTGTCAGCGTCCCTGCTCTCAGTTTTCTCTGTTACAGAAGAGGTGCCTTGAGATTGATGCTCACCTCAAAGGCAAGTATGTCTGGGAATATAGGAATATTACAATCCCATACGCTACACGCCTTGCTGGACTCCACAGAAACCAGGAACTAGCCTTACAAACTCATGGCTTTGGTGAAAAATAAGTGTGGTCTTCCTTTGACGGACCAGATGGTGTTCTGACTCCAGCGTTCCCTTAAACCACCACTTTTCAGCTTTTCCATGTACCCAGGAGAGCTACACACAACTGTCTTTGCATGTGTAGAGACTCTCCTGTGACACATCTCCCTCACACGTGGCAGGGCCTCATGGCCTGGAAGCAGCATGGCTGTGTTAGGCACAGCTGTGCCCTGGTTGAAAGCCTTAAGCTTTGAGCTTGTGGCAGGACTGCCTCCGGAGCCTGAGCAGAGGGCCCAGGCCCATGCAGGAGCTGTGCCAGGGACAGCCAGAAGCAGCCCATTGAGTGATGTGCTATGAGTGCCACAGGTGCAGGGGGGCAAGGCTCATCGATTGCCCACCCAAGACAAGTTTCCATGTGCCACAGATCTTCCTCCAGGCATCTGCCACCATGAATCCCTTGATGCTGTTTTGAAACGGAGCTGCAGGCAGCAAGGCCAGTGGGCAGCTGAGCCCTGAGAATAGGAACAAAGCCTTTCTCCTTCCAAAAAGACTCCAGGATCCACCTGTGGCCTCAAGTGCTGGGCCTGGTCAGCCCCAAACCCCCTCTACTTCCCAGGGAGCCGAGGTGCTAAGTGCTACAACCATTAATGCATGGGGATGATACAGAGGTCGGTTACCTTAGAAACCCACTGAGGGGTAATTTTCTGATTCGTATCAGCTCCAGAACCAATGCTTTAAAATTACATACAGGCTTGTTGTTTTGGTAGAGTAACCGAAAGCAGATGCTGGAAGGAGCGAGCAGCCAGCAAGAAGTGTAAGGACTCCCTGTGGGTGCGCATAGCACAGCACAGGCAAACAACCAGCCTGAGGAAGGATTTTCTTGCTACCTAAATGACTCTGCCAGGGCCCTGTCCTCTCCCATCTCTCAGTTCCTTTGTCCCCAGGCACAGAGAACACCACACAGGTGTTCTGCAGGCCTTTCCTCCCCTGGCATAGCTGTTATTCGTGCTCTTGTGAACTCCCCGTGCAGAATGGATGCATGATATTCCACAACCAATGCTATCTGCCTGCTTGGGAAAGCTCTGCAAAGCAGCTCCACATACTTCTTGTGCTGCCAATCTGTGCCTGGCACATACGTTTGGCTCATCCCGCAGCCTGTGCAGCTGAACCCCCCTGCCTGCAGCATAGTCCTCCATCCCACACTAGCTGTGCACCAGCTCACCCAGGACCTCTGCCCTGTGCTTCGGAAGCTGCTGGTTTAGGGACCAGGAGGCACAGCCCCTTCCCAAACAGCCCTGCCCTCTTGCTGTCCATACTTTCCTTTCCCAAGGACAATCCACAGGTCACAACATGTCATGGTTAGAATGGACTTTCCCTGGTCCTAGCCTCACCCCATCTGCCTGCAGAGGCTGTGGTTGCTGTACTGAGTCAGTGACATGGGATATATACAAGAGCTGAGGGGCAACCAGCAGGCTGCATGCAGGACTGAGAGCACTGCGTGCTTCTCTGCAACATCCTAAATTCTTCTAAGCCAGAACCTGAGGCAGACCTTTGAAGTCCCCAGTCTCCGCTCTGCCTTATTGTGAATCTCTCTAATTTGATCACTGTTCTTAGGCAAGATATACACATCCCTGCTGACCACAAGGATCTCAGCAGTGTGATGTAGGGTGTAGCAGAGGAAGGCAGTGCGCTGGGAGAGGCTGCAGTGCTGGTGCTGCGTGAGGGGGGTGGAGAGCTGAGTGAAGAAAGCAAACAATGAAGAAAAGAAGGAATGAATACGTTGTTCTGGTCACTAAATCACAGCACGCAGAAGCAGCTTTCACTTACAGCTCCCTTGTAAGTGAAGCATCTGCTTCCAGTGCCAGGTCAGTCTCTACAAGGCAGAGCTACCTGCGCTGTGGCAGGAGCTCCTCTCCATCACAGGCAACCTTTATGCCACCTTGGGCTGGTTTCAGACCTGAGCTGAGAAGAGACAGTGAGGGACAAGGCTGAGTCTGCCTAGTGGAAACTCCATTGATTACTTGGTGCCGTACCTTCCCAACATCATGAACACCTCAGCCCCGGGGGAAAATCTGGGTTCTATCAGCTCTTATAAGCAAGTGTTTCAAAAGGTTTACAGAAAAGTAAAGTAAACAGAACTCTGAGTAACAAAAGAGCCCCGTTTATGCATTCTTTGATTCACTGTAAAGGATGGTGTAAACTGACTTTTTAACCAAGCATTAGGCAAGATTTGGGCCCCCGCCATTATATAATAAACAGTGACATGGCTATATTAAAATATTTACTTAATGCACTGAAGTGACTTATAGTATGAGTGGCTACTCAATAGGATGGCCTAAGTGTTAAGGCGTCAGGTGCCATCGCCTGTATAAATATTCTGTGTGCACTTGTTTATAGGAAAACCCCATCTGGATTTGGCTAAAACAGCAGACACCCTGCTGACCCCAGTTTTTGCTATTGGAAAATATAACACAAGTGTTCACTCATCTAGAATAACAGCAGCGGTTAAGTGCCATCTGACAGACAGAAGGGTATTGGCTTTTCTCAATAGACAGCAGGCTTGGTGCTGTGAAGGGCTTCATGGCAACAGCTCCCCAAGATTTACAGCATCCTATGGACCAGAAGCAGAGGGCTCTGCCTCCCCTGTCACAGTTTTTGGCAGATAGGAGGCATCAAAAAGATTCAGACACCCCAAATCTTGCTGAAACAAGGTGGGCTGTGCCACACTGTGAGGAGACAGGCAATCAGGTCCTCTGCTCTATCCACCTGGCTGCTGGGAAATATTAAGTAGGATCTGCCTGTCTGTGGTGTTCTCCCACGTGTGCGTGCCCAATGGAAGAAGGGTCTGAGACCATGTAAAGCAAAAGAGCTTTTCACTGTCTCATTCCAGATTACTGATCAACACCCTGCAGGAACCATGGAGGCTTCATAGTTAGGGAAAGCCTCTGTTAACCAGTCCTGGATGTATAATTTTTGGAGCAGATTAGCCTTAAGCCAACCCTACAAGGAATAGGGGATGGAAAAGCAAGAGGAACTTCCTAGACAAACCCAAGTAGGGAGTCACCATCACCGCTCAACTCTGGTTCTCCTCAACAGCTGTGGTCAGATTTTTGTTCTGTATTTTGCAAGCTTGTTTGTCTGTGATATGTCTGCCTAGATGCCCAAGGTGGCTGGGCACCTCTGCACTCACAAAAGACCATGAGAAGGTCATACAGCCTGAAAATACTTACAGTGCTTTCAGTGAAGGCACTGGAAGAGGTCATGCTTGTGGAACTGTAGCCTGGGTGGGAAATGCTCTCTGAGCTCTGCCTCCTGAAGGTCTGTCTCCCAGCAGTGCATTTCATAGGCATGATAGATGCAATTCAATTTTTCACAAATATAGATAGGAAAAGCAGAAATTTCAGCTAACAGAGCCACAGTGACCAAACTCTGTAGCAGCACTATGCCTGCAGCACTTTACCACCTTCTGAGCTGGCAGTGGGAGCAGGCAGCAAGGACCCTGACAGGGCTTTCCTAAGCTCTATGCTGGCAGAATCCTGCAGGCTGGAAGGGAGAGGTATCTGCTCCCAGCTCCTGTCTCTCCCAGCTCTTTCAGAGCCTATGACTGTCAATACTGAAACTTCTGTCTCCACTTTGGCTCCCTGAGGTTTAAACACTGGCTGGAGATGGAACAAGGCCAGGCTGAACAGGGCTTCGATCAATCCGGTCTATTGGGAGACATCCTTGCCTATGGCAGGGGGGTTGGAACTAGATGATCTTAAAGGTCCCTTCCAACCCAAACCATTCTGTGATTCTATGATTCTATGATTCTAGAAGGGAAAGAGGGATGATGGAATGCCTTCCAAGCAGTGGGCACTCACACCTGAGAGGATTACGCGTGGTAGGAGCTACAACCATGAAGGCTTCCCCTCACTCTTGTATAGTAACTGGTGTGTTGGTGACCTCTAGACATGTCTAGGCCAAACTTCTGCTCAAAGAAGGACTCATATAAACATGAAATCAAGCCACGTCCTTGTATAACTGAGTCCTGAACACCTCCAACAAAGGAAATGCCATGCAGGAATTCAGTTCTGACCTACTTCCCTTTTAAACCTCTTTGGGATACCCACTGCTCCCATGTCAGGTGGGCCTGACCTCTGCCATTAGCGAAGGCTCTTGGTGTTTCAGCTTTCAATTCAAGAGGCTGCTGGCTTCAAAGCCTTCCGTCTTCAGCTCTCCAGATGGCCTTTCCTCAGAACTCCCAAATGGGATGCACAAGTGGCTAGGGTGTTCAGTGACCAGGGCTCTTGGTTTGAAAGCCTCATGCCAGCTGGGCTTTCTTCCTTCAAGTAGATGTGAAGCTGCCAGACAGACAGCATTTCAGATTGCCAAATAAAATCTACTAAGTTAGTAAAAGAATTTTCCATTGGAAAAGAGATCTGAAGGAAAATTTATGGCTCTCCACAGAGCTCTGTGTCCCATGGTCTGACTACAGGCAGTGATGTGAGAACTCAACACAGGGATAGTCCACCACATCTCTGCCTCTTGGCCAGTCCTGCAGGAGGCAGCAGCTGGCTGAAGGAACCAACCTGAGGGTTTTGCACGACATTAGTAGTATCAACAAATCCCCATCCTGATGTGACCTTGAGAGAAAGGTCCCCTTTAGCAGACAGACTCTGGATAACAGGTTGACCTTGCTCTCCACCTGGGTTAGCTCAGCACCAGCCCAGTACTTAAAGCATCATTGCTGACCCATCCTCAGCTGTGTCCTAAGGAATGTTACCTCACTGCTTTCATACTGCTCCACAGCAGCTTTATATCAGTCTAAAATCTATTCCTGCCTTGCTGTGGACTTCCTGCTCTTCCCAGTTAATAACCAGTCACCAAAGCAGAAAATAACCCTCCCCTCCACTCCATCACTCTGCTAATTCACTGAATTCTTCAGGAGTACCCCGCCTGAGACAGACCATGGTTGTCTAATTCACTACAGCCTTCCAGACAGACACCAAATAATAACAACCACTGATCATGCTTGCTACCTTGCTTTGCACCCAGCCCTCAGCAATTACACCGTAGCCATCTCTCCTCTACAAGCATATAATTATGACTGGTGATGGCAAAATATCTACAATATTATTTGACAGTTACTGCTTCTCTCTACTCATAATACACATATGAGCACAAAATTGTTCAGACATTATATTTTTTCTTGACGAATACAGTTGGCTGCAACACCTCTTGTATCCTAGTCCAGCTCTCTGCAAATAGCCCATTAGATCATTGTTCCTAATTTCCTTCAGTGATAAGTGTTATGTGAGTTGTTCCTCCTATTTGGCTCCTGCTTTCTCCCTCCTGAGGATGGGCATGTTCTTGTCCCTTCCCGTGTTCTCAGGGAGAGCCAGCAGTTGTCAGATGGCTCCAGTTCCAAAGACCTATAGAAATTCAGCAAAATTTAATAGGCGTAGCTGAGATGAAAATGAATGGATTTCAATTATTTAAGCACTCTTAAACTGATTCTTTTCTTGTTTTATCCACATCTTCCCCTCTTTGTAGCTAGTTAATTGCATTAATCACTTCACTGAAGTTAATCACTCTAGCAACAACTGAAGCAAAGAAAGCACTGAACTCTTCAGCCCCACAATTTCATCTGTTGTCATCTCTCCATTTGCGCTGAGCAGAAGATTCACTTTCTTTGACTTTCCCATCAGCCCAGGAGGAAACTGCAACTGAGCAGCCTTGCACCCTGCTGAAGAAAAGCAATGACTTTCCTATGGGGAAAGCCATGATAGCATGCAGTAGATGTTGGTAGTGTGGACCACAGCGCTGGACAGACTCCCTCCCACCCAGCACACATCCACCCAGGATCTGGCTGCTGCTCCTATGTCTCCACTCACCCTCACCAGATTGCAGAGGGCTGAAAGTTGTAAAAACTCCCAGAATCCAAGCCTGCAGCTCTTCCAGGTTTGTTTTTTCCCTCCCCTACCCCCTACCACTATTCCTTTTCCCTGTCTTCTAAGCTGTAATTATATAGCAATCTGGGTAGTATAAATACAATCCAACTCTCACATCCCGTCAGACAACACTTAGCAGAGCAAACCTGCCTGCAGAGTGCTGGCATGGTGGCTGCACACTCACGCTGTGCATTGCACTATCTTTACGAGTAAGATAGTTTAGTCTAGTACCCCTTCTGTTGTATAACACCATCACACATGGGGTCAGGATGTAGAGATGACAGCAGCCTTACCATGTACTGGGGTTGTGAATTGATGAGATACCAACAGAACTTTTGTGCAGGAAGGATTGTGTTTGTCAGCCCCCTGCATGCTGTAGGAGAGCAGACATAAATCCTTAGGCACAAGTTTTGTTGCTCACAAGAACATGCTTCCTGTGGCTGCTACAGCTGTGAACATGTGAGTGCAGAGAGATTTCTCACCTGACCATGCAACTGCAGCAGAACGAGGAGGGCCACTGCAGAATACTGCAGGACATGTCCTGCAGTGACCCAGCAGGAAATGCTGTGCCAGGAGTGGTGCAGGTTTTGGGGGGGCAAGGCTTTCCCCTCATCTCTCACCATCACCTGTCTGGACTGGCACAGCTGGGCTCTCACTCTAAGAAGCCTGTGATAGCCTGATCCCTGCCCTATCCCTCACAGGGAACAGAAATGAGGAGCATCTGCTGCCTGCTTGGATCTAAAGTCACCCACCAGAGATGGACCCTGAGGATGGGGACTGCAGACTCTGGGCCCAATATTAGATGAATGTCCGGTAGGCAAGAAACACTGTAACGGTTTCATTTCCACAGCATTTCCATCACAACAAAGCCGTTCTGCTCTGGGAGGAGGCATCCCAGAGAAGGGCTACAATGCTGAGTGTGATAGCACTGAGGAAAAGACAAAAGAGAATGTGGAACCAGTGGGAAAGATTGGGACACTGGAAAGAATGGTAAGAAAGGAAAGATGAAACATGACTGCTCTAGGCAGGGAATAATTCTGAACCCCTAATACAACTGTCACATGCCTTTTGCGAAGTCCTCACTTGTAATCACTAAGCACTGCAATAATGCTATCGCCTGCAACAGTGTTATAAAACATCCTAACTAGATTTTCTGTAGAAAATTTTAATGAAAATATAAAATGAAACAAAACACAAGCATCTGCTAATAATGCGGTTTTTAGGTTTTACAGCAGCCTTCCAGTACTTAATAGTGACCTACAAGAAAGCTGGGAACGGACCCCTTATCAGGGAGTGTAGTGACAGGACAAGAGCAACAGTTTTGATTAGATGATAAAAGAAAGAAACCTTTCCCAACGAGGTTGGTGAGGCCCTGGCATAGGCTACCAGGGGTTGTGGTTGCCTCATCTCTGGAAGTACTCAGGGCCACTCTGAATGGGGCTTTGAGCATCTGGTGTGGTGGGAGGTGCCCCTCTCCACGGCAGAGGTTTGGAACTGAATGGTCTTTAAGGTCCCTTTCAACATAACCCGTTCTATGGTTCTATGATTTCAAGGTACGCTAGAGAGCTCAAGACATGTCCAGACCTCCTGCAAGGTTTCTGATTCTTCCTGTCCTTATCGAAAGGGACAGCAAACTTCTTGCAGCCAAACTTCAGCCTCTCATGTCTCTGTGCTCTGTCTTTGTCCTGACTTGGATATCCAGATCCACATGGCTATATGCTGGCTGTCATCTTGACACTTCCCTGCCGTGAGGGCAAGCAAACTGGTAAGCTTTTGGTGGTTGCTCTTTGCAGACAGCTCAGCCCCGCTGCCACAGAGCCCCACCATTTGGAAAGTGTACCTGGAATGAATGTGTGGGCACTGCTCCTGGGATTCATCCCATCTCATCCCACCCATTCACATGAAGCTGCAACCAAGAATCACAGTGTAACACACCCTTCCAGTCTCCAAATGCAGGTTTTGGCGTGTTCCTGCTCTCCAGACCTAGCACTCTTCTTTTTCTCTGACAGTCCTGAAAGGTTGGCTACCATGGCAGAAGCTGCCATACTTGCACTAGTCCGTCTGTGTGACACAGATTCTGCCTAGCTGCAGAGGCAGCTGCGCTGGCTGCTGGGAGGAATCTGGCTGTGCCAGAAGCTGTCCTCCAGGTTGAGCTCTTCCAGACCCCGTGGCGTGTACATTCCTAAAGCTCAGCCTGGCCAGCTATGTTCTGAGGGCAATCTGCTGCTCAGCACAGATTTGGCATTTGCTTTCTGAGGAATAACACCTCCACGCAGGACCTGAGATGTTGACTTTCTGCACTCCCTCTCTTGTCTGCAGGGAGGTGACCCAGAGCTGCACACACCAATTGCTGTCCACTTATGTTTTCAAGAGCATCAGCCTAGAAGGGTTCATGACTTCAGTGGTGATTCAGAAGCAACAGTCCTCTGACTTCAAAGAGATTTTCATCACTAAATCCTCTTCACCTAGCAGCTGCTAAAGGAATATGGACAGGTGGCTCCTTTGTTTCTCTGAAATGAAAAAGTAATCCTGATGAGACAGCACAGACTCACTACTAGAAACTTACTCCCCGTGAGCAGACGGCAGTATGTACAGATTGTAGCCCTTTTCATTTCACTTCCAAGCCCAGAAGACAAACCTGAGAGCACAGTATGAATCTGCCATGGTATGGATGTCAGAGCCCTGACTTGGAGGTCTCCAGCTGCTGCCTGGGCTGCTCTGGGACTTGGCAGAGGTCTTTTGGAAGCAATGTATAAGAAGACTCCAAGTTTCCAGAGCAACCTCCTTCCTTGTGGCACTATAACACAGAAGTGCAAGGTGAGGTCTAGGTGATGGCTGGAAAAACTGAGCTCCAGTATTTATCTGTGGTCTTTGGCTTCTTCCTAGTCATTGATGGGAAGCTCTCACTTTTATGTGAATTTTCAGCTTTTGAAGTCACTTCCATCTTTTGGGGTGCAGAGGAGACCCCACCTGTTGTTGAGGAGAGCCAACAGACCTTCAGTCTGCTAATGGCTCTCACTAATGCTAGGAATAACTTTGCAGTTATCCAAGCACAAGTATGAGCAGCCAAAGCAATGGATTTCTACTGGCTACATCTACAGGGCTCAGCAGGAAACTTCTCCCATGAGAGACAACTGAGCAGTGGTGCACTGCCTTGTGTTCCTTGGGGAAAAGAATGGGACAAAAACACTTTCAGCACCTCTACTGTCTAATTACCTCAAATGCTTAAATACAGGATTAAATGTCTGCTAGCAAGGATAAAAGTCCAGATGGCCAGTGTTGCACTTCTGAGTACTCCATTTCCTTCTTGTACAGACTCAGATTTACCCTGCTTAAACTGAGCATGTCAATTGGTGTCTAAAATTAGGAGTGCTGCCATGTTGAGTCTTATTCCTGGTCAACAGCAAGAGATAGATCTTCCTTAGTGGTAGAATCATAGAATCATTTAGGTTGGGAAAGACTCCTAAGATCAAGTTTAGCCATCAATCTACTGCCAAGTCCACTATTAAACCATCTCCCTAAGCACCATATCCACACTTCTCTTAAAATATCTTGAGGGACAGAAACCACCACTTCCCTGAGCAGCCCATTCCAATGCAAAACCACCCTTTCCATGAAGAAATTGTTCCTAGTATCCAATCTAAACCTCCCCTGACACAACTTGAGGCTATTTCCTCATATCCTAAATAGCCTGGCCTCTGGTACCCAAAAACAAATGCCGCTTTGAGTTGCCCAAATTATCACTCTGAAATCAGTTGGGATGGAACAAGACCTCTCTGCCCAGGCAGGGACTCAGTGCCCAGGAGTGGCCTGCTCTGAGATGTGTGTGTTTGTCCATTCCTTTCCAAGGGGAATTGCATACCGTAACAGATCTGAATGGTTCTTCCCTGCTGCTTCAGGCAATAAACTTGTCCCAGGCCAATCAATACAAAATCTCCGACTGACTACTTTATCTTTCTTGAAGAAGTGGATTCATATCTTGCAGAACAACCACCAGGTTACTCTCTGTCTTAGGACTGTAGCAGGGCAATGTAGACTCAACAGATCTAGAACCCCACCAGAACCGCTGCTGCCCTAATATATGATGGGGCAACCCAGATGGAAAGCAGCTCTGCAGAAAAGGACCTGCAGATTCCAGTGGACACCAAGTTGAACATAAACCAGCATTCTGCCCTTACTGCAAAGAAAAGTTGGTATCCTAGGATGCACTAGTCAAAGTATTGCCAGCAAGCTGAAGGAGATGATTTTTTCCCTGTGCTCAGCAATACTGAGTCCACCCCTGGAGTGCTGCCAGTTCTGGGCCCCCAGTTCAAGAGACATGTGGACATACTGGTAAGAATCAAACAAAATGTTACGAAGGTGATGAAGAAATTGGAGTCTCTCTCATGTTAAGAATGGCTTAGAGCTGAGACTATTCAGCATGGAGAAGAGAAGGCTCAGTTTGAATTTCATAAATGTCTATAAGACCTGAAGGGAAGGTGCAAAGAAGATGGAGCCAGTCTCTTTTCAGTGGTGCACAGTGACAGCATAAGAAGTAAAGAATACAAAATGGAACACAGGAGGTTTTGTCTAAATACCAGGAAGCACTTCTGTGCTGTAAGGATGACTGAGCCATTGAACAAGATGCCCAGAGAGACTGTAGAATCTCCCTCCTTGGAGATCTTCAACAGCTGCTTGGACATGGGCCTAGGCAATCTATTTGAGCAAGGGAATTATTTCAAACAACCTCCAGAGGTCTTCAGCCAGCCTGCAGTTCAGGAGATGTCCACCATGTTGATCTGTGCATGGAAGAGGGAACCTTTTATAGACAAAACTGGGAGTAGTTACAGACAAGGAAGATGTCCAGGTCCACCACTGCTCTGCCATGTGACCTTGGGTATGTTCCTTCACCCCTCTCTGTTCCCTGCTTAAGTTGCAAACTAAGGGACAAAGGCATATTCCATCTACTTTCATACAATGCCTATAAAAAGAAAATTGGCTATGATAGAGGTTTCAAAGCTTGACCTAAGTACCTTTTTCTCTCAGATTCCTGGGTTTCTAGCTAGTTTCTATCAAGACTGTCTGAACTGGAACTTTTCAAATGTTTATAATGTGCCCAAATTTGGGCATCTTTTCTCTAGGATAGTACAAGCACATCTTGACATACACACCACCACCATCTCTGCCAAATGTCTTGTCCTGTTCCATAGCTTGCATGTGCTGGAGCTTCTCAAAATAAAAGTCATATGAATCTAGGAAAACGGGCAAAATCATCTCTTTGTCTCTAATCTCATTCTTTGATGCAACTTAGGGGATCTCAGTGCCATGTTTCAAACAAATTCAGCACAGTGCAGATGCATGCTATGAGGAATCCTGGCCTAAGTGTTCATCGGTTATTAACAAATGAAGATAGATCTTTGTGATGAGAAGTGACCTGAGCTGCAAAGATTGTTACTCACACTGCTTATCATTAACAAGCCACACTTTATTCTTATATTTTAAATTTAAGCTTCAATTGCCTTGAACTTAGATTCTGTTTACTTTAGAAGTACCAATCATTCTGTAAAGGGTGTCGCTAATGCCAAAATCCAGGACATTTTGTGTAAGATGATATCGGAGGAATTAAAGCTGTCAAAACACTATTTCTTTAACGTGGCATGAGACTGCATTTGGTATGCCCAAATCAGTCAAGACAGGCCTTCACCTGTAATTGCATTTGCCAGTCCTATGACCATCCTGCAGTGATGTTTTGTTCCTGGAACACTCTTTCATCTTCCAGCTGGAGCCAGTCCTGATAAACAGAATGACAAACACATGTGCTTTGCACAGGAGCACCACAGTACTCTGGTTCCTCTTCACACATTGGATTCTCCTAAGCACCTTCTGATACCCTCTGAGATGCTCACACAGATCCACTCTTGCTGTGCTCCTGTTTCTGCTTTGGTTTCCACAACTGAGCCAGCACATGGACACTGCTAACAAGAATAATTAAGGTGATCTCTGAGCTTAAATGTTTTAATAGCCCACACTGCAGCTGGTGGATGGGATTTTAATATTAAAAATCCACCCTGCAAGAGGATATGGCATACATCCTGTCTGGAACCAGAAATACCTTGTTTCCCTCACTGTCTATGGGAGCAGACTGAGGCAGGACCTGAGCGTATGGACCTACCTGGAGTACCGTCAAAGGGCACAGGCTTGAATTTCTGGTACATATACAGCATGCAAACGTTTCAAGGGTCAAGAATTGTTCAGTGACAGAGATTAATTGCAGATCATAGACAAATTCAAGACAGTCACCACCTGCTCGCAGTCAAATAATAGGAAGATGCAGGCAAAATTGTCCCATCTGTTCAATAATTAATTATTGACCTTTTCTATGCCTGAACCCCCAGAGCAATCCCTCTGCCTGTGCCACGTAAACACCCTGATGGTCTGTGTAGACTGAGAACGCTGCACCTTTCATTGCTGTTTAGCTCAGTGAGACATGCAATGTTTCAAACTGCCACTAAATGGTTTGCATTTCTGCCCCAGTATAAACTTGTTTGAATACAATTCGGCTTTCCATGCTGCGCTCTGGATGCCGCAGTGCCCGGTGTACCAGGAGCTGCTCTCTGCAGCCACCCGCCAGCACTCAGCTTGATCATTCTCAGCAGCTATGTACAGGGTTTGACACTTCTGAGCCACCTGATTCTCAGCTAGGGCAAAGTGACTGAAGGGGAGGTCAATTTTCAGCAGAAGATATTACACATAGCAGTGCTGTGATTGGTATCACAGAATCAAAGGACCGTAAGACTTATTTTTCACTTAATAAATTTAAGTTTGTCATTTCCTCCCTACTTTCCTCCCCTTTTCCTTTCCACCTTCATTTCCTGAGGTGATATCTTACATTTTCCTTAGTCTCATTGTTCCATTGCTTGACCACTTTGCTGTGTCTCCACCATTAATATCAGACTGTTGCAATTGGTGTTTGCAGCACGGCCACTCAGGTACAGCTGCAGGATGCTCCAGTTGGTGTTTCAGGAGAGAGGAATGCACAGCCTGGGGATGCTCACCTCTCCAACAATCAGAGATGACCTGCAGCCAGACCATCTCCTACCCAAAGGATCAACCTGCAGGGTGAAAATGTCTTCTTCACCCAGAGGGAAAGGCACAGAGCTGAGCAGGAGCAGCAACACAGCTTCACAAGCCAACGGGAAAGAGCTGTGAAGGGGTCAGAGGATGAAGATCACCCCCAAATCTGGTCCTACTGAGATAGAGGATTCCCTTAATCCATTAATCCCTTCTCCAGTTCTGTGGTACCATGGGGTCAGTGTACACTTGACATGATTAAAGTACTGCAAGAACAAAACGCTAATAAATAACTTTTATATTCCTCATTTCTTCAGTTGTAACATATATAAGAGAGATAAAACGAGCCCTCTAAGGATCCAGCCTTAGCTCTTATCTTCTGTTTGAACCGTTAAGTGCCAGCTTGGTTATTACTCATGCTCTTGACATTGAAGTTTTCCCTTGAGCAGTAACTCTTGTGCTGAGGTTGCTGTGAGTAATCTCTGGGATTTAGGCAGCTGCATGCTCAGGCAAACATTCACCAACAGAGCTCAGTCCTGATGCCTGCTCGCCTTCCCTCTGCTAAGCCCCACCAGAGCTGGCTTTGACCCGTTCCCTCCACTTGCACTTACATTCAGGAATTGGGAGTATCAGTGAAGGAAAGACCTAGAGGGACAAGGACATCTTCATTTGCAGAGTCAGGCCCTGTAACCTTGACTGCACAGACCAACAGTGTTCACTCAGCCCATGGGGCTGCAGTGACTGGGAGACAACCATCCTTTCTGGCTGGCTGGGATGAGACTCAGTTGGCATTGGAGTAGTCAATAGCAGATTCAATAGCAGGTTTTCCTGGAAAGCTGGTATCAGGGATGCTTAATTAATACTGTAGGTGCGAGGTTCATACACACCAGCCAGATGTAACCAGCATACAAGGAAAAATTAGATGCTTTTAACAGCTCTTCTGATATTGCCCTACAAGGGGGAGCAGCAAGCAGTGAAGTGAAACAAATCTCATCTCCTACATTTCTTGAAGCTATTGTCTGCATGCAGGAGCCAGCGGGACTCCCACATCCCTTCCACGTGTCCCAGTTCTCAGTGTTCTCCATCTCACTAAAGATGCTGTAAGCTGTGCTTTAGCACTATAGGGCCCAGGAGGAGATGGAGGCAAGGCAGAAGTTGCTGGTGTGGAGTCTGCAGGGCCAATGAGAATGATGACTTCAGCTATGCCCCTGCATCCTCACAGAATCACAGAATGGCCAGGGCTGGAAGGGACCTGAAAGGGCTCCAACCCCCTGCCACAGGCGGGGCCACCAACCTCCACATTTAATACTAGACCAGGCTGCCAATCCATCTGGCCTCGAACATCCCCAGGGACAGGGCATCCACAGCCTCTCTGGGCAGCTGTTCCAGCACCTCACCATTCTCATAGTAAAAAACTTCCCCCTGACATCCAACCTAAATCTTCCCTCCCTCAACTTAAAGCCATTTCCCCTTGTCCTGCTGT
>JAOWBP010004377.1:712685-743731 GCA_028571105.1 Tragopan temminckii
GCAGCCTTCTCTTCTCCAGGCTGAACAAGCCCAGCTCCCTCAGCCTGTCTTTGTAGGGGAGGTGCTGCAGTCCCCTGATCATCTTTGTGGCTCTCCTCTGGACCCTCTCCAACAGCTCTCTGTCTTTCCTGTACTGGGGGCTCCAGATCTGGACACGGTACTCCAGCTGGGGCCTCACAAGAGCAGAGTAGAGGGGAACAATCAATCCTCTGCTTCCTACTCACTTCAGGAAGACATTGTGTCCCCAGTGTCACTCAGTTCACGGGGACTCATCTCCAGTAAATCGATCTTACCACAGGAAACCGAGAGTCTGCTGTCTGTCAGGTCTGTTGAGGTTGGGTCTGCTACATCCCATCCTGAGGAAGGGAGCCCAGTTTGCCTCCCGAGTGGACACCTGACCCAGTCTGTAAAGTGAGGCCAATGATCCTCCTAGATGAGCAGTGTGGTGTATGGGACTTAGGGCCAGTGTGTCCTAGCCAACCACATGTCTTGCTGAACATTTTAGCCCCACAGAGGGAAAGATTTTTGGCATAGGTTTAATAGACCTTAGGGATGGATTGGCTAGTTCAGCTGGAGATACAGGCATCTGTATCTCTCTGATCAAGAGATAATGCAGTCAGCCCAGGGCAGTTTCCTATGGATGTCCACTGGTACAGTAGTACCATTCACAGTGCAGGGCACCTCACTGTGCTGAATTGTGTCTGTGAAGACGGACCTACTGCTTTCTTGTTTAAGAATGGCAATTATATCTATGTCTGCAGTGTTTGCCAATGGTCACCAGATGCTCAACTAAGGCTACAAGCACTCAGAGACAATCCTGATCCAAAAGCCAGGGCCTTCCTCAGAGAAGGCATTCACCTGTCCCTGGATGGTCTGAAACCCACCTGGACACACTGGTTCCTTCCAGCTCTGCTCACTGTCAGACCTGACCAGAGAAAACAAATGAACAAGGAAAACTCTTCCACCTCCAGATTATGCTTAGTATTTTTGAAAACAGTGTGTCTCCAGTTCCACTCAGTATGATGTGCAACCATGAAGTGAAGCACTGAGAAGTGCTGGCAATAGTAAGATGCTGCAGAAACGTACTTGTCACAGTGCTGGAGTGAAAAGATACTTTAACTTGTCTTGGTGGAGGACAGAGAGGTTCACAGGCAGGGCTAGGCCTTGGAGGAGGTTCACAAACCCTCTGGTGGTTTAGGAGTTCTGGTGGGTTCCTGAGCTTTTACAACAGCACCAAATGCAGCACTTCTTGCAGACCTTTGCTGGACTTCTGCCACACCATATGTCTGGGCACAGAGCCTTTGGCATGTGGGAATCCTTGGTTTAGAAGAAATGACGCAGCAACATGAAGTCCTTGCACGGAGACATCAATCCCATCTTCCATGCATTACCTTTATAGCTGCATTAGGGTTTCAGATTTCACGCCCCCACACACGCTCACAGCTTGGTGCAGCAAAACTGCAGCACTGCCTTCAGTTCTGCATGGAATGGGAAAGTGCAACCCACAATTCTGTGAATCTCCTCTCTGTGGAAGCAATAGGTCTTATCCCCACAGCGTGCAGAGTCTACAGCGTCCCTCCAGCAGCTTACCATGTCTTGCAACCAAGACACAAGCCTACACAGTGCCATGACCCTCATGCACAGTCCAAAATGAGATCCTGCTCAGGACAAGACTCATCACTGCCTGAACTTCTCCCTCTGGTGAAGACAAAGATGCACAGAGAGGCATGTCACAATGCTCAAGCAGAGCAGGAAGATGCTCAGTGCCTGGTGTGCCTGGTGTGATGGGAACCAGAGCAGAACAGAGACCTGCCCAGCCTGGCAGCTACACTTGCCTCTAAAGTAACATCTGACTCAGGAATGTATGTGAATTTAATACAGAGTATTAGAAATCAATATTCAGCTACTTCCTCCCCTCCAGCCAGTGAGATCAGGTGCTTCTTTCTGAAAACAGTTCTGAATCAGAGGCGAATTTTTCCAGCCAGAAAAGTGGAGCATGAAAAATCTGCATGCTAAAAAGCTACAATAAAATTGATCTTTCATTCTTAATAGACAGAGCCTGTCTCTGTTGCCTTCCCTTTCTTATCATTTTTGGCAGGAGGTGGTGGGTCCTGCTGACCTCATGTTTCACGGACAGAACAAATGGCTTCTCCAGCAGCTTTCTGCTGGCAGGTTTCCCTTCTGGAGCTTCAATGGGCCCCTCTGCTGTTATGAGATTGGTCCTTGCAGACCCTGTAAGTACTGTCCACAGCAAAACGAACTGCCTTCCCTCTAGACTTTTCACCCTGCCATTGTAAATCCCACTGGCTTTGTGCCAGAGACTACACTAGACACAACCATAATACAGTCATTTTTCTTCTACATGTTGGAGAAGGAAACAGCAGAAATGCTATTCTTTCAAATAATTTAACAAAATACAGATCCCAGCTCAAGGTAACTCTTTAACCTCTTCAGTGAAAGTCTTTGCTCCTGCCAGAACTGTTATCCTGCAGTCTGTCCACATGCAGGGGCTTTTCAGGGAGAAGAGTTCTGCCTCTATGAGAAATCATATCCACTTACGAGTGTGCTGGTCGTGAGCAGCCTGAATAGATGGAGAGACAGCAGCTGTCCCTCGAGAGCTGCTTTTACAGAGATAGGTTGTTTTTTGGGAAGAGATATCCTTTGGGACACAGGGAAGTCAATGAAGGGAAATACTGCTTCAGAATGTACTTGTGCTTCTCAGTCCTTCTGGGCTACAGCAGCACCCTGCAGTGTCCCAGGTGGAGCCTGCTCCCTGTGCATGATCTCACTTGCTCTAGGTTGTGTTTGCAACACACAGACTTGCACACTTGCATGTTTCCTGCTCGCTCCAATGCACACAGCACGAGGACACATCAGCTGTGGTGAGTCTGTGCCTGAAGAAAGCAGAGCAGAGGGAGGAGCAGGTCTGAGCAACATCCTCAAATCACTCCAGAAGCATTTCATGTATTGACTGGAGGGCCAGGGAGAGGGATTGAGGGCTCTTAAGTAGACAATGGATGGCCCATAGTGGACTCAAGGGGCGGCAGTTCCCCTAGAAAATCTATGATTCAGGTTTCCTTAGAGTGGCAAAATAATTAAGGTTTTCATCTCCACCTTAGAGGCTGCAAATAGAATTTCTTTGCTCCACTGATATCTGCTGTGATTCAGAACTGATACCATCCAAGCTAGTGCTGACTTCATCTCTGTACTCACAGAGGCAAACAAAAGGCAGGAGAGATTTTTTTGACTCTGTCTTACCACTGCTTCGTAAGCAAGGACTTTCTTCTTGGGATCCTGTGAAAGAGCCGCTGGAAGGACCTTTCAGGAGTCAGCAGATTGAAAGTGGAGTACAGTAAAAGAGACAATAGGAGCCAGCTTTGGTTTCATCCAAAAGCCTGAAGCATACAAAGCTGGAAGAACAGCTGCAAAATTCAGATGTGCAGAAACAGAGCCATAAGACATCCCCTGCCAGGCTGCATGGTGACACTGCCAGCCAGGCTGTGTGGTGACACCCAGCCTTGTTGGTCTGGGAGGCCGCCTCAGTCCTGCAGGCCTCTGGGGTCTTTGCACCTCAGCACACTTGCCTCTCCAGCTGGATGCCTGGTTTAGAGTCTCCAAATTGTGCCTGGACAAGTTGGCCTTTTTAGATTAACAGTGGCTGTCTGAAATGCCACCGACCCTGAGAGCCACTGGTTTGCAGAAGACTCGAGCTGAGGTTCAGTCTACACTACACTGAGGAATATGGAGCAGTCCCAGTACTGGCTGCTCATCTCCATATTGCTAAGCCTTTCCTGCAGGGCTGCCTCTGCTGGTTGCATCACCACCTAGGTCACCTCAACACTCTAAGTCCATCGCATGATGGCCAAACTCTGAATTTCCTCTGCTTTGTGCCAGGTGCAGATTCCCAGCCACCAGGGTTCTCAACATACAGACTGGGTTCATCCCATGATGGATGGTGTCCAGTTCAACCACTGAGTCAAACAGATTTTGCTGGTGGGTTCCTGGAGGAAGGAAGGGTTCCTCCTCACATCTCCTGGAGGGCACAGATAGGTTTCAGGAAGCTGCCTGCCAACACAGCCCAGTGGCTATGCCCCATCTCTCAGGCCCTGAGGAGCTCAGAGCACAGACAACAACCTGCTGGGCTTCCGTGGACACCTGCTGCTGGCCACCACGTGCTGCTCTGTGGCACAGAGGTGGCCCATTGGGACGAACTGTCCTTGGAGCAGCCCGTACAGTGTGTCAGCAGGTGGCTTTGCCTGTGACAGCATGGTGGTTGCTCATCTCCAGAGCCTCACATGTCGGTCTCTGCTGACACAGATGTACAGGCAGCAGGCAAGAGTCCTGCGTTTGCAGTGTGGTGCAAAGCTTTACACTGCCCAGAGATACTGCTTGGGCCCTGCAGACAGAAAGGGCTTTTCCAAGGAAAAACAGGACAGGAAAGACCCAGTAATCCCCTGAAAGAAACACCAGCACATTCCTCCAGACAAACAGTTACGTGACAAGCGGCAGAAACGGCTCCCCAAAGCCGATGAAGAACGAGTCGACAAGTACCATGTGTGGAAATTTCAGCTCCAGTTCTGCAGTGCAGGCTATAATCATGTAGGAGGTGTAAGCCAGCCCTGCCAAGAATTCAGGGCTCTGCTCCGCAGAGACGCATGCGCTGTGCTGGTGCACTGTGCCCTCTGCCAGACCTGTGCCTCAGTGCAGGGCTGTGCTCCAAGGGTGCTCCTGGTCCTGATGCAGAGCAGTGGTGAACTAGCTGCATGCTGCAGAACAGGAGAAAGGGTCTTGGGGGCATTACTCCACCCTGCTGGATTCAGAGCAGCTGTCATGCAAGAGCTGTGTTACTGTGCAAACAGCTGCCTGTGCCTCTGTCCTCCCCCCAACTCCTCCATGGGGCTGGACAGCTGGTTAACACAGGTTTTTATAGGGTCTGGCACAAATCTGGGAGGTGCTGGGGTATGCTGGTCCCAGCAAATGCCTGCAACAGCTACTGCATGGGAACAGTCAGATAGCATGTGGGCAGGTGGCATATTGGCATTGGTGCTGCCACAGAGAGCATTCAGAGCTCAGGGATGTCCCACTCCAGGTTCTGCACGTGGCAGGCTGGCGTGCTGAAGGGACCTCCAACAACTCAGGCTACAGGCTGAGGCATTTCCAACAACATGGAGAACAAGAAAGAAGGTGGCATTCTGCTGCTATATAAAACTTGGTCATCTGGAAGTGTGTGATTGAGTTTATAAAAGTCTTGGGAGTAGTGATGAGAATGAAGAAGGGATGAAGCTGCTGCCAGGCTGTGGAAAGAAGACTGAGGCAGGAGGCATTAAGCTTTACAGACTCATGAAGGTGATGGTTAAGCTGAATGCAAAATTTTTATTCCTTACCCTCCAACCCTCAAAACACACTGATATCATCCTTGGGGCTGCTCTGCAGGGTGTGAAGGTGCCAAAAAGAGGTGGCCAATGGCAATGCTTTTAGGTCTTGCTGGCAAGGCTGCTCTCTGAAAGTGGAGCTTTTAATTCAACTGGTACAATATGCCTGTTTGCAACAAGGAGAAATGCAAGGCATAACATGACTGACAGGCGTGACACTTATTCACAATGGGAGTTTGGATGAGTGTGTTACTGATGCTACAGACACACACACATCCCACACACATATGGGCACAGCCTCTTCCCAACTTCTTTAATTATCAGCTCTATTCTCGCAAACTACTCAAAAACTCTTTATACATCAAAGCTTTGAGTCCAAGAAGAAATATCATTAACTCTCAGTAGGCTCAGTGGGGAGAGGAGTGGGGCTAGCATAGGAGTGTGACAGTAAACAACCTGGAAAACAGCTCAAGAACAAGAGAAGTTCCCTGGCTGCCAGCACATACATCAGCATTTGGGGTCTTCATGCCTTCTATAAAGGATGATGTTTCTTGAGACAGTGGGAGCAAAGACTGCACTCCAGCCCTGGTATCCACAGAAGACAGTCAGAACAGTGCTCTGGTCTGCGAAACCTACTAGCATTTTCTCAGCAAGAGGCCACAAGCTGTCTTGTAACCTCACATGAAGGTCCCCAAACTCTCTGAAAATGTGAATCCAGCACCTCTTGCCTCTGCCTCTAGAGTCAACTGAGCTGGCTTTCAACACCAGTATCCTGGTGCTCTGGATGTGACAGCAGAGAAGTAAAAATTAGGAGTCAGGTCTTGAGCAGTAGTATCTCAGGCAAAAAGCCACTGCTTTCTTCTTTGTAAAGCCAATCTGATATTGGTTACCTTCCGCTCACCCTGGTACTTTCTGAATTAAAATTGAAAATCCAAATAAACCTCCTACTCAGAAATGATTTCTGCCACAATAGATGGAAAAATAGTGAATAACAGAGCATGCAAAGACCTCAGTATCACAGCAACTGAGTTCATCTTCTAGAAAAATGCCACCAAATGTCACCAAATGCTTTCCCCCAGTGCATGGACTGCAGCTCTGCTTGTCGCATCTCCATCTGAAATGACGGTCTGGAAAACTTGTCAGCACTTTATTTCTGAGAAAGCAGAGGGAAAGCAAATAAGTCTCTGGGGAGGGCCCTTGAGGGCTATATGGGCACTGTGGTGGGACTGGAAAGGACCTTGGAGTTGAAATGGGCACTGCGATGGGGCAAGATCTCCCCAGGTCAGGTTCAGTCTCTTTAAGAATATTTCTGTGCACACGTGGTTTTGCTGCTGCTCTACATCTTATGTGGAAGAATTGAGATAAGTGCTGTGATGGGAAGCAGCACCAAAGGAAAGCAAGCAGACAGACAATAAAGAGACTCTTTTTTCTTTCATGAGCCCTCATCCCTTCTGGCAGGTTTATAACAGTTGACTCCAGTGGTGCTGGACATGCAGAGAGCGAGAAAGTCATTACACTTCTGGGAACTGGCAGGGCATGGGAGCATTCACCTAGGATGGGGCCCAAAGTGTTACTTTTCCAGAGCCCTGACTCTTCTGGGTGAATGACTTAGTTTAGATTAAAGGAATCAACAAACCCAAGTACAAGGCATTCTCCTGTGGTAAGACGGCATCAGCTCTGCCTGCACTGCCAGCACGCTTGTGGGAACTTAAAGGAGAAGGAGACAGAAAGCAAAAGCTGGGGAAGTACAAAGGTCCCAGTTATTGGGCAACACACTGCGACCCGGAGGGTACATGGTCAAGAGGAACTTTTTTGCTTTCAAATGCACGCTCTTGTTTTGGTACTGCAGTTACTTTTTTTTCCAATAACTATGAAGGAAAAAGAAACTGTCTGCTCAGAGATTATCTCTGCAGAGATATGTGGAAAGCAAAGCAGAGCTGTAAAATATCTACAGCTAGGGATCACAATCTGGAAGAAGAAAACAGGAAACATGAAACCAGTGGAAACACAAAGATAAATGATCACTCAGCTAAGGAGAGTTTGAGACAGGGAGATATTTCCTACTAAAGAAAGGAGGTTTTGTGGAAGTGACACCTCTCTCTGCACATCAGAAGACTTTCCACCCGAGAATTAGGTGAAAAACATTATTCCCTAACTTGGGGAAAATGAGTAAAAGGACGAGGTGAGCATTTCAGCTCTGCAGATGATACCACGCTGCATATGGCACGGAGAGCTGGCCATATGGGCCAGCTCATGACTGAATGATGGCAGGTGGTACTTGGGTCCTATGGCTGTTATTTTATTCTGGAGTGATCTGTGGTCAATGAAGGGCTGCTCCTGCCCACCTCTTCTCTGAGATGAGCTGTGCTTCAAAGTGGGAAGGGTGATGGGACTGCATTGAGGTTGGCTGCTGGGGAAATCAGGGTGGAACCATCACAGCCATCACATTGCTCTGACCACACACAGTCCCAGGAGCTGGGAAAGGGTGGAGATCTGTGGAGGAATAACCATCAACAAAAATTGAAGCCACCTTCCAAACTGAGGCTGTGATTCTTTGCTCAGCTGGGCTGAACTCCATGTGTCATTCTGGACTTGCTTCTTTGACAGCCATGGGAACTTTTCCATTACTCAATCATTCTGCTCTGACAGTTGCGCCCAAGCATTCTCTGGCTCTGCAGCTCAAGCCATTGTGACTTCTTGATCTCAGAAGGGTATTTGGTGAAGGCTGCATGCAGTTACTCTGTGGATATTATGCTCCCTGCTGTACTGGAGACCCAACAGCCAGCATTGCTCTGTGCCTACTGATGGCACAGCCAAAGATGGAGTGGGGAGACGCTGGGAGAAGTCCTCATCCCCACTGCACTTTGAGGCAAAAATCCCACTGGCATCAAAGGACTGAGGGCTTCACTTGCTGTTTTCAGGCTGCGCTTTGTCAGAGATCCTCATGGGAGTTTTATCAAAACAATGTCCAAGCAAGCTGCCGTGACCCAGGGGACTGGAATGTGGCCCTGGGAAAGCCTCCCCAGCACGGCGGCAGTGGGCACAGCACAGCTTTCCCCACTGCAGAAGCAGCTGAGCCTGATGGTCTGTCCTACCTCTGATCAGACATGATCACAATCCCCAAACAAGCCATCCATACCAATTGCAGTCATGCATGGTACATTCATTCCCATCTGCCTCTTGCTGAAAACATACTGGCTGTGCATGTGGCATGCACATACCAGGGACTGGATCCAGCTGTACCAGGGGTGGGAAGACAGCACAAATTTATGTCCCAAAATACATAGTTCCCACCTTGCAGTATCAAAGGTGGGGGTCTTCCAATCATCAGGACATTGCATAAATCCTCGCCAGCAGGCTGTGACTCTTGCAGCAGTCCTGTCCCACGTGGATGTGGGTCTTCAGAAAAGAGCAGACTTTGTAGCGAGTCTTGCTTTGGAATATCTGCTTGATGGTCTGCCTCTCAGACCCCTTACAAAAGCCAGCAAGCTGGATGACTAATCACTGTCAGCTCCAGCTGGCACCAAGAGATCAACCCCGCTGAAATTTCTCCTTCCTCAGAATCTGGGTCCATACATGGTTTCTTCTGTGACCCAAGCCCAGCTGCCTGCCTCCCTGCCCAGCCCAGAAGATTTGTTTGGATTGTGCCTGCATCTGATTTCATATGCACGAGGGTTCCTGCAGGGTCACATGCAAACTGCGGGGGAGAGGCAGCCGAGGAGGGTTCCCCCATCCAGCCTCTTCTGGAGGATTTAGAGCCAAAGACGCTTGTCCTTCCAAAGTGTTTTGCTTTGGTATCTTTTAGGTCTATTTTTTTCTTTACTTGAGTATGTTATTTTAACCTCGTGCCATTATATAATAGTAGAATCATAATGAGTAATAGTACCAGGCTCTTACACTATTTGTGCAGTGTTTCCCTGGGGTTTGATGCATGCTTGTTTTCCTACCCTCGCTCTCTCTGTCAGTCTTCTCCAGCAAGGCAGAGCCTGCCCCCTCTCTGCTTCTCCAGCAGAAGCTGCAGACGGCTCTCCTGCAGCTGCAGTGCAGTAATCCACATGTATGGAACATAGTGTCCGCAAAGTCAGAGGTGCTGAACACTCAGGTGAAGCCAGAGGAGGCACTGATGATGTATTCTCTGGTTTGGTCTGCAGTGAGACCCACGAAAGAACCAAGAAGAGACTTTCATGCCCATACTGTTTTCCTTCCTCAGGGCAGTGGATGTGCAAGATGTCCATCCCCTCCACATTCCCTGTTCTTTTGTGCCCAGGGTTGGTACTCCATGGGAGATGATAGGCAGCACCTTGAACCCACGAGCCATTGGCTGTACCAGGCTGTCTGCATGCAAGCACAGGGCACCTGGACCTGGCCTCACTCTCCCTGGCTGTTATCAATGGCCTGCTGTCCATGGCAAGGAAGGACTTCTATTACATTGTAGGGCATTCCACTTTGCCTTTTTCTTCTCTAGATTGCTCAGATAGATTTGCAGCAAGCTTGGCTCTTTGAGGGGCTCACAGCTTCTTTATGCAAGCAACAGGGAGGAAAACTCCCCCCACCTCCTGGCTATCCTGGCAAACTCAGCGCCTAGTCTCAAGGAAGACACCTGATGTCATATAGAGGAAACGCTTCCTTAGCTTCTCAAGCTTGTTCAGCTTTTGCCCATAATTGAACTTACTAATTTTGGCATGAAATCCTAACTAGTAATGGGAAAGTTGGGAAAAACTCAACCCTGAATGCTGACAGGTTTGAAGGCCAAGATTTCTTCCCACCCACATATTTGACAACCCAGGCCTCACACATTCTTGACTCCTGCTAGATGACGTTCTTTCAACCCTGCCAATGCTCTGGCCAACCTGCTGGTGGTTCCCATCCATCCTCTCCCTTGTTTGATGTTGACCCAGTCTGCAGCTCTCATCTCTTGGCAGCCTCCTGATGGAAGCCGAGGCTTAAAAGTAACCCGAGAGCGCAAAGAGGTCTCCTGGGACTGAACAGTAGGCTGCAGAAGCCTTACGATCTGCTGGATGCTTTCTATTGCCTATACCCTAAAGTAGCATCTTCGTGTGACAACGCAGCCACTGATGCAGCTACTGTTAAAGTGGTTGCAGGTTGGAAAGCTGAGACATGGAAAGTTGTTTCTTACAGACGGTGGGACCTGAAAATCAGCACATGGGTTTATAAAGAATTGGGCTGGGAGCTCCGCCCCATTGATGTTTATTTTTAACAAATGTTGGAATATTGTTCCAAAGGACTGGAAAAGGCCAACAGTGTACAAATATTTACAGAGCATAGAATAAACTGTCAGCCTCTCAGCTTGACATCAGACCCAGACGAAACCGTGGCAAGCTAATACAAGGCTGCTCAGAGAGAATTAAAAGCTGTTTCTGCTCTTTGAGCCTGAATTCATTATCCAAGTTTGTGGAGTTTGGTCTACAAAGGTAACAACCAACATGCTGACCTTCTATGAAGGCTGAAAGTCAGCGGTATTACGTGCTTAGAAGTCTCATAAAAATATTTCCTCTATTAAGTAGATTTGAATCTGCCCAACTGTGAGATCCTGAAATGTATCTGCTATGAGGGTGTCCTCATCTGGTGATGCTGCAGCAGTTTGCATGGGGCTCCTTCGCTCCAAACCCTGCATGCACAGCGGGAGCTCTTCATCAGTGAGCTGAAAAACAGTATTTGCTCCTGTGGCTTTCAAGTTCAGGAATGGTGCTGCAGTAGATAAATAAAAGAGTTTAGTAGATGCTGCAGCTGAACTCTGGTAACTGAGGTTTTGCTAGCTAGGCATTCCTGACCATGCCTTTTAGTCTGAATGCAGGTAAATCATACCCCTCCAAGAAGGAAAATGAAGATGCCATTGACAGCAGACACGTTTCCTGGAAAGCGGTGACCTTGCAAACGACCCAGGGGTCACTGTAGATATCAGCACAAATTGCTGAAGCGATGCTTTGGCTGCATGTAAGAATGCAATTGTGCCTGCAGAAACTGGCTCTGAGAGAAGTGTCAAAGCTATTTGTTAATAACATTTCTAAGAATGGAAGAATCTTCCCATTTTTAGCTTCACGGTTTTCTTTTAAGATATTTAAAAATGAGAAGAAAAAAAAAGATTCAAAAAAGAGCTACAGAGAAGCGCTTGTTTTTAAGGAGCATATTTCGGTGAGAGATAAATGCATGTCTACTAGTTTGACTCATCCGAGAAAAGATGATCAAGTGATGGAACAAAGTTTGTAAGTTTATACATGTATGTATATATATATATGTATCTATAGCAGGATGTTGGAACTAAATGATCTTAAAGGTGCCTTTCAACCCAAACCATTCCATGATTCCATGATTCTATATATTAAAGAAAAATCTTTGATTTAGTAGAAAAATAAAAAACAGGGTTTAGTGTTTAGTGGTGGAAGTGAGGCAGTGCCATCTACAGTGGAGGTGTTCTGTCCATCAAAATCAGCACCTTGACATGGGGATACAGAGATTGATTCTTTTCCCTGGAGTGTGAGTTGGACCCCACTTTCCACCAAAATAGTGCACAGAGACGTTCCTGGGTACAGTGTGTGTCATTTGTGGTTGCCTCTGACTTGCAAACAAGCTCTGAAAAGCAACAGCTCCATGTCCTGCCTGTTCCCTGAAATTGTTCCATGACTCTGGAAAGTATCCACAGGATTCAAAAACCCTGATGCATTGGACTCACCAGTGTAGCTGTTGCCATTACAAAATAGGACCTGTAAAGGACTGAATTTGCAGACTATTGTAAGTACTGGCTAAAGAGTCCAGGTATGTGACAGCATATTGAATTAGGACTGTGAATTCATGTAATGCTGCAATGTAAGGCAGCAACGGACTTTAGTGGCAAGAGAGACATGTAAGAGATAACTTCATCTCAACTAACAATAAACATTTCTTTCATGCCAGCAGCTGCTTACAGGTTGTACCCAAGCATGCAAACCAAACACAGCTTGTCAAAAATAATAAGGGTCCAGGCTGGCTGCTGCAACTTGATGCCTTTCAAGTGCTGTGGCAACACAGAGGGTAGGGAAGCAGCTGGATCTTCCCAGCTGGGCATTCCTAGAGAATGACAGCAGCTGGCATTGCATGGAGACAGCACAGTGCCCCTAGCAGACCAGGACATTTCTGATCTCTGGCTGGTAAAAAACAGAAGATTGGAAATGATCTTGGAGGCCCCTTCACATGTCGGTGTTTGTGCTGAATAAATGCTTTGGGACATCAGTTATCTTGTCGTCAAATAGCAGAATGATCACTGGAATGCTTTCAGTTTCAAGCATGCAAAATAAATGCTTCCAAATGAAGAGATTTCTACTTGAGATAGGTACACTGCCTATCTGCCTATCTTTCTATCTATCCACGTCTCTGTGGAAAGATGAACAGGAGCTTGTTAGACACCACGTTGCATGAGGGGCAGCTCACAGTGGGAGTGTGCTGCGTTCCCAACACTTCAGCAGGTCCACATGCCAAACCTGTGACAAACATACAGACCTCACCGTGGCTTTTTCAGCTTCTCATGCACAACAGCAACAGATGACAGGATACAAAATGAGCTCAGTCCTATTGCTTGGTGGCCAGAGCATATGGTAGGAATCTTCTAGAGCCCAACACATAAGGCATTTGGACTCTGAATCCTATTTTCTTCTCACTCTCTTGAGCACCAGGGATTATAGGCTTAGGCAAGTCAGCTGGGGATAACAGAGCTGTGTCCAAGGGCATGAGTAGAAAATGGGGAGGAAAATCTCTCCAAAACCTATTCCTCAACTCCAAAGAAAACATGAAGCAGCAGCATATAGCATCAGTTAATTCTCTTGCCACTGTTTTGGAGACTGCTGTTTACATTAATGTGTTAGCTCACATAACAGAATGTATAGCTCTTGACTCCAGTCTTAAGGACAGGAACCGCGTACAGCCATGCCGTATTACCCAGAGGAAACGTTCAACAGAAAATGACCCTTGGGCTGCCCTGCAATTGCAGATGCACCTGGCAGAGCTCCTGCTCTGGGGTGTTTGATGAGACAGCAAGCACACCCAGACCGCTCTGTCTGCAGACAACAGTTGTCCATGGAGCAGTGGGCAAAGCAGGACCTCCCATTCTGTGCCCAAGCATTCCTCAAGTTCTTCATCTCCACATCCAAAGCGTGGTGAAGCCCCAGGACAAGGCCTTAGCCAGCCCACCCATGGCCACCCACCACTCTGAGATGCATCATTTTGGGGGCAAGGACATGGCCACCTTTTCCAAGGGGAAAGGAGCTGAAGTACAGCGACAAGCAACCACCTCAGAAGGCTCCTTTACTACCAGAGCAAAGCCACCTTTTCAACACCCAAAGTAGCAAACTGTTATTACAGTCTATAGAAACAGAAGATCTATGAGATCTCTCTTCCAGCTGCACTTAAATATCCCTCTGCCTTCTGCTGTGCCATTAGAACTGTACCTCATGTCAGTGAGCCCAACCACTTTCTGGCACAACAGGTGTCACTCCAGGAGAAGCAGCAATAAGCATCACCATCCACAACAGACGCATCTCTACTCAGGCTTACAACTCAGTTTTCCTACTCACAAGTACCTCAGCTCCCTCTAGAAAATGCCATCTGAGTTCAATGTCCCAAAAGCATCGAGAATTCTAACATCAAGCAACGATCTACTGGAAGATCCCCTAGATCCTTCTTTGCATAGGAGAGGAAAGGCTACTCAAAAACTAACACCAGCTGCCATACTGCCAGATGCCTGTTTAAAACAGACATGACTTACATGAGCCTGGTGCCACAGCTGGCAATCATTTGTTCTGATGTAGAAAATTACAGGCATGTGAGAGAGGCCTCTAAGCACATAACGTGACATGTCATATTGGTCAACATTCTCTAAGGTTTTCATTTTCTGCTATCACATTGGTAGGGACAAAGATGTGAGACAACATCTGTGAGAGTGGTGGAGTTGCTGTGAGATAGTGTTAAGGGCTCCCAAACAATATTAAAGTTCTGTCTTCTGGAAGGCTGATAGGAGCTAGAGGTACCCTTCTGCCAATTGAGGACATATCCAGATGTGAAGGTGCCACACATGAGCTGCAGCAGTAAAATTACAATCATCTCTGCGTGGCACACTAAGGTAGCTTTACTTTGAATGAAGGTCAGATCCAGGATTCTTTAGGATGCTTACGTTTTGGATTTGGGATGCTATGGGCATTATAACATGTTGGCTGTGGACACCATGAGGCATGAGGATCACAACCACCACCACTGTCATCACATCACCCCCGTGGATCTTGTATTGATTCATAGTTCAATTCTTTTCCAACTATTGCTTCCTGTTCTATTCCTTCACCTGCTCTGCTGCCACAATCACAGTGCTGGGGTAGCAGTTCACTGTTCTCTCAAAAATCTGCCTTAGTTGCCTCCCCTTCTCTGCTGCCCCTGGCAAAGATGCCTCCTGTATCCCCAGCCTTGAACTCCCTTTCATGCTCCCATGTCCCTTTACTGGGATGAAAAAAGGGCCAAAAGTTTTCCATCTCAAGATGAAGAGAAATGTCACGAAAGGTTTCTTAAAATATCATCTCTTACTGGAAAAGTGTGAATTTGCTAATTAGAAAAGACATGTCAGGGCCTCATGGTGTTTGAGTCAGGATGGACTACAGCCAAGGACTTTACCATGCATCAGCTCAACTCGTAGGGAAGACCTCACGGAGCATTATGAGGGATGTAGTCCAAACTGGGAAGGCTGGTCCAGGCAGGAGGACAGTGACAGGAGTCTCCAAAACTACAAGTCCAGTGAGTCACCCCAGCAGCACCCCTGGGTCAAACAACCTGACTTTTTGCCAGCCTCTGAAATATTGTGGGCAGTGATATTGCACTAGAAAGTAAATATATTTTTTTCTAGAGAAAAAAACTTATTTATGAGAAGCTTGGAGCACTGCTGTAACTCCATGTGTAGCTGGGGCTGTGCATCCCTGGTTCCAGTAGCTTCTGAAGAGAGGACCATGTGTTGGTCGTGATGCTTCCCTGTCTCTACCTCTCTGCAGGGCTCCCTTTATGAACCTGGAGGCATGAGAACTTTCAGATGCAGCTTTTCACTATGACAAGGATACTAGGGGACTTCCTTTTGCCCTCCCTGGGAGCTGCTTGGAATCCAGCCTCTTAAAGGCACTGCCCATTAGCAACAGGCTTCGTTATCAGGCAAAGCTAATTGCTGACACCATTCCCCATTCATAAGCATTCAGCTTTGCAGAAAACCAGGAAAGCTCTTACCCACAGCACTAATTCCTTTGATGATAAAGGTTCTGGATGTGCCATATCAGCCCTCGCCCTGCCTACGCCAGGAAGCCTTAATTTAGCATCAACATTTATCATTGCTAAACGTATAAATAATACCATTAGCCACTCTGAGCAGTGATAAAATTAGCACTGTAAACAGAGAAAGTGAGTGACCTTAGTGGAGAACCATTGTTGATTTTGACCCAACACCTACCAGTATGATTAGTCACAGCAGAACTGCTCAAGGAAAGGGGCCATTGGGGCTTGTTTGGAAATTAGAGACTTGCACTGTTTATTTTATGAAACAGATCTAATTCCTGCTGAGTTTCTCTGTAAGCACCAGGTCACGGCCCCACCTCCGCTCCTCCGGACTCAGCGGCTCCCCAGGGGCTCATGAGCTGCGCCTGGTTGCTTCAAGCAGCGCTCCTGTAAGCTAAGCTCTCTTCCAGTCTGGTGGAAGGGATGCTGTCCTGTCTGTCCTGTTCATCCTGCCCATCCTGGCCCAGAGTTGGGGCAGGAGGTGCCACGAAATCACAGGCAATCACAGAACTGAAGCACTTCTAATGACTTCCTCCTCTTCACACCCTGGCGATTTTCCACCCTGATGAGATGTATGTGTCTGGGAGAGGGTACAACTCCTGGCCATGCAGATGGTCACGCATCCCTTCTGAGGGAAGCTAAGTCTGATGGACTATTAAAGACTGCAGCACAGACAGCTATTCCAGCTGAAAATGCTGCCACAACAGCAGTGGAGCTGGATACTAATGCGATTAGAAGTCAGCATATGCTGGTTACAGTTTACAGTTCCTTGTGTAAAGGCTGAGCTTTTAACAGCAATATTAATAGGGAGCTCCCAAGGCTTCACCTGGGCTTCAATAACTGTGCTGCTTTGAAAAGGTTGCCCAACCATAGCTGTGATAAATCAGGATGAAATACTAAAAAGCCTTTCTTAAAACTTCCCTAAGGGTGGCTGAGAGTCCCATCACCTGGAAGGTCTCAAAAGACCTGCAGTCCTGCTCACTGAGAACAGTTTTGGTTCCAAGGGCCTTCTGAGCATTAAGCTCCTGGAAAGATACAGTCTCTAGTTGCAGAAAAGAGACTTTATTATCCACTAAGACATCCTTCAGCTTAGGGAATGTGATTCACCACCCCCAGAGAAGTTACATCCAGGCAGTCAGAAATGGTGCTCACACCAAGCAGCAGGTTCCACAAGACCACCTGCTAATCTCAACAGCAAGCCTGGCTTCAGAAGATGAACAAAATCACAGCACCCACTGCTTTGAACCTTTGGGCTCATATTTATTTTCCCAGTCACTAGCATTAAACAGCATCACCTCAGACTTAGCACTGTGTCCTGGGGTCTGTGTTCGTCTGTCTCGCAGGTGGGGAGTAACCCAGCACATGAGACACCTACCACAGCTCTCTCCTCTGAGATTTCCCCCTCTCTCTATTTTTCTCACTCTCCCACAAACTGCTGGCGGGTAACAACTTCGACATGTAATACATGTTGTAAATCGCAGTCTTTTCATCCAAATTTGTCATTTGAACATGAAGTGTGATGTGCTGTACTCCTTCAGATTGGATAGGGTTGGTGTACACAACACTGGGTCGAAAGAAAGAGACAAACTGTTATGTAGTCAGTGTTGCACTGGACAAACTGCTCGAATTATCAATGTGGCTGAGCAGAGCAGTTCCCTGGAAGTACTGATGCCCATGCAAAGTGTTGACTGTTCCATAGAAGCAAAGAAATGTTGGCTGGAGGGACCTCAGGAGGTAGTTCAGTCCAAACTCCTCATTGAGCCAGTCAGAAAATGGCTGATTTGGGAAGTTTGGAACTAAAAAGGAGCAACGTCTTTCCAAAAAAGCTGTCACGGATCTGTTACTTTATTTACTGTAATTTAATTAAGCTGATCATTTGGTTAATTTGATGATCTGATGCAGAATAAGATGCACTGGAACAAATCACCCGGGGCTGTGGGAGGAGTTCCCCACCATTGCCAACTCAAAAATCAATACAAAACAATTGCTGAAAATACGTGCTCCATAAGCCTTCACTTGGGGAAGCACTCTGGCCTGCTCTGTGCAGTAAGACGAGCCAGATGACATTCCTTCTTGGCCTAACCAGCAGTGACTACGAGCCCCCTTTCCAGCCATCTTTCTGGTTTCACTACCTCGTTCTGTTCATAATACCACGTTAAATGGGCACTGGTGAGGTTTGATGATTGTCTGCCCTGCTATTAATACTGAGAGATATCCCACGTTCAGTCAAGAAGAGAGCAATCTTGCGAACTACATCCAGGGTCCTAATGATACCCTACTGCTTTAGAAGAGGAACATGGCTGGGTTTGGAAATGAACTGATTTCTGTGCAGGAACTGTCATGCCATGAGCAAGGTGGGCCCCCAGACTTAAGGGATAGGGAATGTAGAGCTTGTCCATAAGAACAAGAGAATCTCACTGAGGAAAAACCAGCGAGGAATGAGAGGGAAAACACACTAATACACAGCTCAGGGTGCCCTTACTTCTGCAGCCAGCCTCCTCCTGCCCTTCCATCGCACAGCACCTTTCCATGGAGCTGCCCCACACCCACGATTCCTGTTCCCCATCCAGAGACAGTGCTTCATCTCACCCAGTGTCTGGGCACACTCTCCTATCGCTCGTCCTGGATCTTGCTAATGCGTTTGCCTTCCCCTCCTACCACTGGCTGCCGGGAGGTGGTAGGGAAGATGTGTGTCCTAATTGTAAGCACATGCTGGCCAGCACTGCTCATAGCCTGACGGTCAGAGCTGTCTCAGGAAATGTAAGTGAGCTCTGACGCGTGTCTGTGCCATGTTCATTTTCCTGTTGTGCTGCTGATTGGCGTGTTCGACCCAAAGTAAACAATACCTATGCCATGCGCTACAGAGTGCTTTCCTGCTTGCAAGTGCCAGGTGCTGGCAGGCGCAGCGTGCAGGAAGGCTGCAGAGCCTCAGCAGACTGGCAGGTCCCAGCCTGCGAACACAGCTTGCAGTGAGCAGCAGAATCCTCAGGAGGGAGAGCAAACCACTTTCTCACTCTTTTTTCACTTTTTCCCGATTGTTTGCTGCCTGGGTTGCCATTGCTGCCACTTTAGGCTCTCATGTTCACCATCTCTCCAGAGCCTTTCCTGGGTTTGGATCTCCTTCTGAAGCCTGACAAGCTGGGATGAGCGTTCCCACTGTCCCATGCTGGCCACAGCCTCCCACATTCAGTGCCACCCCGGGTTTTCTTTTCTTCCTTTCATTGGCTGCTCCCTACCAGCGGGGACAGTATGCATCACCTCCACACACGGACCACAACACTGGGCTGTGCTCTGAAAGTCACACATGGTGCCCTGCCAGGTTGTGCCAGGTTGAGGCAGGGTAGCAAAACCCCCTTGGCTTGAAAACGGGCCTGTGGCAGCTGGATGGACACACAGTGGGAAACTCTGGAGGTGAAAAAGAAAGAGGAAAGAGTGTACTGGTATGGACACCTGAGAGAAAGGAGGCAGCAGGAGAGAGGATCCAGGCACCCCTCTCCAAGGCACAGCGTTGGCAGGAAGATGGTGCCACTGTGCAGCAAAAGGATCCGGTGGCACTTACAGAAGTGGGGCTGAAAAGAGTCTCTGGTTGTGGATGACACGTCCAGAGGATGCAGGGTGCGAGACCCAACGTTGTTTATGAGCAGCAGCTACATCTCCTGCCTCCCTATACCAGGCAACACCTCATGCCTATCAGCACACTGATGGAGATCTCTGTGATGTTCAGGCCAGTGCCTGCAGCCCCTGCCTGAAGTAAGGGTCTGCAGTGCCACTGCCTGGGGCACCCATGATGTTCCACAAGGGCCTCTGTCGGTGGTGGGCCTGCGGCTACCAGCCACCAAACCCGGGGCTCAGCTGTGCTGATGGGAATCTCGCAGAGCTGCCAGTTGCATTCCAGCTCATTATGTTTTAATTTAGTCAATCCATAGGCTGCCTATTGTGAGGATATCAGCGCCGAGGAGTAAAATCCAAATCCAGAACATTGCAAAAGAACCAAACTGCCAAAATGCAGAGACAGGGAGACAAAGTAAATCTGTCACGAGGCAGTCCTGACAGACCTCCCACCCCGAGAGGAGCCAGTTCCCAATTAGCACGAAGAACTTGGGCAAAGAGGAGGAACAGATTCAAAAACAAATGAAAGGGACCAAAAATGGTCAAGAGAAGGCCAGTGGAAACACTCAGGTCAGAGCTGTGCCACGTCGCACGGAGGGGGTCTGCCTGGCACCAACCTACCCTGGCTGGTCACAGCATAGGGGGATGCTGCACTGGGCCACAAGCCAGGGCGAGGGGAGCAGGCGGGGTGCTGGGCACTAGGGGTGGCAATGAGAGCATGTAGAGGCAAGCCCAGGGACCTGCACAGCTTCTGGGAGAGATGTGAGTTTGGGAGGGATGGGCAGGCAGGGCACTGCAAGGAGCCAGAGCCCTTCTAGGGCAGCACTGCTGTCCCTGTGCCCACTCCAAGCTGCATTTTGTCTCCATGGGGCTCTGAATTCGCAGCCAGCAAACATCCATCAGTTGGCAGAGAAATCTCCACCTTGGATCTGGTGTGGTGTCTGCGGTGTCACTGAGTCTCTGGTCCACCTGTCATGTCTGAGCTGCGTGCAGGCATCATGCGGGTGGGCACTGGGATGCTCCCTTTGCCTCTGGCCTCATGACAGTGCTGATGGAAGGAGGGAGAGCTGGGCAGTGGGGGGGGAAGACAAGCAATGAAGAATTCTGCTGGAGGTATAAATCCATCGGGCTGTGTGACTGTAACACTGTATTCCAGCTAAGCATCTGCCTGCAGAGCTGGAGGCCAAAGGGATGCTGGGTCTGACCTCCTGCATAGCGCGATCCTCCCGCCAGGTCGGTGCTCAGGCAGACATTAAGAGCCATTTCCCATACGAGGGCTCCTCAGCCCCACACCGGATCGCATCCAGCACTGCAGCTCGCACTGATCTTCCCGTGATAAAATAGTTTCCTACTTGCTTTGAAGCCTTTGGGCTCCAAGTCCAGCCTGTGTTTGCTGGCTGCTTTGGTCGGGCTGTTTGGGATGCTGTCTGGGGAAGGAGCAGACACCTCCCTGCTGTGGGCCCTGGTGGGTGGTAAGGGGTGGGTTTCAACTCCTTGGAGAGGATCAACGCTGAGCCCGGCCCTGACTCCTGGCTCGTTAGTTAGGTTTGCTCAAACGCTAAATCAGTCCTCTGGGTTCAGGCACACTGGAGAGGCCAGATGAGAAGAACTGAGGAAGATGGGGTCACCAGCTGCCATCAGATAAACCTCACAACCGCACAATCCGCCCCCTCCCCACCTGCCCCTGCCCTGCCCTGTCTGTCTGTCTGTCTGTCTCATGGCAGGCAGATTCCTCCCCTTGCTCCCATGGCCCTCCTTCCCTGAGCGCCCTTTGGCTTTCCTCAGCTCCCTGCAGTCCTCCCTGTTCTTGACTAACCTAAACAACTCTATGGCCTCTATGAATTTTTTCCCTTTACTGCTCATCCTGGTTTCCAGAGCATTGCAGACTATGCAGATCATAACAGCTATATTTAAGGTTGCCTGACAGTTTCCATGATATGACCCATTGTTCGGTTGCTTGCAGCACTGCCAGACTTTAACCCTTTTGGCTGAAAAATTTGGGATAGTTTCAGCAAAGAACAAGTTCAGTCCTTCAGAAAAGCCAAGTTAGGGGAAAACACCTGGTTTGCTCCAACTGTCAGCCAGATTTGCTGGGCAGCCTGTCCTTTAGAGATCTGGTAGATGACATGGGGAGGACACCTGGCCTCAGAGCTCTTGCAACTACTTGTGACAGACAAACCCACCCAATTACCCAGCGACCTGAAAATCCCATTTGCTCCAGTCACTGTGACACAGAGCCTGGAGGAGCTGGCAGCTGGGAGCATCCCCGGTTCCCACACTGCCCACCTCTGAGCCTCTGCAAAGTGATGCCAGGCACAGGGAGCCTCCAAATTCCTTTGCTGTCAGCAAGCTGCTGAGAAACCAGCAGAAAGTTTTGCTGGTTGATCTGCGGCATGAGTGACTGCCCAGTGCTTTGCCTCTGTTGAGCTTGGGTGGTAGAAGGGAACGAACACGATAGTGACCTTTGAGGCATATCTGTAAGGACAGATCTGCTGGCTTCACTGTCTGTTTTTAAACTGAAATAATATTTTACTGATAAAGTTTTCCACTCTTTTGTATTTTGCAGCCTTATAACATAACTGTATGTTTAATATAACCACAGCCTGACCAAAAAAAAAAAAAAAAAAAAAAAAAAAGGTAAGATTAATAATAATAAAAAAGTATGCTTATATAACCAAAACCTATTCCACAAAGCATGCACACTGGGACCAACAAAAGCTGCACAGGCAGAATCAAGTGTCATTCTCTATGCTGCACCTTCCCATCATTTTACTTTGTTTTTGCACACAGTTCGTATCAGTGTCTGACGGCACTGCAGCTGGCAAGGAACCTACAAGCCCTGCTCTTGTGTAGGACTTGAGAAATCCCATGGAAGTTTTGTCAGTTTGCTTCCTTGATCATTATGGAACCTGTAACAAACCCCATGCAAGCACAAAATCCTCGCCCGCATGGGGCCCTGAAGCAGGTGGCAATGCCTGTTATGCACTGTTCATCACACCACAGCTGAAAAAACCAAACCTACGGCCTGAAATGTTAAAGGAAGGACTTGGAACAAACACAGCTGCAAGTGATGGGTCCTGCACAAGCTGCGTGCTTATCCCATGCGCTACAGAAACTGCCTGGGCTGTCAAGGGGACACTTTGTCTAACAAGCAGACAGAAACCAAGAGTAATTTGCAGCCAGAATTTAACACCACTGATTTTTCCAGCTTCCATTCAAGTCTTTTCCACAGCCAAGAGTACACTCATGTCAAATACAGGCAGGAGTGAAGGAAAGGGATGAAAACTCCTGTGTTCCTCCAGATTGTCCTTTAAGTCAGCGGATGGCTCTCCCACACCACTCATCCCCTTGGTGGAGGTGCCACGTTGCACAGCCAACCCTCCCTCGTGAGCTGCTGTCACCCGCATCTCCCTTATAAATCCTTGGAAAGCAAAGAACATGCTCGTGCTCTTCCTGTCCTCTTAAAAACAATATTACACAACCCACTTCTAAAGAATGATGGTCTTTCTTATAGCCATTCTGAAACTTGAATATTTTATAATGGATAAAACGATCACAGCGAATTCCAAGGACAGCCAAGGAGTTCAAAATGATCCGATCATATTTCCAGCCATGAGACCTTTGGAAAGAGCCCCAGAAAGAGGGGGAAACACATTAATTTTACGTTTTAATATTCAACAAACAGAGCAGACTCTGCAGAGCGGCAGTGTCCAGTTGAAAGTGTCGAGAGGTTTATTTTTGTTCAAACCTGCAACGGGGCTGAGTTTGGGACTCTCTGTTTAGCTTTTCAGCCTGTAGTTACATTGTGTAAACAGTTTATTTAACATCATTTTTGGCACTTCTTCAGTAAACCCACCATAATAATCCTACTGGCAGACCAAACAGATCACAGATTAGCAGACAAAGCTGCTGTAAAACACCAAATTACCCATCCCTGCTTTCCTGTTTTCGGGAGATGTGAAGCCCCGTACTTAGCCGTGTTTACGCCTCGCTTCATGGCTGAACCCCCAGGTCATGGAGCTGCTCCCATTAACGCTCAGATCCACCCCCAGCTCCGTCACAGAGGGGCAGTGGAGTGGGGGGAAGATTTTTTGACCCTTTTAGGAGCTCATAAATGTGCTGGGGTGCTGGCTGTTGCTTAACAGGGTAGGTATGCTGGCTTGATCCAGATTGGAAAAGACTCTGGACTAATGCTAAAGTCACCTATTGCTTACATTTCATTTTAATGCGCTTGAGTTCAATAAAAGTTTATCATCTCCATTAAAACGGTGCCTATTGGAACTGATTTAATCTCGTTAGCGCAGAAAACCACATGAAAGGAATCAAGTTCATGGACAAGATTGAGCACAGATACTTTTGGAGCATAAATTACATAAAAGCAACGGATAATCAGCTAGAGCCACAGTGCCTGTCACCTGCATTATTCACATATTTATGCCAATACACTTTGCTAGGGAAGGTGCTGGGCAGGAGCCATATCGCAGCGGGACTGAGCGCCTGCCAAGCACAGGAGTAATCGGCTGCTTAATGTCACAGCATCAACACTCTCCTAAAGAGTCCATGAACTGTGTTACATTTGAACAAACAAATGTCATGTGTAGGGGTGCTGGTCAAATGTCTACTGGCAACAGGACAATGTGCTCGTAAATCTTGCCTACGTATCACCCTGCTTTCAGCATGGGGATGCTCTGTTTTCTGCAGGGGAAATGCCAGCTCCACCTGACTGCTCTGGGACTCAGCTGAGCAAGAGGAATGCTGCTACAGGGCAGGGGGGTGCTTAGGGATGCCTTGGGGCTGTAGCCCCAGCTTGGCCTCCTGGCAAGGAAGGCAGTGGAAATGGGCACTCCTGTAATTCCACTCTCCTTTCAGTGACTCCATGCCCTGGCAGACCATCCTTTTGCCATGATGATGGGAGCAGAAGGAGAGAGAAACAAGAAAGGGCAGAAAATCATCTGGAAGAGATGCAACACTTCCCTTTTCCAAGGGAGCATCTTGCTGCAAGCAGCCACCTCATCCGATCCCATCCCACCGCATCCCATCTTGTCCCATCTCACCCATACTGCCATGACAACTCAGTCATGCAGACCCCAGCCCCACAGGATAGATTGCTGCGCTGCTGCTGCTGCCTGCAGGGCTGCGGTTTGCTGACTAGGGCTCTCTGGAGAACAGGAAATCTCCTGGTGTCTGGTCAACATCAACACCACGCACCTCTGTCTCCCAGTTTCCCCAGTGTGCAGGCAGAGAGAAGCACTGAAGAGTTTACCTATGCTTCAGCATCTCACTCATGGACACAAGTTCCAAGTGCCCAATGAGATAAAACCACATCCTTAGCACCCTGAATGAAGGCACGGCTCTCTGTGCTCCCAAATCCCCCTTGCACACGGATGAGATGTGCCCACAGCTATGCAGATGCCTGAATCCTGACCTTATCATTGCTGCTGGCAGTGCTCACTTAAGTCCCAAAGACAAACATATCTTCTCTCTTGTCACAGCCAGTGCTGAGGCTGTGCTGCCCCAAAGTAAAGGGGCAGGAGGGTTCTTGCAGCTCTGTGCATGGCCAACAGGCACCAGCACATGGGGATCTCCAGGCCTCATCACCTGGAAGCGCAGAGGTGACCCAGAAAGGACTCAAGTCCTGGAATTTGAATGCACGAGTACATGCATATATATATACATGTAAAGGTGGACACTAAAGAGGTAGACTCAACCAGGAGGCCCTATAGCTCACCAGGAACCACTGGTAACACCACCATCTCATTCTGAGCATAGCACAGGGTGCCAAGCTTCATATCCACCTTTCAGCAGGAGGAAAAAGAGTTTCCCTGAGGTGAGCACACGGCTCTGGCATAGACAAATCATGAAGTCAGCATGGAGGAAGGTGACACAGGGCAGACTCCATCCTCCACCCAAAACAGCTGTTAAGGCAAAGAGATGGAGGAGTGGGTAAGAATTTGGTCTGACTTAAAGAAGTATTTAAAGCTTAAGTGATGGATAAGAGGGAGCACGGTATCAGTTGGCACATATCTGGAAGATGCAGATGAGGGAGATTATTTTATGTCACATCTAGAGCACAAGTGGGGATGTATACAACCTACTTCTGTAGAAAAACTGGAAAGAAAACTTTCCAAGAACATAAGTACTGGAAAATTCACAGCCTATGGGAAAGCCCTGGGAATGGTCTGTCTGTCAGGAGCATGTCCTGGGTCAGCAGGAGTCCACCTGGTTCGGGTGCCTGCAGGTCGTGGTGAGGACCTTGGCCTTTGCTACATGCTCCTGGTTTGGAAAAACTTGTGGCTTCACCAAGCTAAGCTCACAGGAGTGTGATGGGGTACCCTGCAGACTTGGAGGGTAGGAGACATTTCCTTGAATACTGCCTGGAGAGAGACAGAGTTTAGCTTCCTGAGCCCGGAAGGAATCTGTGGGGAGCAAGATTCCACTCGCAGGACAAGAGTGGGTCAAGAGCTCTTGGCTCTGTACTGACCACAGATACATTTGCAGTGGAGGTCAGGGGTTTCTAACCACCACTCCCAGCTAGCTTAACGCAACAAGAGCAAATACATGGACAGCTGAAGCTGTTGATTGGAGCCTTCAAAACCTTCTCTCGTGCAGGAGGCTCAGCTCAGCTCTTCTGCTCTATGGCCATGGACAAGCATTTGTACAGAAGGCACGAGGTGATTCTCATCCGACTCGCCGCCATGTCTAAGTGTGCCCATAGTCCTGCCAGCTTGCAAGGAAAATGATTCATTACTGTGTGAACGTCCTTCCTGGTTATCATTCGCCCACTGTGCCATATACTGGTGGTACCAGTGTACGAAAACCCCACACCTCAGTGCAAATCATAAGTGGCCACTGATGTGGACCACAGTGGACCACAGCCAGTGGGTTGCTGCTTTGCCAAAAGGCATCACAGCTGTAGAGCTTGTGATGTCCCCAGAAAAGCCTTGTGACGCAGAGTCCCAAGGTGCCACCCCACCCAGGGAGACCTGCATGCACCACTTCTGAAGGGAGCAAAAAATAGCAGGTCGTTTGGTCACTGTAGTGATCCCTTATCCTCGGAAAGCTGTACACAAACAAGCCCATTCTCATAAGTATCTCCCATGTTCAGAGAGGTCTGAAACAGGATTTACCAATTATTAAAAATCTCTCTGAACGCAGAAAAATTCAAAGAGGGCTTGAGCAAGATTTTCCCCCTTTCAGGTGACTGCCTGCGTACACCACTTCAGAGGGAATGAGCGAGCATGAAATTCAATTATACAGGCACCCACTCAAACATCTGAACCAGAACCGCTTCCCTTAATCTTTACGTTGAGGATGGGGTAAGACCACGACGCCACTTTCAGCGTGACAGCTCTTTGTTTCATCTGCAGTCCTGTAAGATACACAGCTCACTTAACTGAAGAGCAGGGATTTTGAGCTGTGTGCTGCTAACGCTTTCTGTAAGCAGCACGGACTAACAGCACTGCCCATCACTGTCAGCCCCCGCAGAGGAAGGCGATGGGGAGCAGCCATTGCTCAAGGGCTGGCCAAGGGAGGAGGCTGATGAGCGAGGCAGACATGGGGCAATGGGTGATTGGAGAACAGCTCTTACAGCCCTGTGCAGCCCTAGGGATGGACACAACAGCTCGTTCGTGAGGCTGATGAGCCACGTGTGCATCCAGAGGACAATTTGCCTTCCATCTTGTCTCCCAAACAAGCATCTCGCAGTTCACCTGATTTTAAGACTTGTTGCTCTCCGCTGAGATAAAATTTCAGTTGAGCAACAAAACAGTATTGCTGTGTCACCCCATCCATATCATGGCATCATCATTCTGCCAAGGATTTGTGGTGCTGTAGTATTTGAGACAGTGAAATGAGACTTTCTGGCCGTGCCAGCAGACGTAAAGCAGCCTGATGTGCTGAAGACTTACACTGTGTTTCTCAGTTTCTGCAAGGAGGCAAATGTAAAGTTTTCTGCTGGGCTATGATGGAGATTAAGAAGCCATGAAGGATAGCAGATGTGTTTGAAGTTGCTCAAAATGGGTTTCCTGACAGGATTTAACAGGTCACAGCACCTGCAGCAATGAAGCACTCTTGAAACAACCTGTTGTCTCAGCAGAGCATTGCCGTGATTAAATAATACTCAGATCTACCTCTGAATGCAAGTCACTGGTCTTTGGCACCACATGGCATAGGGACTGATGGCCAGCTGTCCCGTGATGTCCCCATCTCAACTGAATCTATCTGTGGTAACTCCACATCAGCCAGAGGCACTAAAACCTAAAAATGAGATTAAGTTTGGAGCTGAGTGCCCTTTGTCAGTGTCTTCCAACCAGAGAAGTCTTGGTTTGGAAATCTTTTGCTCTTTGTAATGCCCCGAAGCCTCTTTGATGCCAAGTTTCATCTGTTTCCTGCTGAAGACGCTGCTAGAACACCATTCAGACCTGTCTCCATGAGTCAGTGCACACTCTGCAGCTCTCCTCACTGCCGGACGCACCACCAGCCCTGCCTGGATGCTCCAGGGCTGCAGTGTCTTAGAGTAGCAACCTGGCTGTCTTTCACATAAGACCATGTCTCAACAGAGATTTAGCAAACATCATAACTCTTCTTGCTGCAATCTGGTGAGCAGGCTGCAGCTAAAGCACTGGGAGAAGGGAGAAAAATGAGCGACCAGAGATAGATTGTGAAGTGGAGGAGAGGCCTCAAGAGGGGAACACTTCTCCAGTGCTGCTCCGATGCTCTCTCCCAATGGCTGTCAAGCCTGTGCTCACTGCACACCACGAGGAGCTCGGCTGGCTCACTGGAGGTCTTCTTTCTAATTAGCAGTGCTTTAATGGCTAATTAAAGCCTTGAAAGGTGGAAACCCCATATTTGCTAGCTGCTGGCTGAAGACCGCTAATCCTACGCCATGTGGCTGAGTCCCACGCATCAGGCTGAGCCCATGAGATCAAGATACCATCGAATCTGGTTTCTGAAGGGCAGAAGTACACTACAGCCAAGTCTTTCTGCAGAGAACTGGCTGTCCTTGGGAGCAGACAGTCCCACTGACCTGACTTCAAGCCCAAGAACCTTTTGGTGAGGGCCCAGTATGCGGAGAAGAAATATCTCCAAGACAGATGCTTTTAAGATGTTTTCCCAACCCAAGAGTATTAAGTATTTGGAGCTGGGACTGCAGAGGCAGAGGAATTCAGTTGCTCCGGCTTTCTGAACAAGCTTTGTAGCACCAGAATTTTTTAGAAAGGGCAGTAAATGTGTTTCCTCTGTTTGCATTAAACACTGTGCAGATTGCTGTCATGAGGAATGAAAACAGGAGTTGGGTCAGTAAATGATAATGAGTCTCCATGTGCCTTTCAGGGGGTCAATGCCAGATCACAGAGCCCAGGCCCGTGCCAGGAATCCGGGGGAGGTTTCCTGGAAGAGCTCGGAGCAGGAGCAACCTCGACGCCGGCCCTGGCTCCTCCAGTGAGTCCCAACCGGGGGAGCTGCTGATCATCTGCAGATGCTCTGTGGGCACCGGAGCAGCCAGCACGCAGGGCTGAGTCCTGGGGCTGGGCAGATACTTCGCTTCTTGCTGCAGAGTACTGTTTTCGCCAAAGCCGAAATTTTAATTAAAAACAAAACAAAACAAAAAGTGTGTCCTTTTCCCCTTGAACTTTTGGGAGAATTCCCATGGAAGAACACCAGGAGAATCCCCCAGAAGTAAACATTTCTCAGTTATTAAACTCAAGTAAATAAACAACCCCTGTCATACTCCCATGTAAACAGGAACACTTTATTAAAAAGAAAAACGCTCTGTTTCTGTGAAAGGAAAAGCTAATCCCACACCACCTCTCTGCAGCCCCAGAGGCGCCCGGCCTTGGCTGGGTGTGCCTCCTTGCTACAGCACTGCCACCACATCACCCGTGGGACTCAGAGGTGTCACCATCATCCCTGAACGCAGGTTTTGTAGACCCTGGCTTGAGCTTCTGCCGCTGTGCTCCGAGCACTGGCTGGCCTAGCCCCAGCTGCTGGCACCACTGGGCCCTGCTCTGCAAGGAGAAATGTTCCTGTGGGAGAAGCATCCCGCAGCCTGGGGTGCCACTGGCACTCATCACTGTTCCCCGCTGCTTGCCACGTGCCCCTGCTGTGCTGGCAGCATCTCCCCCTGCTGCCCCTGCTGTGTGCATGGGCCCTGACTCATCTCTCATGCACGTGGAGGGCTTGTGTCCCCGCAGCTTGGGGTCAGGCACTGCTCATCCCCTGGTGAGAGGAGGAGATGAGTGGCCACAGCTTCGGCAGCGGAGCCAACATTCTTCTGGGTGACTGGCAGTGCTCAAGCATTTGGGGATACAGAATAAAGAGTGCTCCTACCTAAAATCCATGCAAGGCTGCTAAGCAAAGAGGGCTCAACAGCCTTTTTCTGTGCACAAACCTTGCAGGAAAATTGCAGTTTCCAACAGCAAAGTGAGGTAGCACCATGCACAGAAGTGATTTTCATAGAATCAAAATGGTTTGAGTTGGAAGGGACCCTGAAGGTCATCTGTGCAACACCCCTGCAATGAGCAGAGACACATGCAGCTCCATCAGGTGCTCAGAGCCTGGCCCAGCCTCACCTTGAATGTCTTTGAAGATGTGGCATCCACCATATCTCTGGGCAACGTGTGCCAGTGCCTCACCACCCTTATCGTGAAAAAACCTTCTTCCTTATATCCAATCTAAATCTCCTCTCTTTTCATTTGAAACCATTTCCCTGTGTCCAATCACAATGTAAAATGACATATTGTCCATCTTCTCTCATCAAGGTTGTTGAAATCCTGTAGAACCCACGGCTCTTTCAACATAGGTTAAGCCACTCAGGCAGCCTGGGAGCACTGACCTCTTCCACCACCCCTTTCTTGTCCCTGGTGAGGACACAAGAGCTGCACGTGTACTGCAGAGAAATTCTGGTCAGGCTTGTTGCTCACTTTGGTGTTTAACATTCCCACTGATTATCCAGTGCTGCCTCAGAAAAATGTACTTGGAAGCAGTGCAGTATTGTGTCTGGGGGGAGCGGTGGCTGCCTCCAGGGAGCTCTCCTTCTGCAGACCTTCCTTGCCAAGTCCCACTTCTGAGCATGCCTCTCCCTCCAGCCCCCAAAGCCATGGAGGCCCCAGCTCCCCAGGAAGCAAAGGCAGGAATGTCTCCAACCTCCTGGTCCTCACAGGGCTTTACAGGGGAGAGGATCATCTCACTCCCACCATGTAATCTGCATGGGCCTTGACCAGCCAACCTGGGAGTTTGGAGGCCATTCTTTGGGAGCTGGCTGCATTTCGACTGCAAATTTTTGTCATCTCAAAGCCATGATTCAGAAGCCAGATAGCCATCACTGCTTTCCAAAGCCCTGGGCTTTGCTCCAGCCTGTGGGCACTGGCCCAGATGGGGAAGGACATGTGCAAGTCAGCTTGCCTGCTATGATCATGGGTCAGATCTTCAAAATCAACAAAACACGGTGACTGCAAGGGTCAACAGTTCCATGGCGAGAAGATGACTCCAGCAACAGCCTCCTCATTAGCAGCACCACTGCTGTTCTGGGTCTCCACCACTGCATTCACCACCCTTGCCTAGCTCTTAAAAGAAGCCTTGCAATTACAACAATTAGAATTTCATAATCACTGAGGTTGGAAAAGATGTCTATGGTCATCTAGTTCAACTGTCCTCCTACCACCAACGCTTCCCAATTAACCATGTTTCTAAGTACAACATCTTAATGTTTCTAGAACAACTCTAAGGACCTCGACTCCACCACCTTCCCGAGCAGCCCATTCCAAGAAGCTGGATCAC
>JAOWBP010004377.1:743831-758212 GCA_028571105.1 Tragopan temminckii
TTAATGTTTCTAGAACAACTCTAAGGACCTCGACTCCACCACCTTCCCGAGCAGCCCATTCCAAGAAGCTGGATCACTGCACTGAGGCCAGTGGGATGAAGTTCAACAAGACCAAGTGCCAGGTCCTGCCCTCTTGGCACAACAACCCTAGATAACACTACAGGCTTGGGGCAGATCAGCTGGAAGACTTGTGGAAGAAAAGGAGCTGGGGGTGTTGGTTGATGCTTAACATGAGACAGCAGTGTGCTCAGGTGTCTGAGAAGCCCAATGGCATCCTGGCTTGTGTCAGCAATAGAGCAGCCAGCAAGCAGGAGGTGATCGTCCCCTGTACTCAGTACTGGTGAGTCTGCACCTGGAGTGCTGTGTTCAGTTCTGAGCCCCTCACTGCGAGAAAGACATGGAGGCCCTGGAGCGTGTCCAGAGAAGGGCGATGGGGCTGGAGCACAAGTCTGATGGGCAGCAGCTGAGAGAAGTGGGATGGGTCAGTCTGGAGAAGAGGAGGCTCAGGGGAGATCTCAAGGCTCTCTACAGCTTCCTGACAGGAGGTTGTGGTGAGGTGGGGGTCAGCTTCTGCCCCCAGATCACAGTGACAGAACAAGAAGTGATGGCCTCAAGTTCTGCCACGGGATGTTCAAGTTCGATATTAGGAAAAACTTCCTCTTCATTTAATACACTTCTCTCTATATCTCCTCCTAGTCATGGAAGAAGATGGAAAAAGCTACCATGCCCACTTTTCATCCTGAAATTCTTAAGTCTTACAAAAAACCATGGAAAACAGAGGCTCTGTGATTAACACAGACAGGTAACGCTGATAGATTCTCTGCTGAGAACCTCTTGTGGCTTAACCTTTGCCAAGACCCAGCTCTGACTGCCAGGACGTCTGCTTCCAGGCGAAGGTTTTGCAAGCACTCAGCTTAAACAGGTCAGCTATTCCTCACGACAGGATTTGGGAAAAATGTTGTTTTTCTCCATGATAAAAAGCTCCTCAAAGCCACTATGCAGAAGATGGAACCCTTTGGCTTCAGAGCGAGGGCTCACAACCAGGTATCTCTGGGAAAATTCGGCTCCATTTGATCAAATGATAGATCTCCAAAATTTGGAGTTTACACATCATGTCCTGTGGAAAAATAACATCTGCTCATGTAATCCCACTTTCTATGGGAATGCAGGAAAATGAAATTGCCCAGGCAATCAGGAAAGTTTGAGAATTTATTCACGAAATTTGAGAAAAATATTTTGGCACTGGAAAACACAGATTTGTCAAAATTTAAACTTACACGAACCTCCCAGCCTTTTTATTTTGCCTGTTAAAAATGTGAAAGGTATAAATTTGAAGATTTTGAAAGGACATTGGTATATACATCTGTGCCAAACCTGTCCAGGTTTTCCTCCCACGGTGACACATTGTTTAAAGATCCAGGTTGCTGCATTTTATTTATGTATTTTATTTATTTTTAAATGAAAAAGAAGCCAAAGCTCAAGCAAAACATCTCAGATTTTCTGAAATGCCTTTTTTCTTCTGTTCTGACATGAGCATCATGAAAGTGCCCAGAGGTGGGGAGAGAGGGGAGAAAAACTCTATGCTGGCTTTTTAATTGGAGCAAAAAAGAATTGTTCTAAATGTCACAAGAGGACTTCTGCTGGGCAGCCCCCCGGGCTCTTCACCCCCCTGCAGACTTGGAGGTGCTTTGCAGCTCTCAGCTCTTTGATGAGAGCATTTATCTCTGTGTCCGTGGTGGCACTCCAATCACATCCTACATCCCTCAGCTCCCCGTGCACAGGTTTGTGTGGGTCATGCTGTGAGCACATGGCAGATGCTGGGCATGTCCCTGCCTCGCTCCTACCCAAAGAGATAAGGTCCTCTGGGGCTGTGCTGCTCAGGCTGTGTTGCACGTGTCTTGCGACAGCCCTGAGCCAGGTCTGCCTGCACTTGGGCTGTGCTTGCTCAGATGTACAGGAACAATGCAGGAGTCATGAGGAAACCTGGCTGAGCAGCCAAGTGCAATAGGATGTGCTGGGGTTTGGGAGCACGGCCTCTCATGTATGGTTTTACCATTCTTTGAGTGTGTTGGTGGGACATGTCTCAGCACTCATCATTTCCTTTGTCATGACAAATAGGTGCTGAGCATGCAAAGGAGGGCTAGGATAGTGTCCCGAGCCACTGGGACATGTGCAGATGTTATGAGAGAAAATGTGTATGAGCTCAGTATGGGGCTGGGTGCTCGCCCCAGCTCTTCCCTCAGCCCAGTCCCTGCTCTCTTCCTGCTCTCCTTCATCTCCTGAGCCCCCAGCCCTTCTGTACACAGGAGAAGCACCCTCGGTCACCACCACTCTGTGCCCTGCTCAGGCTCAGCAGACCCCCGGTGGCTGCCTCCATTCCCTGGGGGAATCTGTGGCTGCAGGCAGCCTGGAGCAGGTCCTTGGGATGCCACTGCCTCTGCTGAGGCTGCTGTGCTCTCACCTCAGTGTTGTGGGGTGGGCTGGAGGAGCTGGCTGCTGTCCTCTGCTATGTGCCAGCAGTAACACTTGCACAGGAATTTCCAAACAAACGCAGCAAACCCAGGGGCCAGAAGGGGTTCCTAGCATGCTTACAAATCATCACTGTGGCCCCAATGGCTCTCATAAGGCAGAGGGAGTGGCTGGCACTTCTCCTGTTCCAAGTCCCCAGTGACTCCAGGTGGATCATCAGCCCCAGACACCAGATGGGCATCACCATATCCCTGCCTGGACACCAGCTCTAAGGAACATATGTGCTGAGGGCAGGGGCATGCTAGGAGGCGAAGCATGGGCTGGCCATAGGGCCTGATGCCTGGAGCTGGAGGATGCCTCAGCTCTCCATGGATGTTGAAGAGGGACTAGTACCCACAAGTCCAGTTCTGTGAGCCACAAGCAACCCCTCCAAGCAGCCTATGCAGCCCTGGAACCCCCTTCACCTGAGCAGCCCCAAGGAAGGTGGTGGCTGGTTGCATGGGCATCATGTATCCCTGTCTTCTTGAGGGGGTAGAAGCGGGAGAGCACCCCAAGCTCTGTGCACCACTGTGGGGCAGACACCATGGCATGGGACCAGGATTCCCTCCTGGACCAGGTAAGAGCTGCAGGAAGGGTATTTGGTGTCTGACTGCAAAAAGCTGGGCTTGCTTACTCCAGCCAGGTCTGCAAGCAGGCATAAGGAGGCTGGTTCACCACAAGTCTGTCCCTGCACAACCCCAAGTGCCCATGCTCACCGCCATCCCACTCCTGTCTGGAGCACACAGGGCTGGTGCTGGTGGAGAAACACGGGCATTCTCCAGAGAGCACATCTGACATGCGTGACCCAGAGCAGAGCACAGAGTTGCAGAGTTTCATCATTTGATTTCCACCATGCTCCCAGCTCTGCTTAAGCCAGTTTTTACATTAAACACACGTGAGGTGATAACTGCCAGCAGCTGTTTGTGCTTGCCATGATAATTCCCCAGCCTGCTGCTCTGAGCACGTCGCCTTTTTCCTTGCATCCCTACTGGTTTTGCTCCTCTCCCAGGCTGCTTCCCAGCTCTTCCTCCCATTTGACAGCATGTTTTTGCTCTCTCCTCAGCTGCTCACATTGTCTCCATGCTACACTTCCAAGGACACTTTCTGCTTCACCCCACGCAGCCCATTGCCCATGTTACCTCTCAGTACCCCAGAGCATCTCATCAGTTTCTCCAGATCCACTACAGCAGGTTCCCAGCCAAACATCAAAGGCAAGAAGCAGTAGCTATGGCACTTTCATAACTCACAACATCTCCATCTGTGCTGCTTGAACAGAAAAAAAACCAAAAACAAACAAACAAACAAAACACCCAAAACACAGCGTATTCTTAGTCTTAATTGTTAACTGGCAGGGCTGGAATTCTCCAGGATGAATGTCTACACTCTTTCCATCCCAAAAGGGGCTGGGAAGGGTGGCAGGGCTGGTGGCAGGACTGCAGCTGGGTGCAGTCTGGGCAATGGCTATTGAGCCCCGTGCTGCCTGCCCAAGGCCGTGCCCCAGCCCTGGTCCCACTGGGATGCAGCCAGCATGGCTCAGACCCAACACCAGGAATGTACAGGAGCAGCAAAATGAAGCAAAGACCTCCAAATGCTGTGATTCCATACCCCTGCCTCTGGGAAGCACCTATCTCACTTTGAAGGGATGAGATATGACCTGTAGCAGCAAGAATGGTCAGCATTAGGTGGCATATGGTCCCTTATGGGGGACAGCTGAAGCCCCCACCAAACCACCTACCATTTTGGAGCCTGCATATGGAAATTTCCTGCCTCAACCCCTTTGCTGCACCAGCCTGTAATGCTCCAGAGAAACAACAGCAGCAGCTCAGCGCAGCATGAACCTTCAGGAAACAGCCTTGTCCACAAGCTTAGTAGCAAACCCTGGCTGCCTTGCTCCCATCCTGGTCCAAATTCTCACAGCGTGGGTGGGTGGGAAGCTCCCTGAATTGCTTCCCCACTTGCTGAAATTCACTGCAGAAATGGGCTGAAATTCAGAGCTGATCGCATTTTCCCCCGCGCCTGTCAAAGCCCAACCGGGAAGCCCAGTAACCGGCATATAAAGCTACTACTGATAGCAGCACACTTGTTCCAGACAAAAGATCAGGAGACGTATGTCATAAAAAGGCAGAGATGTCTTCCAGATGTTTTTGTGCGTTGGGTCTGCACAGATGTTTTCGATGTCTGCCCATAAATGTAAGAAATGTAAAACATTTGTGTCCCACAGATGTAGAGATTAAATTATGCAAGAGATGTGATAAATCTCTGGGTAATGCGAGAAGACCATGAACTATTCACATTCATTGTTTTTAGTAGAATCGGCCCCATTTTCCAGAATGCGCCTGTGAAGGAGACTTTTATTGTTATTAAATGTGACTAAACGTGACGTAGGATGTTGAAAAGCAGCACGCACGGAGCTGTGTGAAACCATATATTGCAAACGGCCTGGCAGGACCCTCAGCTGAGGTGGGACATGGCAGTGGGGTCAGCAGCCCCTGGCCAAGCCCGGCTCCCCTGGATGGGCACATGGAGCATCTCCTGCCTCCACAAAGGGGAGCACTGAGGGCCCAGAAACAGCACTGAAGACAGACAGGAGCAAGAAGTCTGGCAGCACACCCTGGGCAGGACAGACACCTCCCTCCAGCTCAAGCAGGTCTTTGGACTGGAGTGCTCATCCACCTCCATAACAGCTGCAAACCTTTTGGTTCCGCCGGCGCAGAGCTGAGCAGAGCCATTCCCCAACCCCAGCACTGCGGAGCCTCCGACTCCTGTTGCTAGGAAGACCTCAGTGCTTCCCCATGCCAGCGTGCTAAATCCTTGCTTGCATCAAGGAGACATGGCATTTTCTTGGGAATCCTCCCTGCTAAGAATATCCTCTATTTACATACTCGCCAACGTGGGGGCGGATGGGAAGCAGGGCAGCGAACTGAATGTACTTGGAAGGTGTCTGTGTTGGTTACTGTAGAGCTCTGCAGCTGACTGGGTCTGTTTGCAACAACCACGTGTGATGATGGCATTCATGACAGCCCCTTGGGCCGGTTCTGCTGCAGCACCCATCACCCATTGGCATTTGCTGCTTGGGAAGCCCTGCAGCGGGGTGTGCACAGGTGTTTGTGTGTGTGAGGGCTCCCCGGTTCCCCTGTAACATCCATACCCCCATGCCTGAGCAATGGAAGCACCAGTGCCCCTGGCAGGGGCAGATCTTGGCATGGCACAGCTCCCTGGTGAGCAGCATCATCTCAGTGCCCCCTGTGCTCATTCTGATGACAATTAGGGGGCATGTGCGAGTGAGATTCATTTCATCTTTAGGCCCTGACAGGTCAGATGGATCTGTCTGGGGATGAATCTCTTTCTTTCTCAACCACAGAGTAACTGAGACCTGCACCCAACTGCCCAGGTTCTGTGTTTTGGCCTCATCTATCTGTTGCTAAGGAGAGAGGATGGCTCCTGTACACCTAATGGAGAACAGGCTGGTAATTAAAGCCCTGAGCAGATCCTGTTTGCCCAGAACAAAAGGTCAGGCAAAACCTTGGCAAGATGAGGTTTTCCAGCTCCTCTGCACAGGGCTGGGGCACGGGCATGTCTACACCCCGTCAAATGAATCATGCACTGGAGAGGCTCATTTCCCTCTGATGGGAATGGCTATCTTTGGGATGTTTAAAGACCAAAGCTGAAGGAGAAGACAGAAATTAATTTCCCTCAGGCTGAGAGTCAAGAAAGCGAGGACAGCTTTCAATAGGAGTGGAACCAAGAGCCTGAAAGAGAGCGTGCAACTGCTGTACAGCCCTATATCCCCAGTACCAGTGTGCTCACTGCACTGGTGACCAATTACGTGTGTTGGAGTGGTACATCAGACACTGCATCTCTGCTGTGAGACTTCTCTGTGCACTTCCCAGCCTCAATCTGCTGACTGAGAGGTTATCTGGACTTTAATGTTTATCAGTTCCAGTGATTTTCCTTCCTGAATGTAATTGCTTTTTGAAGTCGGTTATGCTTTTGGCCTTACACTATCCCCTGGTAATGAGTTTCACAATGAATTATGAGTTGTGTGAAAAAGTACTTCCTTTTGTTTGTTTTAAATCTGCTACCTGACAATTTCATGGAGGGCCTCCTCGTTCCTGAGCAGAAAGAAGCAGTGACAGATTGTCCCATAAGCACCTTCTCCAGACTGCTGTGCACCTCCCCTGTCGCCCTCCTCCCACCCAAGAGAAAGAGCCCTTGTCCCTTCGTGGTTCCTATGGACAGCATTGCATTCCTGTGCTCATGCTGGCTGCCCTGTTCTGGTTTTCTGAACCAAGAAATAGGGAAAGAAAGAGAAGACAGAAATAGATAAACTGGACAGCTTGGAGTTGCTGTGGACTCGCCACAGCAGAGCTACACCTCCTGTTTATTCCACTTTCAACCTTAATCATTCCCAACATCAGATTCCCTTTCTTGCCCCCCACTGAGCTGATGTTTTCCGTGACCTAGCCCAAGAACCCCAGATTTCTTTCCCTGGTGGTAATTGCTAGCTCAGAGCCCAGTGCTCAATTAGTAGGCAGTCAAACCACTGCATATTTTTCATTCTGTTCCAGTTTGGGCTCGGATGTGACAGAAGATTTTCCAGTTCGAGTCCAGGCTAATAGCAGTTCATTAACTGTTTGCATGTCACAGCGGGGTCACACGAGGCGCCCACAGCACCTGGCCTCAGCCCGTGGTGGGCACAGCCCCTACCACTCACTGTGCCCTCCTTGGCACTTCTCCGGCACAGCACAGCTTTTCTCAGGTCCCTCCCAGCTCTGCAGGGCCATGGCTGGTGCCAGCACGGTGACAGCCAGATGGGAGAGAGGAGCTGAGGGTGCCACGGGCACACGGTGAGTCACAGTCAGGAACACTTCATTTTCCTAACAAGTCCCATTGCTTCCATGCTCAGCCCCACTCAGCCTTTTCCTTTCAGCGTGGATCTCTGACCTCTGACCTCCCTCCACATTGGAAACCAGTTATTCCCACCTTTTTTTCCCATCTTTGAACTCAATAGACATTAAAAAGAGGGCTGCCTGCTTCTAGGAGGATACCAGTAGGCTGACAAAGCATGACAGCCCTTCCCCATGGCCACACGGACTGCTTATGCCACCTTTACACACATGCCCACTGATTCATACTGTATAATAACCCTCAGCATCAGCTGCCTTCAGTCTTCTCCTACGCAGACCAGAACCATGGCCTTCCCACTTGCTAATGAGCTTCCTAATATTTATGCTCTGAGAAATGTTTTATTAGTGGCTTTTAGCAAGTTTTTCCTAAAAACATTTTTGGCCTGTCCTTATTATTGGTGTCACATCCAGCGGACATACTTTACACTTCATTCTATCTTCCTTCTTTGGAAATTATTTCAATTTTGATGAATATCTCTTTTCTTCTCACAGCCTCTTTCCCTACCAAGGCATGACAGGTCTGTTTTTTTCTTTCTGGATATTTGAGCGCATTCTAGATTAGTTGTATATATTTATTCTGAGCCTCTAATACTTTGTCTTTAAACAGCTTTTATGCCTCCTGTAAATATTTTACCCATTTAGCGTTTCTTTTGAATTCCTTTTTAACAACTTTTGTATTTTTATCTCGTTCCCATTCTTAAAATTAAACTTTGAGGTGGACTCCGTTGTTTCTTTTACTTTTCTTCCCTCTCACAGTCCTAGAAGGAGTCGACTCCTTGCAGGACACTCGCTTTGATTTGAGCCCAACACAGAGCCTACAGCTCCATCATCGCCAGAGCTGGAGCCTGGGCGTCCCTGCTGAGCTCCTCTGACCCCAAACACTGTGTGGGAGAGCTGAGGAAATTCCCCATCTCAGAAACGCCCTAGCTTGGACTGCTTTACGTTCTGCTGGAGCCGAGCCCCAGTGGCTTCCCCCCCGTCAGGGATGATGGCCACACAACCCAGGAAGAGCACAGCTGCAGGCCTGGTGTCCCCAGGGAGCGCCGGCAGCCCGAGAGGCAGCAGCACAGCTCATTCCCAGAGCTGGATACAGCCGACCTTAGAATAGATACCACGGGAGATCCCAGAGAGACGAAAGAAGTGTATCCACCCCCTCATTCATCTCGTTCTGCTCTGAGAGATGCTGGGCTGCCAAATCACAGAGCTGGCTCCATGGGAATGCAGAGCGTGGGGACCCTTACCTGGTGAGGGACACAACCCTCACACTGACTGCAGCTCAGCCCAGCCATGGCCAGAGGTCCTGCTGCCCACCTGTGCACACACCCGGTGGGGACAGGGCTGGGGCATGGCCAGAGACACTGCTAGGACGCTCCTGTTTGGAAGCACACCTTGCCCGTGCTCATCCCTAAACTGCCTGGGACAGCCCAGCTCATGCTGTGCTGAGAGATGCATATGGAGACAAGATGAGTGCCTACAGCTCAACACTCAAACCCTGTTGTCTGAACAGTGTGCAGACACTCAGGTGATCAGAGCAGGCACAGAGATCCCTGGTGCCTCCAATCCTGCAGGCTGAGCCGGGGAGTTGGACTGCCGCTCAGCACACAGTGCACAGGCTGATGAAAGCCAGGGTGTCCTGCTCTTACTGCTGCTGGGAGAGCAACATCACGCTGTGAGCTCTAACCTAGAGAAAAGCAAACTTCAGGGCTTTCCAGCTCTGAATTATGGACGAAGCTTTTGGAAGAGGTCCTAGATCTAACCCCCTTGGCACACGGACTGGAAAGTCTCAGCTACAAGAGCTCCATCTCCCTTGAGCACCCCATCTGCAGAGGTGCATTTCCAATTCAGGCATCACTGCGCACAACTCCCCCCGCTGCTCGCTGCGGGTGCCCACCCAGCTGGGGCAGCTCGTGGCCCCACCCCCTGCCGAACAGCCTCAGGGGCACCCACTGCCTCGGGAGTGAGGAAGCCAGCTGGGCATCCTGCTCTTCCGATGTGGATAAGTTGTGCCTTTCTGAAATGTTTCCCATTTCCCTGCAATTTCATGCTTAGGTGGAATTCTTCCCCCTTTATCTCTGGCTGGGTGGTCTTTGGGTTTGGATTTTGGTTGTGATTTTCCTCCTAGGTCTCTTAAGGGATGAAACTGGTGCCTTGGTGTTGAAGACCAGGATGCCATGAAAGTTTCAAAGCACACCTGGCTGGAACCTATTTCACCTTTGTCAATAATAATTGTAATCAGCAATATGAAAAAAAGAGAAATAATATCTCTAAATGAAATATTAGCAGGCACGTCTCAGCCTGTTCTCTGCTCTGATACATTCTTGCATTTTGCTCTTGTATGCAGAAGGCAAAGTGCGCTGTTTATGGTTTTACTGTTGCATCCAAGTACTTTATATACTTATTTTTCATAACAAAATTACTTTGTCCATAAATCAGGCTGAGCTCAGAGGCAGCTCTGAACCATTACCTCAGTCTCCTGCTGTAGCTCAGCTGTTCATAAACTGTGTGCCCGGCTTCAACATCCAGTGTGGGTTGTTGTAATTAGGAATAAAATATTTGGGAAACACAGTTTGCATCACGGCTCTTTAAGTAAGTATTTGGCTTCCTGGAAATGATGACTCATGGCGTGGATGTGCAGAAATGTACCAATAACATAACCTTTCGATCCTCTAATGCCAGACAGATCAGTACAAAGCTGGGCTTCATGCTGCCCGGATGAATGGTGCAACAAGCTGTATATATAGCATCGCTTTGGACTCACTCTTTCTTGCACTGTGTGGGAAAGACAAAAAAAGGGGCAGACTGTGACACTGAGGTCAGCCGGCTCCCAGGGCCATGCTCTATCAGTTCATCGCTGATCAGCTCCTTCCTCTGCCACACGGATGATTTAATAAGCAATGGTTTCTGGGGCGAACCCCGTGTGCTGACACATTCTGCAGAGTCTTTGCAGCTCGCAGCAGGTACGATGCATAAAGAGCTTTGCAAAGAAATATCCCAAGTGTGGGTCTGGTCCCTGGCAGGGCGAGGTGGCAGCACTGTTATTGCTCAGAAAATGTATACAAAATTGTCATGAAAGAAGCCTCATTTGTCCCCTAACACAGCCCGTTAGCAAGCAGGAGGGTGATTTTCCAAATGGGCGCCCCAGCAGTTGATGTGCAGCAGCCAGAAGAGGCAGATGTGGAGCTCTGCCAGAGGAGGACCTGCCCAAATCCACCCTGAAAGTCTGGTGCCTCTGCAGAGGTGCACGTGGACCTGGACCCTGCTTAGAAGCTAGATCCAAAATGGATGTGGAATGTCCAGCCCTGCTGGAATAAAGCATCTCATCACTTCTGTGATGGCTTTTCTTTCTGACCATTTTGCTCTTTGAAAAATGCTTCAGTTTCCCCAGACTGTGGACAAGGTAAAAATAGGACTAAGAGCAGCCTTCAAAACAGCACTTTGCACCTCTGTCATTTGGGGCAGCACCCAGCAGAGACGTTCTGCAGAACGGAGGTGGATTGGGGATCACCTTGGCATGAAAGCCTGCTGCTGTCATAGGGTCATGGTCTGCCCTGGCGAGTAAAACACAGTGGGACACAGCACAGGCTGTACACACTTTAAGTACCACAAAGCCATGGAAAAAAGGAGCTCCTGGGATCCCTAGGCTCCTGCACACTTTGTCCCTGGCTCACTCTACATAGCTCCGGCCCCCAGGCAAAGCCCACCCAAGTATCCACCCCAGCTGTATCACCTTAAAAAACCCCAATCCAACAGAGCTGGAAAGATAAAGGACTAGGCACAGACGAGCCCAAAGGAAAGATGCTACGAGCAGCACCATCACATCTCAGTTTTTAGGACTCTGGGGCTCCATCACCAAATGCAGAAAGTCTCCTCGCACTCCCTCTGCAGATCTTCAGTTCAAAGAGTGACCTCTACCTCCGCATAGGTGACACCAAGAGCAGAGCTGCTTAGTACACCTGGCTCAAACTGCATGCCCAAGGGCAAGCCAAAGCCCCAGCAGCATATCATCCCCTTCCTTTTGCTTGCGCCACACAATGGGGGTGCTGCCCCCGCCATGCCTTGCTCCTTGTGCTCCATGGCAGGTGTGGGGTGCAGCTGGCCCACGGCACGTGCTGCAGCTGGCTCACACAGCTGCAGGGATCTGGCAAGCAGCTGTCTGCTTCTGCACTTGCAAGCATGGGCAGCTGAGCACAGATGTCCCTTTGCCCGTGCAGGTCCTCATCGTTTCTCTGCTCAGCACTGGGAGCCTGCCCACATCTTGCTGCCCACGGCAAGGACCACAGCACACCCCTAGAGCACAGCCAGGCATCCAAGGTGCAAAACTGGGCTCTGACAGACCCAGTCTGCCCCAAGCACAGCAACTCCAGGCTCCCTGTGTTCACCATCAGCCCCTGCTCAGGAGGGCAGGGATCCGCCGGCCTTCCTCCTGCTCAGCCCAGCCCAGCCCGTCCCTCCCAGCAGGCAGGCAGCCAGAGCACCATCACCTCCAGGAGGCAGTTTTACTGGCTGACACTATAAATGTACTGTGCTCTCATGGATTTGATGCTGTTTTTATGAACTTGGAGCTCAGTGCGGCTGTTTAGTTTGAGATGAGCGAGGAATGTATTAATAGTTGGGTAAAGCGCACTCCGAGCTTCTAATCTGACCGAGCTGTTTGCTTTAGGGAAAAAACACTTCACTTTTTCCATTCATTACTATTCTTTGTTAGTGGCTGCAGCACCCGCCCCCAGCACACCGGAGCCCACATTAACCCCTTTCCTGCTGCACCCCAGCCACTGCGGTGCCACTCAGGGGTCCCCCCACCCCGAGCTGCGCTGCCAGCCCTGGGCACCAGCCCTGCTTGTGGTGCTGAGGCAGCAGCAGCACGGCACTGGGCTACTCGTTGCTTTGTATGTGGAGGGTCTCACTTGCCAGGGCCACCCATACCTGGTCCCACCAGGAGCAGAGCATGGAGCAGGTCCCCAGATGGCCACTCGCTGTGTGCCGGGGCCTTGCTCTGCCCCTGCCCGCTCCCACTGGAATGCAGTGACTGATTTACGTTCAGATGAGGACTGCAGCGGCGTCCTGCTAAGTCTCTCATCCAGCGTGAACTTTCCATAAGCAAGGCTCTATTTTTAACTCTGCCAGGCCTAAGAGAGGGGTTGTCTTGTGGGGGCGAGGAAGTGGCTGTGCCCAGCTGTGGATGTGACCTCGGGGAGTGTTCAGTGGGACACAAGGCCTTACTGGCTGGACCAGTCCCATCTGGGCGCTGTCGTGCCTCCCCGACCACCTGCACCTCGCCATGGGGGTGAGGGCAAAGGGCCCTTCCAGCGTGTGGGGATGATGGCTGTCCCCATCCCACTGCCCCTGCTGTGCCTGGGCTGGCCCTCATGCTGTAAGCTCAGCAGCACTTCCTGGCCATTCTGTTTATTATGGTAACTTAAAAGAGGAATGCAGAGGTCCGCAGAGCCGGGCGGCAGGCTGTAAATCCCTGCAGAGGGACAGCGCAGCCCACACACCTCTGAATGCCACGTGGCCAGCCCATCCAGGCTCTGCCCTTGAACAGAAAGGCCAGGATCCAGCCAGGAGGGCAGCAAGGGACAGGCTGGTCCCCTCCCCAGGGCGACACGAGGTGCTGGGTGCTCCTGGGGCTCAGCAGGGACTTGTGCCCTGCTCCTTTCTGCTCCTGCTCGGACTGCCCACCAGGCACGTCCCTCTGCAGCAAACATGGATTTTCCATGCTCGCTGGGTTTTCACACAGCCCGTTCCCAAGCACCGTGTCCCAAGCAATTTTAAATTACTCCAGCAACAGAGCACTTGCTCTGTCCCCTGGGGAGCCACTCTGCTCCCATAGATCTTGCTGCACGGAATACAGGATTTTGTGCTGTCTAGCCTGCACTTCCCTCCAGTTAAACTCACTGTGGGGCTCTGAGCTGCAGTGCCACAGATGGTTAGAATTTCTCTTCCCCAGCTTTAAGTGTTCACCTGTTTGCAGTGACCAGGACTGATTCCTCCAGGTTCCTACAGACCCAGGCCATATTCTGCCCTCCTCAGCTGGGAGCTAAACCATGTGGCTTGGTCAGGACATGCTGGCCCCACCTTCCCAACATGACTTGAACAGTGATGCATTCACAGCCGTACAGATTTGCTCCCCCAGTCACACATACACACATCTGCCCATACCCAGCTCCAGGCCGGGTGTTTCTCACAGCAAATATATCTTGTTTTATCGGTGGGACAGAGAGAAAATTAAGAGGTACTGTTGGTTGTAGCACAACAGCATCTGGAAGAGCCCGTGGTGCGCACACGTGGTGGTGCACACGTTGACTCAAGACTTCCCCCGACTCTCACAGTGAGGATTTGTGAATCAGAGCACTCATAAATCCAACAGCAAGAAGCTGAGCATGAGAACACCGAATTTCCACCCTTCAGGAAATGTCAACACTGAGAATTTTCTTCTGATTCTCGTTAAGTCAATTTGTGAAAGTACTGACATCCACTGGGTCAAAACTTGAAAAACTTACTTCCATATTGTCAGATTACTGTATCAAAAGTAGCCATATGATACACAGTATCTAAGATCTAATGATATGCCCTGAGAACAGAAATAAAATCAGATGTAATAATAAAACAAATTTACCTAATGAAACAGATTTATTTGCAACAAAGTGCTTCTAACGTTTCAGTTGTGTGGATAAAGCGTGAAAACATCACTGATTCTTTTTGCTATTTTTCTTATAACAATATTCATGGAAATCAGGCCTTTCCTACATGCCCTCCCAAGTGGCATCCAAGGGAAAATGCTCAACCCAAAGCTTCATGAGTTCACCCCAAGCACACAGCACTCCTCAATGGCCATGTGGGCCCAAAACACAAACCCTGCACTGCCAGTCCTCATAGACACCTTCTGGAAAGGCTGACCAGTGAGGGAGAGAAATACACTTTGAGGGTGGGAGAAAATAGTGTGATATCAACAATTTCAGCCCCAGT
>JAOWBP010004377.1:768404-792370 GCA_028571105.1 Tragopan temminckii
CACTGCCCATCACCAGGCTGCCAGAGCCAGGCACCTGGCAGCCAGAGCTGTGCAGCAAACAGCGTGCAGTCAGCTCAGCTGCCCGGCGCTTTCCCACTTCTCTTCCCTCTAACATCCTTGCTATTTATTTTTTTTCTCTTTTCTTTCAGTGGTTTATTGCTCCCCAGCCTGCTGTGGGTGAGCAGAGCACTTCTGGGACAGACTATTTACTAGAAGGTATTTGGTACATTGCTTTAATAAGAAGAACAATTTTTTTTTTAAGCCTTACAAATATGTTTAAAATCTAAATACAATGAGGCAACGCAACATCAGTTAATAGCTCCAATAATATGCCAAGCCTGAGAATGACAAAAGCTGCCAGCGGGGTGCTACAAAGCAGGGTTCAGAACCCCACCGCTTCCCAGCTAAGTAGAAACAGATTCCCAGCAGCAAACATTTGTTAACCATTTTGGAGGCAGCAGGACAGGGTGCAGGACGAGCCTGGCCGCTTGCGTGTCACTGCCTTGCAGAATCCTTGGCACGGGAGCACATCAGTGTCCTTGGAATTAAGGCCCTTGTGAAGACTTAAAGGCTTACTGGTCTAATATACGTAAGAATTTTTCCAAATATTATTCTAAGTAATTCAGAGACACTGCCCTGGTGCTGATAAGTGTGAATGAACATAGCTCGAGGAGCAGAGCTGGCATGCTCCTGCAGCAGCACTTCCTACAAGGCTACACACCCAAAGAGAACATTGGGCATGTAGCAGTGGGAGGATGCTCAGACATCCCAGGAATTGTTCTGTGCACAGTCTGTCCCAGGAAATGCTCAGCATCCCCAGCTGCATGGGCAGCGTCCTGAGTGACCCCTGGGGACACCCAGAAGCACCCACCCGTGACACTCTACAGTGAACATGGCTGCAAGCCTGGGAGCAGGGCAAGGACTGTCACCTGCCCTGCAGCACAAACCACGCCACGTGGAGCTGCCCAAGCGTCAGGATCAGGCCCTGTGCTGCCCGGGACAATGCTTGCCCGCAGCATGTCTCATCCCCAGCTGTGACAACGCTGACCCAGTGCAAGTGACAGCCTCGATGCCTTGAGGACTCTGGTGAGCCCCAGCCCAGCTGTGTCCCCCCGTGCCCCTCGCAGACCCACCTAGCACCAGCCCCGTCCTGCTCCCATGAAGGCAGCTCTGGGGCTGGCAGCATAGCCCATGAGCAGGGTTCCATCACAGAAACAGAGATCCTGCTTGAGAGCGAGGCGCCACTCGTTATTTCCCCTGAGGAAAAAGATGGGGAAAATAAAAGAGTGACTATTGACAGCAGCCTCAGTGAGCCAGCAGAGAGGATGGGGACCTAATGCAGTCTTCAGCAATCAAAACCAGCCACAGCTTGGTATTGGTCTCGCGTAGACCAAAAGTCCTAATAAGCTGTTAATGGGAAAAACGATCATATTTATTACAGGAAAACAAGTTTATGATTACTACAGAGATGACATCATAACCCCCCGTGCCAGTTTAAACAATATTTGGAGAATTCATTTGTTTTGTACTATTTAAAATTACAGTGTGGAAGCCTATTTTAAGTGCGCGTGTGAGCGTGTACGTGTGTGTGTGTGTTGATGTATCCACGCTAATGTTTATTTAAATCTTTTATTTATAAAATTGATGTTCTTACGCCTAAAATGGAAATTTTCAGCTCCAAAACATGTCTTAATTGTGGAAAATTATTGTATACGTTTGTGTTTGGCCTCATGCTCACATCTGTGTGTTTACCACCAGGCACGTGCACGCTGCACATCTGCACACCGACACACGTGGCTGGACCACTCCGCTCAGCGGTCAGCACAAAATCCCCGACGCACCCGAAGCACAAGGATGCCAGCAGTAAAACCACACCACAGACACCCATCCGGGTGCTCCCATACCCACAGTGAGCCCAAATGGCAGGGAAAACCCTGGATTTGCACCCACTGAGAGAAGGATGGGGCCTTGCAGGGCCAGCATCCCTCTGGCCGCCCCACAGGGCCGTCAGCCACCAGCAGCTAAGGGCATCCTCATACAGGGACACTCCTGGTCCCACCTCATCCCATCCCCTTGGTTTCATGGCACAGAGGGAGCTGGTGCACATGGCACAGACAGGGCGTGCATCTGCTGTGAGCAGCTCTGGGGGCATATCCCAATGCCATCACCCCCCCATCACCTACAGCTTTTGGAGGCCCCGGGCAGTGCTGCAGTGAGCTTTTTGGCACTCCCTTCACTTGGCGGCAAGATGAAGGGCCAGACAGCTGGAGATGTGCCGCATACCTTTCGCCAGTATGTACCTGTCATCCCAGGCAGGTCGGAGCTGGTCTAGACACTGGGATCGTAAATCTGCTAGCTGCCGCCCTGTGCCTCACTCCCACCACTGCCACAGGAGACAACCCCAGAACCATCTGCAGAGGAGCTCCACAGCAAGATTTTTCCCTGGAGGAATTCAAGGCCAGGCTGGATGTGGCTCTGGGCAGCCTAGTCTGTGCAGGCGACCCTGCTCACATAGCAGAGGGGTTGAAACTTGATGATCATTGTGGTCCTTTTCAACCTAGGCCATTCTGTGATTCTATGATTCTAAGAAAAGACACTGAGAGAACTGGAACAAAGTCACAACAGTCCAGTCCTGCACCAAAACACTGCGGTGCCCAACCCTCATGGATTTGGCTTCCCGCTTTGCAAACCCAAACCAAAGTGGATTGGTGGGTAAAGGTCACACAAACTGCAGAGGCATGGGCGAAACATTAAGTAACATTGAGTAAGCTTTGTTTAAAGGAGACAGCTGTGCCACTGGAATGAGCTGCAAATGAGTGAGATTCCCAGTGACGTGTCTTCTGCTCTGCCGCAGTCTCCCACCACCCACGAGCCTTGCTTGGTGGGCTGAGTCCCCCAGCAGCAGTCATGCACCAGAAATATGGTTGCAATTCTGGCAGAAGGATTTGGCAACCACACAGAAACCATCCCAGGAAGTAGGCAGGTGGGAGACAGCATTCAGCCCACTGGGGAAAGCCAGGCAGCCTGGAGGAGCAGGCAGGACTGCCTCCTGAAGCTTGGTAGAAGGCACCAAGGGCTGCATCCCTGGGCTGTCCCTAAAAAGGATTCACCACTGAAGGATGTGGTCAGTGCCTCTGGAGAACCAGAGCACACCCAGCTTCCCGTGGGAGGCCTGTATGCAGCTGTCCTATGAGAAGTCCAAGACCAGAAAAGGCGTTTAATGGCTGCAAAATTCCTAAGAATCACTTGCTAACCTATATGTGCCAGAGCAGCAAGGCCCAGAGCAGGAAGAAAAGAGAGACGGATTTTGGCATTGCATAAGGATGTTGTGGAACTGAGGTGACATAGGAGCCTGGGGAAATAACACCAAAGCCAGAAGAACTTAAAGATGCATGGTGGAAAGAAGCCACCTTATGGCAACTATTTTTTGTTTTTTTATGGTAAGAGTGACAGACTGGCTGAAAAAAAAAGGTGCCACAAATATGGCTCCAAGCATGGGAAGGGATCAGTCTGCTCCATGAGAGCATCAGATAGAAGAGGAAATGGGAAAGCTCTGGGTCCCAGCAGCCCGGGCTCACAGAGCCCCAAGAACAGAGCTGCTGCTCCAGCAGCCCTCATCTCACAGTGACCTGCACTGCACAACAGGTCTTCACAGTCTGCAAGGTTTGATGGGTCCTATGGCTTCTGGGAGCTTCCAGCAAAGAGCAGAAGGGTTAATGAGCATTTGGGGGAGAAGAGGAGTGTGGGGGAACACCGTCTTTCTGTGTGGGTGTGTTTAAATGAGTTCAGCTCAAGAGATTCCTTAGATTGTGGTGTTATCTCTCACGGCAAGGGATGGGGACCCATCTCAAAGCGGAGCAAGTCCAAGTCTCAGGCTGGGGAGTGCAGTGGTGCCTGGGATGGGGTGAGCTGAGGGGGAGGTACTCAGCTGGGGACCTGTGCCCATTCTATCCTATAAAAGGCTCTTTGCGTGTCAGAGAGAAAGTTGACTTCCACTCTTGACAGCTCCTAAGCTCCACTGTCTCCTAATAAACTCCATATCTTCATGCAAAGGAGTTGCTTCATGTATATGAGATATGCAGAATGATGAGGCTCAGAGCCAGCCTGGACTTCCAGGAGAAGGAGCGTCTTTTTAAGCTGGAGGTCTGCTTTAGAAAACTTCCTTACTCCAGTTTCCTGGGCATAGGAATGACAGGAGATTGAAAAAGAGCAGTCTGGGACCAGTGTGGGCACAGCAGGGTGAGAGTCCGTTACAGCAGTAGATACTTGTTGCCCCCAATGAAGATCCAAAGGGCACCGCATGGAAGGAACATAACTGCAAGATTGTGAAGCCATCCTTGCAGTGACCCCAAAATGTCACCAGGAGGAACGGAGCTGGTGAAAAGGCCTAGACATAGAATCATAGGATCACAAAATGGTTTTGGATGGAAGGGACCCCAAAAGATCACCCAGGCCAACTGCCCTGCCATGAGTAGGGACATCTGTCACTATATCAGGTTGCTCAGGGCTCTGCCAAGCCTGACTTTGAACACTTCCAGTGACAGGACACCCACAACTTCTCTGAGCAACCTGTGCCAGTGCCTCACCACCTTTGCCATGTCCCTCCTTCTGAAGGGCCAAGAGCAATGCTCAGAAAACTGCTTCCCCTAAGAGTGCTGTTTTTCCCCATATCCATCATGCTTTGCATCTATGCAGCTTTTCTCAATTGTCCCTGCTAGTTTTTCCCCTGGTAAGTCCCCTCTCCTTCTTGTCACAGGGACAGCACCTTTGAGAGCTGGTACCAGCACAAAAACATTGGCCATCTCCACCTTCTTCAGACTTTCTTCCAAGCATTAAAAGCATGAACCAGTAGGAAAGGAAGAATGAAAAAGGACGTATGAATCTTGAACTCCTGGGTTCACTTCCAGATACACTTCTATGACTATAGCCATTCTCTTTCTCAGTTTTCAACATTTTAAGAAGGTACAGTGACATATTTGCTTTGGACACTTAGAGTCAAGGACAGAGCTGAGCAGTGGAGAGATGTGGGCTGGTGGCCCCTCGGGGAAGCTGGGCACAGGACCTCATGGATCATGAGATTTGCCACAGAAACTACAAGTGTTATGCCAGCTGCTAGAAGTCAGAAGTCGGGATCTCTCTCACTACCACCTTGTAGTTGCCAGGTCTTGGTGCAATGAGTTGCTCCTTGGATGAAAACAATGTGGGAAGCATGGGCTCAGGCTGGCATACCGTATTCCCTCTGCAACACCTCTGTGCAGAAAGCACGGCTGCTCCTTACTGCCCAATCCCTATGGAGACATCACTGCTTTCTCTGCAGAAAGCCCACCTCAAGGTGTGCTCCATCTGCTCCCTGCTCCTTCTTTTCCTCCCACCAGACTGAGATGACTCTGCCCCACAGTTATTGAGCCCTGCAGCTCCCCATCTCAGGTGCAGTCAGGCACTCCGTCCCCTTCCCTGAATAGGGTGGCAAGGTCCTAAAACCTGGCCAGCCCTGGGTAAATCCTGCTGATGTTCATCACAGTGAGTTCTCCCATTCACTGTCTGCTCTTTGTCATGCAGAGCAACCGCAGAAGCTGCCACCAACTGTCACTCAGTACCCCACGGCCTTCTGGACTTTTCTATCCAGGCTGTGTTCCTGGGAAAGATGGCCAGAGCCAGCAGAGACCCACTGGAGCTGTGAGATCTGCTTGCTGGCAGCCAGCAGACAAAGTGTCCCTCAAGCTGGAGTCCCCTGGGGAGAATAAATGCTCTCCATCTGCTGGGATGGCCAGGGTCTGCTGTGCTGACCTACGCTCTGCCCATGGCTTTGTCCCAAAGCTTGTTGACACCAAAAGGCAAGACTTCAGCCATACAAAAAAGCCAAATGCGCAATAATAAACACATTCTGATACCGAATTTGGGCTGTTGGACACTGGGAAGGGCAGAGACACTTTGGGTGGATTTCACAAGCATTTAGATAATTTATAATTGGGGCACTGGGGTTAATGTCTCTGGGCACTGTCCCAGGCGCCAGGGTTTGCCGGCTCCCACCACTGTCCCAGGCATGGAGGTCACACAGCCCCTGGATTTGCCAGGCCAGACACCAAGTCTGCATGGATGGATGTTCAACAACACATCAAAGTACACCTGGTGCTGCAGCAAGTTGGGTTTGGGGCAGGAGAGAAGGAAGAAGAGGCAGGTGGGCATTGACATCCATAGGAGCAGAAGGTGTTAGAGCTTATCTGCAGTGCCAGACGTGGGACAAGGGGTCCAGCCAGCTCCCAGGTGCCAGATGCAGCTGATGCCCAGCCCCAGCCCCAGCTGATGCCCAACCACAGCTTATCAGGGTCCTGGTCCCACTCGTGGGCAGCAGCTGGGAGGTTTCCCATCCCTGTGGCTCAATAGGCATTGCAGGGCTGAAGGTGACACACGGGGTGTGCCCAGCAATCTCCCCATCCTGTCCCACCCCGCACCGCTGGCAAAATCACTCCCTCTGAGCACCCCAAGAGGCTTTTTTTGCAAACTCTTCCAGATAAATCCAACTTATTTAGCTGATAATATATAAACAGTTTATCAGCTTTGCGCATTTGCAGTGCAGCGGGATGGATGTTGTTCTTGGAATTCTGTTTGGTCATAATATTTAGAAGAGGGCTCCGATAGCAAAGATAAGCAGCTCGCCCGCAGCAGATGGCTCGCGAGACGCTCAGCGGAGCCAACATTCTGCAGGGAATGAATAAACTTGTAATGCAAGTTGTTTGTAAGTGGTTTTAGCTAAATGTCACATGTAAGACTGCACAGACATGCTCTGTCCAAGGTGTTTGAATTTATAGGAGCAAGGATACAAAGCCAGAGGCCAAATTTGCTTTTAAACTTCCTTAAACAAATGTACTGAGGATAAAATACCTCTGGATTTGCTCTTTGAGCAGGGGTGTGAGCAAGGCACGTGCAAACACACAGCCCATCCTTCCCAGCAGGTCGGTGCCTAGGGGCTGTGCCTGCTGCCATGCCCAGTGCCACCTCCACCCGCCTGCCCCCAGCCCCGTTTTCTAGATGACCCCTGCCACGCTTGGCTCATTCACCTGCCTCCATAAGGAGAACAAGGAAATACACTCCTCCTCCCAAGCACCCCATGAATTCTTGCTTCATCCCCTCCACCCAGATGCCCAGGCTGTCAATGGGCCCCAGAAAGCTCTGGGCCGCCAGGAGCATCAAAGGCATCCTGAAACTGAGCTTCCCCACTGCTGCAAGGGTGGAGGAGATGCCAAGAGGCAATCCCATTCCTAGCCCCCAGCCCCACCCAAAGGTCTCCACAGGGGTTGTCTCCCTGTGCCAACTATCCAGAGAGCTGGCTCTTCTCCCACATCTCTCCTGCCCAGCCCCTTGCAAACGCTGCAGGACTGCCACATGTCCTGCTGGTCCCTTGGCTTGGTGGTGGCTGTCCAGCGGCTGCCCACCCCACTGCAGTCCTCCAGACCAGAGCTTGGTGCTCATATTCCATGCCTCCCTCCTTGACTTTCCTTCCCCTTCCCACATTTTGAGAACAGTGATGCTGCTGAGCAGCAAAAGACCTAACAGTGCATGAGTGCACCCAAATTCCCCTCTCACAAGGGACACCATGGGCAGTGCTGTCTGTCTGCTGGAGGATCTGTGGGGCTGGGAACACAAACCACCCCACCCCTTGGATCACAGCATGCAATGGTTGGAAGGGACATCTGCTCCTCGCCCCTGTTCAAGCAGGACCGAGGACAGAGCAGGGAAGCCCCGCACCTACACTGTGACTGTACTCTCCTGTAGTGTCAGGTAATGCCAGCAGCTCTGCGCCCATGAGTGCTGCAGCCAGCACAGCTGCTAACACTCCACCTGCAGCAGGAAGTGCCTCATGGAGAACACAGTAAGGGCAGAAGGGCAGTTATGTAGGAGATGCTCCCAGCAGAGCTGGTGGGAGATCACCTGGCACCAGCTGCACAAGATCAGCTGCCCAGAGGAGCTTGACTGAATCTCCTCTCCCATGCTGCCCAGAGGTGCCTCCAAGACTGGGCACTTAGGGTTCAGAAAAGCATGCAAAAAAGGGAAGAGGCTGAAGCAAAGGAGAGTTCACCCTGCCCCGTGTTTTGAGAGTTAACAAACCCGATGTTTCCAGCCCATTCCATTCATCCAGTCTTTCTCTTCCAGCTACTAAAGAGTCAAACAGGTCACATTGCTCCAGCATGGCCTCATGCTTGAGCTGCAGAGAGCTGTTTCCAAAAAGCCAACCTCCTGCCCCAACATAATCGCGTTGGGCTTCCTTAGCTGCATCTCTTAATTGTCTAGATTTATGAGGCCTCTACTGAAATGTTGAAGACAGCATTTAGAGTCCCTCAGTTCTTGTTCTGTTTAATTCATTCCCTTTTTCCCCGGGTTGCGATTCCAGCTCAGCATGTGCAGCCCTGTCATTGCCAGCAAGCTCTTTCATTTCCAAAATGAGGCAGATCAGAATCTCTGCGACTCGATTTCTTTCCCTCGTGCGATCTCCCTTCACCTTTTTACAAGTTGTATCATTGGTAAATTAACTGAGGGCTGGGCTCTCTATCCACCATGCATACAGCCTGGCACAGGGAATATAAATTCCTCTGGCCAGCAGTGGTGGCATTCTTGTTTCCTGAAGGGGAGAGTCGTGTTTGCAGCCTGTATGAGTTCAAGGTTTTGGTGCATACAGCAAACTTTATCTCCTCTGAGAGCTCATCAATAACATCAGTCAGGAGCCTTTGTCTCCCAGCTCTCTCCAAGCTTCTCTATGGGATGTACTCAGACAGAATGTCCAAAGCTGACTGATTCAGGTTACTGGCTTCAAACTGTTCTCTACAACCAGAGAAATACCAAAAGCATTAAGTTTTATCTACCCAAGGTTGGCCTTTTACCCTGAGGCATCCTCATTTGAAAGGTTTCCTTAGAAAAAGACTAACAGAAGAATTGCTTGGGTGAGAGAATTCCGCTTGCTTTTGCATAGTGCACATGCTCATGGCATATCTGTGATACTTCCCCATAGAAAGTTTAATTTATTAATAAGAACGATTTAATGGAAGCGATATGAGCAATTTATCTCTGAACTGAAAATAGATGCAAGGTGCTCAGGTAGGCAATTCCTACCCATGCTTAATCGTTTGCACTTTCCCAGAACTTCCGCTGCAGCCCAGCCCTGCTCTGCAGGTAGATCTGTTTGGTCTTCTCCAGGTGCCTTCACAACTCTCTAGGCTTCAGCACCTCTGCAAATCTGCCACCAAGATGTATCTTCCCCAGCTACAGCCAACAAGGGTGACCCGAGGCACAGCCACGTTTGTGACCAACAAGTTAAGGGTTCTGTGGCACCGGCCTCAGTGCCCCAAGGGCACATATCCAGGCTCCCTCAGCAGGCCCTGCTCACATTCAGTGATCTCCACCTCTGCTGCCCAAGGTAACTGCAGAGGAGCAGAGGACCATAAGCTGGAGCAGCAACAGGAATCTCAGCTGCCTCCTCTCTGGTCCCAAGAGCACCCCTCCACAGATTGGGTCTTTCAGAGCTGTGCCAGCATCTGTTCCTGTCCCATTGAGATGCAGCCATTGAACAATCCCTCTCTAATTGGCATTGTTTGCTAAAAATAAACTCCTGCTCAATGAAATGCAGCCAGGATGATGCAGATCCCCCAGGGCTTGTGCTCCCTGTCAGACCAGCCACCCTCACACACTGCTGTGATCCTGCAGTAGGAATGCCCAAGCTGCAGGCAGTGGCATGGGTGAGTACAGCCCTTCACTAGCTTGGTGAACCCTTGAGGTCTATGACTGTGTGTCCTCCAGGTGCGAGTGCTTCCACAACCTGTGGGATTTGCAGCAGCCCATGAGGACCCAGCACAGAGCTGCTCCCTCTCTAACCAAGAAGAGGAATGTCTCACACAGTTCCTTGGCTGGTGACTCTAGAAAGTCATGGACCCTATCCCCAGCAGTGACTGTGTGGCATTAAGCAACCAGCACAGAGACTCTCCTGTCCAAATCAGAGGAGGAAGTCTGACAGCAAACTCTATATGCTGAATTTTCTAAAACTAACTATAAATGGTAAAAACTCAAAGTCCTGCTTTCTCTGGAGGTTTTCAGCAAAATAACCCCGAGAACGGCAGCTTCAACTTTTATTCAAATGAGAAAACATTCTTTTATTTTGACATCATCTGTGTCCGTTTTTATCATAGGGATAAAGTATCTTTTATCTGGACATAATGCATCAACTTGCAGAGTGAGTCATACGTGAACCTATACAATTGAGCTGACGTGCTGTGCCTTGGTGAGAACTGGCAAAGTCTAAATGTCACACTGGAGGTACATGGTCATAAACAGGCACTTCTGCTCTCCAAGCAAGCAGAGTGCCTTGGTCGGAGTGGCAGAGGAGGCTGTTAGCATCATTTCACTGACACTCATGGGAGGCAGCTGGAGAGCTGGGCATGGACCAGGATGCATCAGTGAACCTTCCTCACACCTACTTAATTTAGTGGTGATGCGGAGTTTATTGATCTCCTGCAGATTTTGTTACACACGTTGACGTGCAGGCAGGTATTTTAATTGGGAGTTGTTGTGGATTGATGCTCTGTCTGTGAGGACCAGTGGAGTTTTGAGCCAAAGGATGCTTGAGCTCCCCACACCCAGTGTCAGACAGCAGATGAGCTCGGGGGTTAGAGGTCACCAGGACGTGTCTGCACTGCTTGTATGGAAGGGCAACCCTTGCACATGCTGCAGAACTGTGCCATAAATGTCAGAACACTGAAGTAAAGCCAAATTCCTTCCTTGATTGCCTCATGGATCATGGTCCAGAACCACCTTTGCAGGCAGGTGTTTCTCCTCTGTTTGAGCCTTTTATTGTCTGGGCAGGGTTGGACAGGGACATCCATCCATGCACCATGTGGGCTCTGGAGTGTTCTCAGAATCATAGAATGGCTTGGGTTGGAAGGGACCCCAAGGATCCAACTGCTAGATCAACTACTAGATCATATTGGCCAGGGCCCCAAAGTGTCCCTGTAGTGTTGCTATGGACAGCTTGTGGCTACACAGCTCTTGCCTCCTATTGGCAGCAATCACAGCCCCCCTTCTCCTTTTCCTAAACATACAGTTGAGGGTGAAGAATAAGAGGATCCCAAAGCTTTATGACAACTCATGTCCTAGAGGGTTCCTGAACCTGTCCTTAGCCACCATTCAGGGTCCATACAAGACCACAGGCAGGGCAGGGCAGCATGGCATGCCTACTGCTTTGGGCACAGTGTCACTATAGCATGTTGTCTTCCTTTAGTTGACTCCTCCAGAAGTCACATACCAGACAGAAGTAGGAGTGACACACGAAACTAACCAGGTTGTGCTCCCCAATGGCAGGAGACACATCAAAACCAAGTCCAGTGCAAACCATCAGATGAGCCCATGGTTCCCTTCGCAATCAAGGCTCACGAGCAAGAAACAGAGCTCAGCTTCATAGAGAGGAGGCAGGTCAGTGGTAGAAACTAGGCACTTACCAAAGTGGTCAAACCACTACACCAGGGGACAGTGGTGGTACAAGTCCTCTGTCCCCTTGGCTAGCCAAACCTCCTGGGTCACCATGGTGGGAGCTGGCTGTGAGCTGGGCATTGAACTGCCCTGGAGATTGGAGGAATTTGCTGCTGGTGGTTGACCACTGCCATATGGGTGACACAGAGCTGTCACTAAGTATTCTCCACTCATACATATCAAGTGAAGGTCCCTTCTGCTTTCCCCCTCACCCCCCCTCAGATACTATCAGGAAAAGGCACTGCAAAGGAAAGTCATTATCTCAAGGACAAGAAACTTCAGCTCTCCCATGCTCAACCTTCCCTGCCCAGCTCTTCTCAGAAAATGGGATGTCTGGGGAACCCTGTTGTAAGCAAAGTGCCCACTATGGCAGAGGACACTGCACCAGATGCTCGAAGAACTGCAAGTTTGGATCCCATGTGAGCCCAGGTCAAGAGGGAGGAAGACCTGCTCTTTGTCTCTGTGTTTTGTTATTTCCTTGCAAAACCTTGTTATTAGTCAAACAACAGAGGAGAACATGAAGAAATAAACCAACATGCTTTTAGCTACAAACTGATTCAGTCACCTATATGTGGGTTTAGGGGCAAGAGTGGTTTCTGGATGAGTAGGTGAGGGCTGGAATGAACTGAGGAGCCTCCAAGAGCCATTCTAGAGCTGCCAGTAAACAGCCATTAGCTGCTCTGGGGAGCCAGAGCTGTGGATCTTGCTCATAGGACCACGGTTAGGTTAACAGCAGTGTCAGCTCTGACACAGCTCATCAGGACCTGGGCACAGCTGGGCACCTCCCAGGAGGCCACCAGGCAGGGGCACTAAGCCAGCGATCCCCCCCTGCTCCCAGATACAGCATGATTTGGCTCTTAGCTCTCCCCAGAATGGTCTTGTACTCCCCAGGGCCCTTGCCTACCCCTCTCAGGACTCCTACAAAGCCGACGGATTAAAATTCAAAGGTGAAAGCAAAGCAGGAAACACTTTGATACCAGGAGACGGACCAGCCGAGGAATGTTACAGGATTTTTCCATGGCTGTTTCTTCTCAAGCATGTACACAAGCAGTGCTGGGTTATGCAACTTTGCATCAGTGCCTTTTAGCTGTTCAAAGCAGAGAAGAAACGGGCACTATTTAGAATACCCCTCTCCTTAAATCAAGCTGAGAAATGTGCACTGGCATGAGCTGCAGGATTTGAAAATTGTGCCAGTTCCAAGTGTTTCCACTAATTCGTACAATGCAGTATCTTTCCAAGAATAAGGGAAGCTCTGAAAGCCCATGACTGTCTAATAACACGCAGTGAGATGGAAGTATACGTGGTGAAGGTGGGTGGTAAAATCCTTGTGGGCATGTCATGTCTGAAAAGCCAGGCTGGGAGGAGGCTGATAAATCACAGAACCATAGAATGTCTTGAGATAGAAGTGACCCACAGGGATCATCGAGTCCAAGCCCTGGCCCACACAGGACTACCCAAAACTCAAATCCTGTGTCTGAGAGCCCTTCCAATTAGGACGGGAAGGATGCTCCTGAGGGAATCAGACTCAGAGACTGCAGAAAGCCTGGCCCAACGTGGGAATCTGATGGAAGGACCGTGCCTGCCGCACTCCTCATGCCGTTCAGTAGCACTCACATCTCTCATCCTAGAAATCATCACTAGCAGCTTGGAGTCATCATACTTGCAAACCTCTAGAGGGAACATGGGAGTTCTGCTGCCCATGCACGCTGCAGCTGCTGCAAATTTGGCTTCTCTCCCTCCTGAAGTTCAAGGCAGGAGTGGGACCACAGCTTCCCGCAGTTGCCAATGAGGGAGGATTAGCACGAGCAGCTTCTGCAGGTTACATCAGTTTTTCTCCTGCTGGGCTGCTGCTTCCCCATTGACCTAGAGAGGAGCTCAGCTGACATTCCTGCACGAGCTGTGAGCTGAACACACCACCCACGGCTGAGCTGAGCATCTGTGCTCTCCCAGCCTTAAGATCTGAACAATGGAACAGAGCTGAGCAGCACAGCATCCCTCCTCTGCATCCCACCTCCAGCCTTTCCCCAGCATCCTACAGCTACTACAGTTCCTGCGCAGTTACAGGGGACTGGCTTGGTACCAAGCATTGGACAGCAAAAACACATGGCAAGCTGTAGATCAGCCCCTCAGCTTTCACACAAGGCTGCTGTGAAGGAAATGACCCTGCAGACACCTGTGGAACTCAGCACTGGATAGCAGCACCTAGCTCAGTGTTTCCAGCCTGCCCAGCCTCCTGGGGACCACACGATGCTGGCTCGGCCTTTATTTTTAGTTTCTCCTTTTCACTAAGGAGTTGGCTGGCAGCTGCTCCCTTCAGTACAGCGCAGGAAAAATAATCAGCCCCGACAGTGACCACACTGGCAGCAGAGCTGGGGCTGGTGAGCCAGGTGAGTATGCACCCTGCTGCCCTCAGCTTGGGAGAGGCTCCCCCAAGCACAGGCATCCCCCTGAGTGCTCACTATGTTCACACACAGCATATCCTTGCAGGAAAACAGTGTTTCACTTGCAAGTGCTGTGGAAAAGGACTGGAAAACCATCCATGTGCAAAGCCATTTCCAGCAAAGAAGTCCTCAGTACACTGCCCTGAAGTTTAGGATGCTTTGTGCACAGAGCTCATGGACTGTGCCCCAGTTCTGCTCTGGGCAGAGCTGCCAGGCATCACTGCTCTGCCTGCTCGGGCCCAAACAGTGCTGGCTCAGGATCACCTTCCTTGGCTGAGTGCTTGGAGGAAGGAGTTTGGAGCAAGCCAGGGAGAAAATAGAGAAAGCATCTTTGGGCATGCAGCACGGACCCTGTGATGCACAGCCACTGATGGGCACAGGTCACCCTAAAAATGGCATAGCAAAGTTGTTCCCAAATAAAGTGGGGATCGTGCAGACCGCAGCATACCCCATGGGCAAAGTAGGCTCCACTGTACACTGAAAGTTAATGAAGAAAGTTGTGTTTCCACATAGTACAAGAGCTCAGGAAAGCACAGTGCCAGGCAGTGCAGAAAGATCAGAGATCCCAGTGGGATCATGACTATGTGTGTGTCTCAAACAACAAATACAAGCATGGCTAAATGCTGAGGTTCAGCAGGGCTACTGGAGGAGGGGCAGAGTGGGAAGCACGGGTTGTGGCAGGAGCAAACTTAGCTCAGCCACCTCCAAGCAGTCAAGAGCTGTAACTGCAAAGAGTAGAGGCAGAAGTTGCTCTGAAAATGAAGCTACAGCCTGGGATGTCCAGGGAGGGAGGTGCCCCACAAGCCAAGTAGTACTGGCCATGAGCTCTGAGGAAGGTAAAGTGAAAAAAGAGTTTCAGAGAAGCTTAGTTAGCTTCTGCATCACTCCTAGAGGAGCCCAGGAAAAGCCACCTCCTCCAGCAAAGATCTCCGGCTTTGGGCCAACACGAGGGAGGAACAGAAAAAGCTAAAACCCCACTGAAATCACAGGAGGTCCCTTGTAGTTCCTGGCTCAAGCTGACGTAGATCTATTTCAGCTGAATGCAAGATTATCTTGACAGTTTGAAAGCTGATCTTGGGCACAGCTCATGCACAACACATGTAGCTATGGGAGACACTAAATCACAGCCTGGTGGACATGGGATACCAAATAAGTGAAGAGGAGATAAGAGACAATAATACAGGTGTGAGTCACTTTGACAAATGCCTTCAAGATGGCAATTCAAGGCCTCATTATTATAGCCATACCACAAGCGAGGCCTTGATTAATGGATGATTCCGTGGACTTTGAATTGCTACCACATCCCGTGTTACCTCACAACTCTCAGTAGAGTTCAGAGATGTCAGGCTGATGGACAAGTCACAATGCCACAAGTCATGGAGACTCTAGGTCCAAAGCTGTTCCATCCTAGAGTGAGAAGCAACAACTCCACCTTCAAGAAACAAGGCAGAGCACAAGTTATATCCAACACGACTTCTGGGTAGCAAAGGGAATTCCAGCATCAGCAAGACTTTGAACCTCCCTGGTGGTCTTCACTTTCCAAAGGTGGCAAATATACAGCAGCTTCTGCAGCCAGCAAGTTCTTCACCCATTCCCTGTTTCAGCCTGACTCATCCAGTCAGCCTTCCTATCACCCCATCCCTTGGGCAAAAGCGAAATGCTGCTGGTTCTGCCTTTCATCCTGCTCCTTGAGTTAGACACCATGCTTTCCTTCTCTTCTCACCTCCACAGAGCTGGATCAGCAAAGGGAAGAGGGCAAGAAAAACCATGGAAAGAACACAGAGCAGATGTAGCATGCTGATGGAAAACTGTCCAGGATGAACAATATGGGGCTAGGGAACAACTGGAACATAAGCATGCTCAGAGAACCACATCAGACTGCAGCAAGACCATTACCTTGCTCAGGAATTGAGGATGCACTGTGAATGGGAAGCTCCCACATGGCCAGGCAGCAGTTGCCCACACCATTGGGTCTGTAGGCACACAGTAAGCCCAGTGGTCTGCTCTCCGGGCTGTGGAAATTGGGGTGGATCAGAGTTCTCAAAGCAGCTCTTGAGGAGTGTCCATGCTATGACCTGTGAGACTTGTTAGTGGGGTGTGGATACTCTATCAGGGTTTATATTTTAATCATATCACTTAGAGCAGCCCTGGTATCAGCAATGCTTAGACAAGAGGCATCTCTGGTTCTGCAAGTAATGGTTCTTTTTCAGCCTTGCGGGGGCCAGCCCTTTTATCAGGTGGCTCAGCTGTGCCCTTGGACCAGCTCTCCCAACCAGAAAGAGTCTTTAAATGGTGAGATTTGAAGGTGCCAGCATTTAACTCAACTGCTTCTCTTAATTTTTGCTTTCTTGCCAGTCCTCTTGTTTTACAGACAGGACATATCACATTTTCTAATTGCTTTTGGATTCTCTGGCCAGGACCAGCATACGGGTTTCCGCCATTAATAACAGACATGGAGCCATATCTCCACCAGTGTCTACCTCCCTTGCCCATTGCTACCTCCCCTTCAGGTGCATCTCTGCCAGAAAAGATTTGGGATCTGTGGCAAACTCCAAGGCTTCCCAATTGCCTTTGGCCTCCTCTGCTGATCTCCAACCCCAACAGAGTGACTATTTGCTTGCTCAGTGCAAGTTTATCCTGGAAGCCGTCATCGATACTCAGCCACATTCGTCACTTGAGTCTCTGCAGATCCTCTGCCAGTTCAGGTGGGGTTTCTTGCTTTCTCCCTTTTCACCCAGTTCTAAGCTCTGTTTGGGCCAGCTCAAAGGGATGCCTGGCTCTAAGCCACACATCAAGAGCTGGTATCAGATCTGGATCACTGAGTCTCTTTTTTATGGGGATAAGTTTGGCAGCAATTGGTCCACTCAAGCTGACTGCAGAAACCTCTCCTCTCTGCTGGTTTTCCCAGCCATTCTTTGCACTGGGATACTAAACCAAGCCGGGGGTGCCTCCTGGGGAGATTTCACTTGAGGGAATGGTCTCTGAGCCCATGTGGGAAGAACAGTTCTGCATGTCCTGTACCAGCACAAACCACTTACTGCAAATGTCAGATCCTGCCCATCTCCACCTCCTAGGACTCTTCCTGGCTGGGACTCATGCAAATCTTCCATGAAAACCTCCAAAGCAATCTTTAGCACTTCTGATGAGGTCCCTATTGCTTCCTCTACAGCTCCTCTCCATTCCTGGGGCTCCTCTGGATCTTTTTTTGCAAATATTCCCATTGTATGTCTTAATTTCTTTCCCCAACTGTATCAGCTTACAGAGGGCTCCCTCCAGTTGTGTGTATGCTTAGCCAAACTCAAACTGTTAGAAGGAAACATTAACAATTGGTTCAGATATTTCTTTCTCATAGTCTTGGTTGTTTACTGGAAAGTGTGCACAGGATCTTGGTTTTCTGCAAATGCTGAGCATCAAATCACAAATAAAGCTCACTGTACTGACAACCTCCAGCTTTTTCTGAGCCACTGCTCTACCCAAAAAGTTCTCTTTTGGGGAATTCTGCCATTCTGTTCCAGTCTAACAAATGCCAGAGCACGCAGTTGCCTCTTCATGCCGCTGATACTCCAGTGGAGAGTCACAGCAAAAATGACACCATTCATAAAAAAAATCTTTACAAGATACCACTTTTTGAAGAAAACCTGTATTAGTGAAAGGACAGAGCAACAGGAGATGAGACAGATGACTGTGCGCTGTACACATCAATAAGAACACACTGTAGGTTCAGGATATGCTACAGCAAACTAAAATACCACATGGCTGACCTGGTCAGCTATGCAAGGACTGCTCTGTACTGAGCCTTAGCCAAGGGGATCAAAGAAATTTGCACATTCTTTTTTTTTTTTTAAGTGTAAGCATGGTACACCCAGTTCCATAAAGTTGGGCATAGATCATGAAGATGTCCTCTCTGGAGGAATGAACTCTTCACATTTCTTGATAATTGTTCCAATGATTTTTCATTTTCCAATTAGATAAAAAAAAAAACAAACATCACAGATGAAAGCCCTGTGCTGCAATCAGTACTGTAAGTGAATCCTAGTAATTCAGAGTGAACTACCTTACAAGACAGAAGTAGCAAGTCCTTGCCCATTTGAGGAAAGGAAATTCCTGATTAAACTTGTAAGAAACCAGGCTATTGCTAAGGATGTGCACACTTCATGTATCCAGACAAGCCAGATGCTACCTTAAAACACCCCCAAAATTCCCTAGATGGGTTAGCATCCACAGATGCCTTGTAGATAAAGCATTCAAAGGGCTAGGGCACTGTTCTGTCCCTTATTCTTTAGGATTCATATTTAATTTTGTTATAGACAGCATCACAGTGTTGGTGGGAAAAGGCCTCTGAGGGATCTGCTCACCTGGAGGTGCCCTGGTCCCCTCTCCCAGCAGGGAGGATGAATTCAGGGAGGACCAAGCAGTCAGTGGTTTCGTACAGTCACATCCTCAGGTCCTGGCAACAGCAGACATCTCACCCTGGCAAATGGCAGATTCATCCCTTGGGCCCTAAGGATATCTCAAGGGATAAAAGCCAGTGGCTTTACCCAAAGAGTCCTTATCCTTCTCAAGCACTCCCAGAAGCTAAGGAGGACAAGGAGCAGGCACCTCCTGTTCATGCAGGGGGAGAGAGCAGCCTCACATCTCCTGGGGCCACAACTGTGGGCAACCACGGGTGCCTCCTGAGCAGGTGAAGGGTAATCATAGGCCAATCCATTAACTGTCTCCATAGGGGCTACTAGTCACAGGACTGGGATGTTTAAGAGGCCACAACAGCAGTAGGAGATGGATCAGCGGATCCCACAAGACCCTCATGTCAGCCAATGTCTGCAGTGGCATATCAGAGGTGAGGGAGTCCAGCAGGGCTATGAGGTCTCTTTCTGGGTTGCTTTTCCCTCTGAGTTTGTCTCCTTTGGGGCAGGATGCACAAGGACCACACATTGGTCAGCACCAGGGCACAGCCCACCATCCACACACAGCCCAGGACTGCAGCTCAGAGCATGTCTGTGACCCTGTGCATGCATGGTGACGACATGGTGTCAAGCTCAAGAACGACCCATGGGTCATGACCACAAGTAGCACCATAAGACATGCTACCCCATCCTCCAGCACCCCTGACGGAGAAGCAGGGCCGAAGGGTTCCAGATGCTCCTGGGAAGGCAGTGTGGTGCGGCAGGCCCCTGCAAGCAAGGCCCCAGCAGGCTGGCCCTGCAGCTGGCCCTGGAGAGCATTGCGTGCTGTCCCCAGCTATCAGCACTGCCCAGCATGTGCCATACTCACTCTGTGTCTCCCATTGCCTTCGGCAGCCCCTGCAGTGCTGCTAAATGCAGAGTGTCTTTCCAGGCCTGCTCCTTGCCAGCAGGCTCTGTGTGAGGCCAGCGCAGTTTGCTTGCACAAGACAACAGAAAGTGATTTTTACACTCGACAACAATGAAGTATTCTTGCATATAACAACAAATATGTGCTTGCCAAACTTGATGCCTGTTAGAGAAGCCCTTAAATTAATCAGCTGCCTCCCACCCCATCCCAAGGGGGGCATGTGATGATCTGCCTGTGTTCTGGTCCTGCCCAGCGGGGGACGTTCTGGGTGAGATGTTCATGCCCTGTGGGACAGCGGCCATCCCAAACCACAGGGGGAAATGCAAGCCAAGAGATGTTGTTATGGCTTGATGGTGGAGAGGAAGACAGGGAGGGCTGAGAGGAGAAGAGGTGGACAAGGTCTGCACGGGGAGCCCTGGCCCCAGCCAAGGTCATGTCATCAGGGTGAAGCTGAGCCTGGCATCCAACCACCAAGGGCACTGCACAGGGACAGGCAGGGGCCAGCCCAAGCTGTGCTGTCATGACTGGGCGTTGCAAATGACATCATACAGGCTTTCCAAGAATGTTTGGAGTATCTAATTTCTTTCCCATTCCAGTAGTGCCATAGAGCTCAGATCCATTGGACTGGCCTCAGCCTAGTTTGCTGCACTTCACGCCATGCCGTGGGGCTGGAAATATTGCTGGAAAACTGATATGGCCAGATTTTATCATAACTGCCAGTCTGGAAATTGCGGGTACATTTGGTAATGTCCCTCAAGGCCACATGTGGTTCCCACTCTGCAGGAGACACAACCCAAGGAATGCTGAAAGATAGCCTGGCACTCACTGCCAGAAGCCCATCTAGAACAAAAGCTGCACCTGATCTAAGGGCCTGCTCAAGTAATTGCCAAAAAAAAACACCAAAACAAACCCAAACATAAATAATAAACCCCAGAAACTGCACATCAGGAGCTTCAGAACAAATTGAACATCATCACTTCTCATTGCTTTTTTAAAAGTGTATCTTTTCTGGTCTTTAACTGGAAAACACCACTGATAAACCACTTACATTCAAACAAAGCCACCTGGTTTTGATTCTGATACATTCAATGAAATGATGATGGTAATGACAACTATTTTTCCAAAACAGATTTTTACCTGTGTAAAACACCCATCTCAGTGAAACACTCTTGCTCAGTGCCTGCTGTGAGGAGCTGTGGAGGTGGCTGATGACCAAACCCTGGGGTCCTGGGGTAGGCAACCTTCCATACCAGGCACACTGTCACACTGCCACATGTTGGCTTTCCTACTGCAGCCAGCCCCAGCTTCGCCCCATGCATGGCACCAACAGGACTGGTGCTCTGTTAGTGGGCATGGATTCCCCCTCCGCTCGCACCTTGGCTATGGCTAAGAGCACTCAGGCAAATATCCACAGGTCGTATTTATAAATTTAGAAGATATTTATACTGTGATCATACATTTTTTTTTAAAGTTTATGATTACATTTAAAATATAATTTCTGCACTCAGCCAGAGATGGACTTCAGCAGGACACAGAGATGCTTCAGTTGGACTCAGTACAGCAAAGAGTGAGTTTACCATATCTGCCATAATATCAACAGCACAGGAACACATGGCCCAGAGCATCATGTGGGTGTGCATACAGTATACGCCCCACTCCTAAATGTCTGGCCTATAAATGCCAGAATCTTCCCGTATGGAACTAAAAACATTTATTCTGGAAGAGCCCAGAGGCTCATGGCTAAAGGCAATAAATACAGATTTAATTTCATAGTTAATGCCCTGTCCAGGGTAAAACGCTCATTTTTAATATCGTTGCCTGCGACCTGACATTACCAACAAGATGTTGCAATACAATATCTGAGTCATTGCGCGGGAGATAATGGTATTTTCTTGAGTTCAATCTGGAGGAGAGCTGGCCCCATTAATCAGACTTGAAAAAGCAATGCCAGAGAGTCTGCCAGAGAGTCTGTCTGGCCTACTCCAAGCACGTTACGTGACCCAGGGCTGCAGGGAGAGGGGGGAAAGCATGAGTAGACCTGGATGTCACAGTGGGAGCTCTCTTGGCACATGGGCACTGCCTTTTTGGGTTCAGTCAAGAGGCTCCTGGATCTGGGGTGCAGGAGACAAGGGAGCAGTTGCATCCCTCCAGCTCTGCCTTTGCTTTCATGGTGCCCCCAAAAGATGTGCTGCCCCACAGTATGACCTGGGGACCTCAGTGCAGCCAGATGGGGAGTTCTGGTGGCACGGAGGAACTGGTGAAGCAGGCCCAAGAATCCCGTGGCTGAATGTCCCAGGGGCCAACAACAGAGTACAACAACATTTGGTGGAGTGACTGAGGCAGCAATGTCCATCATGGACAGGTCAATAAACACTTTTAGGTAGGGACACGGGGAAGGAAAGCCATGAGGAAACATCTCATGGAGAGAATACTGCCATTAAGAGCATGAACAGGCATTGTATGTCTTCACAAGGGAGAAACCTGAGCAAGAGATGGATGGGGACTGGGAGGGAAACATCCCGGGCTGCCTTGAGCTCTGGGAGTGCTAATGGAGTTCAAGAGGACTGGAGAAAACCAGAAGCTCTCCTGGGAATAACGGGCTTTCTTTTCTGCAGGCAGGCAGCAGTGGCTCCAGTCATCCTGCAGCACCAGTGTGGGAGGCAGACCTCTCTGTCAGAGAGCTCTTGGCAAAAACAGGATCTATGCAGAAATATGCAATGCACTTTTAACACTGAGCACTATTGGTCCATTGGACCAACTTGCCTAGGGATGCAGAAGATTTGCTTTCAGCAGAAAGGCTTTAATTCAAGATTGGGTATCTCATGTAAAATAAATGTCTTTTCTTGACCAGAATTTAGACGGATGCAGTAATCAGCAGATGAAAGTCCCTGACCTGCTGTGCAGACATCAGAGAGGACGATTCCTTCTGCCTATGAAAGCCAGTAAATGGCTCTGCAGAAAGTCAAGGCGTGAATGAAAAAGTGTCTCATAAGAATGAGGCACGTCAACTCCTGTAACTGTACCTCCAGAGGCACTGTGCCATGTCTGAGAAGAGCAGAGTCTGCAAGACAGAGCTCAGCACACCCTGAGATCTAAGTCAGAGGAGGGATGAAGGAAAGCACCATGTTTGTCAAGGCTCCATACAAGCCAACAGCTTTGATGGGGAGGTACAGAGATAGAGTCTGTGCTGAAACCTCATTACCTGGCTGGTAGAGAAGATAAGAGTCCACAGACCATTGTCTGAGCCCTGCACACATTTCAATAAAAAACAAGAGATTGAGGATGGATACCCATTTGCAGATAGTTCCACAGGACACATTGGTGACTCACCATGACCCAGACACTCTTCTGCTTCCCAAGCTGAGTGATGCACTAGATAACGCAGAAGGAAGGGATGCCATCCAGAGGGACTTGATAAACTCGAAATGTGGGCCCTTGTGAACCTAATGAGGTTCAACAAAGCAAAGTGCAAGGTTTTGCACTTGAGTCATGGTAATTGCAGGTATGTAAACAGACTGGGAGAAGTACTCCTTGAGAGTAGACCTGCTGAGAAGGACTTGAGGGTCCTGGTAGATGAAAAGCTTAACATGAGCCAGCAGTGTACACCTGCAGCCTGGAAGGTCAGTGGTTAATGTGGGCTGCATCAGAAGAGGGGTGGACAGCAGGACAAGGCAGGGGATTGTCCCTCTCTACTCTGTCCTCCTGAGGCCCCAGCTGGAGTACTGCATCCAGGTCTGGGGCCCCAACACAGAAAAGATGTTGAGCTTTTGGAGAGGGTTCAGAGGAGGGCCATGAAGATGCTCAGAGGGCTGGAGCACCTGTCCTATGAAAACAGGCTGAAGGAACTGGGCTTGTTCAGTCTTGAGAAGGGAAGGCTGGTGGAAGACCTCACTGTGGCCTTTCAGTATTTCAAGGGAGTTTAGTAACATGAGGGAAATCAATTTTTTACATGGGTAAATAGTGATAGGACAAGGGAGAATGGTTTTAAACTTAAGGAAGGGAGATTTAGATTAGATGTCGTGGGAAGTTTCTAACAGAGAGGGGTGAGGTGCTGGAACAGCCTGCCCAGAGAGGCTGTGGATGCCCCATCCCTGGAGGTGTTCAAGGTGAGGTTGGATGGGGTCCTGGGCAACATGATATAGTATGTGATCTAGCAGTTAGGAACCCTGACTGTAGTGGGGGGCATGGAACTTGATGACCACTGAGCTTTGTTCCAACCCAAAACATTCTATGATTCCATGACCCTATGAATCTATGATTCTGTGATCTACAGCCATCTGCCTGCCATGAGCTGAGCACCTCAGCAGGGACATTCTCACCTAGGCATCCTCCTCAGAATGACTGACAAATGCTCATTCAGAAGTTTTGTCAATGAAATGTGGTATGCTGGACACCAAATTCATCCATTGAAAAAAATAGGAAATGCTAATTTCCCATTAGAAAAAAAATGAAATGAAATGAAATGAAATGAAATGAAATGAAATAAAAAAGGAAGTTGGATTCTCAGTAAAACCCGAACAACTTCAAAGTGATTAAAGAAGGATGTTAGGGGACTGTGGAGAATTTTAAAAAGTTTTCATAGAATCAACAGAATGGCCTGGGTTGAAAGGGACAACAAATATCATCATCAACTCCCTGCTATGTGCAGGGTCGCCAACCAGCAGACCAGGCTGCCCAGAGCCACATCCAGCCTGGCCTTGAATG
>JAOWBP010004377.1:796741-809050 GCA_028571105.1 Tragopan temminckii
TGCAGGAGAGCAGGGTCGGGGGGATCCCAGGCACGGCCATCAGTCCCTGCAGGGAGGTGCAGAGAGAACAGAGCCGGCCTGCACCCAGCGGTGCCCAGCAGCTGAACCAGAGGCACCGGGCCACACACTGGGGCACAGCTGTGGTTGCAGCAAGACAAGCACTGCAGCTCCTCCTCACTGGTGGTCTGCATCACCATCACTGCCGACAGTGCCCCATCTGTAGTTCCCTGGGTCTTCCTTTCTCCCTTTCTTAAAAATTGGACTAATGTTTCCCTTTTCCAGTCACCGGGAACTTCACGGTTTTGGACTAACTGTCTGAAACTTCAGTTGCCGAAACAGAGACAATGCCATCTTCACAGCTCTGGACTTTAGGCAAGCCCCACTTTATTCAAACTAATATACACTTTGACCAAGAAAAAAACAACAACAACAACAAAAAACTTTTCATGTAAACATCTTTTCTAAGGAACAATTCCCATTTCCCAGTTCTGTGACCCTAAAATGCATGCCAAATGTCTCTAAGAGTCAGTGTTTCATTTTATTTAACTGAAAAGCAGAATGGCTGTAAAGTGAGTATTTAAAGTGAAGCTCTGTTCTGAAAATATATCCACTTAATGCTAAAAAGATTCGGTTTCACAGAGCTGAAAACAATTACGAAGTGAATCAATTGGGAGAAGTATTTAATCAGAAAAATGTGAATGCTAACTGGGAATTGTTGAAAAACATTTTACATGTTGCCCCAAAACCACAATCCCACAATTGAGAAAGAAGGCAACACTGGTTAAAAAAAAGACTCTGGCTTGTGAAAGAAGTGAAGACAACTGTGAAAAATAAGAAAACCATATATAACTTAAGAAAGTGGAAACTGATAATAATGAATGAGAAGTGAGAAACTGTAGAAAACTGATAAGGAAAGCCAAGAGCTGAGGACAATGTATGCACTGCAAACCTGAAGCTGATGAGAAGCAATTTCTCAATATAAAAGGAATAAATATAGCTCTTCTGAAGTTGTTGTGTTAGTCTGTCTCTGGATGGAGGCACTAGAACAGTCAACAGCAATAGAGGAAAGCCGATGTTTGCCAATGTTTGTGGAGTTTTTGGCTGAACCAGATCCTGGCAGGCCAGTCAGCCTGGCATCAGCTCTGGGCAGGCACCTCTGAAGGCTGCCACAGCATGCAGCGGGTGGAGATTTCAGCTGAACAAATACAGCGAATGCTAATTCACATAGACTTATGGAAAACAGGACTTGTCAGACAAAGATTCATCTTTTTCGTGAAATTACAAGTTTGATTGATAAAAATAATATTGGTGGTGTAATATACTTAAACTTCTGCAAGGCAATTGACTTGGTACTGTATGACATTTCGATTAAGAAACTAGAACAATACACAATCAACATGGCACATATTAAATAGATTAAAAGCTGGCTGGGTAACGTGTCTCAGAGGCAATTGTAAATGGGAACTCCTCACCCAGCAGGAGTGGATTTAGTGGAGTTCCCCAGGGGTCGGTTCTTGGCCCGGTGCTATTCAACATTTTTATCAATGATCTGAAAAAATATTAAATCATCTGTGGTAAAGTTTGCTGATGACACAGAGATTGTGAGACTGGCAAATACAGAAGAAGCCAGATCACTGATACAGAATGGCCTGGGTTGCTGGTTAAACTGGGCACGAGCAGATTGTCAATATCGCCAAATATAGTCATACATCTTGGAACAAGAACGCAGATTATGGGTCACACATACAAGGCAGGATGCTCTGTCCTGGGAAGTGGTGGTTGTGAAACTCTGGGGGTTTGGTAGAGTTGGGACTGCACCCTCCTCACACGCAAAGGTGCCCCAAAGGCTGCAGTGTACCTGGAAGAGCTGGGGGGAAATCAGATGTTCAGATGAAGTTCAGATGCCCCTGCCTTTGGGTGCCTGTGCCAGCCAGCAGCTGGTTGTGCTGCTCACCAGGACATTGAGAGAATGGGAGAAGAGCCATGAAGATGGTAATAAAGAGAACTGACCTTGCAGTGAGAGGCCTCGGGAGCTCAATCTACTCTGCTAGCCAAAAAGCAGGCTGTGGGGTATATGGACCACGTCTGTTTTCCCACTGAAGGCTCTCTAACCTAGCAGTTAGAGTTTTACTACAGTCTGATGTGCAGAAGCTGAAGCTAGATGAACTGGAAGTAGTAACGTGGCACAGTATTACTGGCATACCAGCAAGGGTAATGAACCACTGCAAGAATTCAGTTGGGCACTGTGGGAATCTCCATCATTAGCAGATGTTACATCATGCTTGGTTGCTTGCTGTGACTCAAGCAGGAGAAAATCAGGGCTCAGATTATACCTGGTAGCCAGAGTAGATAATCACAATGATATCTGCAGTCTTCATAGTTCAAACAGCTCCAAAAAGGAACTTTGAAAAGAGTTTCATCACTATTGCTGACTGCCTGTACCTGCAGGTGGGACTGAGTCCTGCTGTTGCCTTTCAGTCATGCACCACTAATAGCAAAAGCTTCAACTTAACATTTCTTCTGGTGACACATTTGTCAAACAAAACAAATAATCAAAAAGACCTCCTTCCTAGACCTACAGTGATCTTTAGAGCCAAATTAGTGAATTACTGCAGCAGCTGAAGTAAACCATGAAGCACAGCAGAAGTGACCTCTCTCCTTCCCAAGACTTTCCCCTTAGGAGCACCACGTGCCAGGAGCCTGCAAGCCAAGTGTGCTTTGAATTTGGTTGAGACACATGGTGACCTGATGGAACTGAGCTACTCAATGGGCCCAGGGATGCCCAGGGTCTCCACCATGAGAGGTCAGCTTTCAGAGGAGAAAAACGGTCTGAAAGTGATGAGCTATGAATTTAGGAATAGATGGGCAGCTGGAAGGTGCACCTTGTGCTGAGCAAACTCTTCTGACCTCACACCAAGGTGTCTGTAGCCTCTATCTTACATCTTACTTTGCCATTTGCCACGTTAATTGCTCTGGCTTTTCTTTCATTACTGCCCTTCTCCATCATTCTCCAAATTAACTTTTTTTTTTTTTCCCAAAAATATCAAGCTTGTGTTCTTGACCATATTCCTTTCTAAATTCTTCTTTTTTTCTTTTTTTTTCTTTTTTTTTTTTTCAATTCAAGTATAACTCAGAACTGGGCTTCCTTGCAAAGCTTGGCTCTGTGTGCTCCTGCTTGAGCTCCAGCCTCCCCTGATCCCAGGGCTCTGTGCTGGGGTCAGCCTGCTCTGGCACTCCCACACCTGGCTGAGGAGTGCAGTTCTTCCTGCACTAAGTATATGTCTAAAGTAGGGCAGATCATTTTGGGGCCAATGTTTGGGTCACAGTCACAATTCTGCACTACAGGAGAACTAAAAAGACTAATTATAAGATGCTCATCAGCACACAACATTAAAAAAAAAAAAAAAAAAAAGGAAAAAAGGAACTGATACAATTAAACAACAGAAAAAAAAAACAAAAAACTGAGGAAAAGTTGAAAGGAGAGATTTGTGTTGGATATAAGGAAAAAGTCTTTTACAGAGAGGGTGGTGAGGCGTTGGCACAGGTTGCCCAGAGATGTGGTGGGTGCCCCATCCCTGGAGACACCCAAGGTCAGTCTGGATGGGGCTCTGAGCACTGATGGATCTGTGGGTGTCCATATTCATTGCAGGGAAGTTGGACAAGATGACCTTTAAAGGTCCATTCCAACTCTAAGGATTCTATGACTCCATGATTCCATGATTCACTATCTAGAAAAGCCAACTTCTGCACAAAGAGCCTGTTGGCAGAGACTGCTGTCACTTAAATCCCCAACCCTGAAACAGCACGCAGCACCTGGAGCCAGCAGGAGCAGTGTCTGCCCTGCGACTGAAAACCTCTGGGTGCTGCTCCCAAGAGGACTGTGAGGACTTCAGAGCCCACACCCTGCACATACCACAGCATGGTGAAAAGCATGGCCATGGGATCCCAACAGAGAGCCAAATCTTGCTTCACTTCATCAAGGCTCCAAGAACCCCGAAAAACAGGTGGAAACAGGCAGCTCGCAGAACAGTCAGTAGAGGTTCATTATCCGTGCTGCAGTAACAAGGCAGAGGAGGAGGGGAGGAGAACCGGCTTCTGGAGCCCAGCACAGCTGCTTGGCCCTCATCCTGTCTGCATGAGCCCCCTGCCTGCTGCCCAGCTGTGGGGAAGGAGCAGGAAGAAATGGGCACCTCTTGCCTTCCCGGGGCAAGGCCAGGCTATTCTGTGATTCTGTGATTAACCCGCAGCTTCCCCACTGTCGTTCCCAACAGAGAGAGCAGCTTCAGTTTGCTCCAACTGCCTATGTGCCAACATCAAACATGTTTTACAACTGACCTGCAAAGAATGTGTGTCACTGAAGAGGATATGTAGCTCTGGAGAACATAAAACACAGCTGTGCTGTTTAATTGTATCTCATCCACCCGATCGGAATAACAGGCAAAGATGATCTAAGGGAGATAACTCCACCGAGTGTGTTAGGAACGGCTCCGCTACCTTCGCCAGTGGAAGATTCTTATAAATTCACTCCTCCTGCCATCCTTTTGCAAAGGGTCAGGAGATGTACTGACAATAGCAGCATGCAAATATTTCAGAACTTGGCCACACGCTGAGCAAACACTCTGGATAGCTTCACGAGTAGATTAAAATGCCAGATCAGCGAGCAGTGGTGCACTTTAAATACGCTCACTAATTTATTAAGTTTATTCTTAGCAAGCTTGCAGACTTCAGAAAGTTAAATTTCTCAGTGACAAATGGCTTGGATGCTGGGCAGCCAGAGCGTGCATGCTGCAGTCAGATGGCCCTGGAGAAGGCAAAGCAGAGGAGCAAATACCACCAAGCATTCTGTACGGGTGAAAATTCCCAACGGAAGGGCCTGCATGGGCTTATTGTCAAGTCTGCTCTACAAATTGCTCAAAACCAGGGCTCTTGGCACATCCGACTCCTCTCCAAAGAGCTGCTGCCTCCTACTCTGGGCTTAGACATCCCTTATCTCCTTCTCTAGGCCTGGCTAGCGGGTGAGCTGCTGGGTGCACTAGACCTTGGGACACCAGACCTTGGGACACCTTTGTGTTCCAGGAATGACTCCAGTCATCCCAGAGGGTCACCTCCTGCACCAGAGGCTGCACCAGCCTCGTGGAGGTGTCTCTAGTGGGACACAGCAGCTACCAGAATCTCCAGCTGGCAGCCCTGCACCACTGCTGTCTCAGCTCTCTGCAGCCCTGCAAACCTGGGGCAGGGTCTGGAATAGTAGGGTTTCCCTAGGAGGAAGCCAAGGCCAAGACTGCTCATAGAGATATTTATTTTTAGGATCCTTGTTCAGCTTGAACCAAGAAGTGTGTTTGCAAACCCTTCTGAAAGGCTGTGTGTCTGACTTTCACTGTCACACTTCCCTGAATACAAAGTGTGATGGCTCTGGGCTGACACGGAGACACAGCCTATCACTCAGCAGCAATGTCCAAGCCCTGGGACCCTGGTAGGAGTGCAGTGACACCAGGTGACACATGGACATGAGACCACTCCTGGCAGGGGACCCTGAGGCAGCTGCACACAGCAGTTGTGCACCTCCTTCACTGCTAAAGAGAGGAGGAAATGGTTTTGCTGCAGAAAACCAGCAGAGCAGAAAGGGGTCACTCTCAGCCCCAGGATCCCCAGTTGCTCTGCGTGGCTGGACAGTGGAGCACAGTGGGACACAGGCTTGGGGCCACCTGATGGATCTGCCCTAGAGAAACAGCAAGGAGCAACAGCGTGAGGATGAGCAAGCAATGGCGCGAAGGATTTGTCAAACTCGAACGCCACCCAAAGGCCCAATTCTGCTGTTTGAACCCCACTTAGCAGCTCGGCGTTCAGTGAGCCTTTCTGGACCAGACACACACCCCAGGCAATGGGGCAGCCTCCAGGGATGGAGCTGTTTGTCAGCGCTGAACCCAGGGACTCCAAGCAGCACGCCGGGACAGCTCCTCGCGCGGTGATGACAGCCGCTGGTGGAGATGCCTACGTGCTGTTTGTGGAGCAGAAATGAGACGCTGCAAGTTTTCCAGGGACAGAACGCAGCGGGGCCCTTTGAGCTGGGGCTCACAGCTCCGCGAGGCTGCTTCACAGCCTTTGCCACATCTCTGGGGAGTTATTATTCATCGTCTTGCTTCAGAATGGAGTCGAGCCTCCTCTGCTAGTGCTGCAAGCAAAAAGACTTTCCCAGGAATGTTTCCTAAGCAGAGACCAAATCCCACACAGCCCTGCAACCCTCCAACAACTGCACACGCTGTTATTGTTATTTGCGCTGCACAATGAGCTGCCGGACCCACGGCACGACGTGCTGCCGCGGGTGGTTAAACAAACTCCATATGCCCCGTCCAGCAGCTGGCTGGCCGATGTCAAGAGCCCTGCAAAATGACCTGCTCTGACAGCACTTCTCCTGGTGATCCACTTTGATTTACGGCCTTCGCCTGCTGTGCAGATAGGGAACAACACGCAGATACTCCGAGGCTAGACCTGCACCCAACTGTATCCACGTGCTCCCTTCAGCTCCTTCATCCCCACATCCCTCTGCACTACAGCTAGTTCCTCTAGGAGCGCCTTGAATCAGACTCCTACAGTGAGATGCTCAGCCCGGCTTCCTGATGTTTTGCTCTTCCTCAGCTGCAGTTTCGCTACTAGAAATGCAGGAAAGCTGCAAAACTCTGTCAGTTTGGGAGTAATGCACTGCAGTGTGTTGTGGGAATGCTGCCAGCCCATGGCTCAGAGACTCATCCTAAGAGCAGAGATGTCCCTCTGGTAAGGTTGTACCAGACTGCCATCCTCAACAGGCCACAGCCTCTGTGCTTTCTTCCCCACCACTGGCTACAGCAGCACATGGAGTGGAATGGCCATGGGAGACTTGAAGTATAATGGAAGGCTAAATCTGGCTGTGCTGTTAATGAGACTGGTGGAGCACGAGGAGAGAAGCTTATGGGGTGAGCGATGCCAACAGGGTCACAAAGTGCCCGTTTGCCTCCAGAGCAGAGCCAGAGCCTGTGGGCATTTACCATGGTGAGAAACCTCCCTGGCTGCACGCTCAATGCTGGGCAGAGCAGTGGGAGCCCATGAGGGTCAGTGCAGAGCTGAACAGGGCCCACACCTGCCCTGGGGCTCCGGGCACCGTCCCAGAGCAGCCCTGGGGAGAAGGCCCAGAGCGGGCTGGCCATGGGGTGCCCACAGCTGTCACAGCCTCCTGATGAGGCCAGCAGCCAAGAAGGCCCTGGGGACAGCTGATAAGCCCTCAGTGTCTGCTCCAGCAGTGCCCATATGAGCTGGGTGTATTTTTGGCTTGAGGTTGGGTCATAAATCAATATGAGTCAGAAAATGCAGTTAAGGCAGAGCCACATCCCCTATCCTTGGGCCTTCTCCAGGCCAAGGCCAACAGCACTGAGCTGCTGGCTGCTTTGTGCTCAGGACATGGGCACAAAGGACACAGGCAGGTCCCGGGTGCAGGTATATGGCAGTTGAAGCAACCTGCCTGGGCAGTGGGATGGGCTGAGACCCACTGTCAGCTGCAGGCAGGTGAAGGAGGGCTGGGCCAACAGTTCTGCCTCAAAGTAGAGGTGCTTCTACAGCAGACACAGAGAACGGAGGAAGGCTATGGGTTGTAGACTTGCCAAGGAAATCACCCTGGATCACCTCAGGCAAAAAAAAAAAAAGAATTTGCCTCCTGTCCCCTTCCAGAAATGTCCCTCATGTAACTCATCACAGCAGTGCTATTGTGAACAGCAGCACATCACACAGAGGAGTCAGATACCATGCCCTGATGTGCTCCTCTCCCTGTTCCCCAACTATAATCTTACTGCTCCTCTGCTCCTCTCCAGTCCTCCCACACAGGGATAAAGAATCTGCACTCAATGCACCCACCAGTACGCTGGACTGGCATGAGTCCTTCAGAAGAAATCTCCTCTCCCATAGATCTGCTTTCCCATGGTCCCTGAGATGATGCAGAAAAGATGCACTTTGGGGACTTCCAAAATGACAGCCTTATCTGCGCATTGCCCACAGCCTAGGAGCCAGGCAGGGGCTGGAGGAGTCCAGAGTGGAGGAACAGAGGGACAGGCAGGCACTGGTGTTGGGTGCAAGGCTCTCAGCCATGCTGCAGCACAGCTGTGCTGTGGGCCGCAGGAGCAGGGAGCACTGAGCTGACACTGTGTGCCGTGTCCCCAGCTCCTGCTGACCCAAAAGCTCAGCCAAAGCAGCTGGGCTCTGGTCTGGCACATGGCACTGAGATGATCTGGCAGCGTGGTACCCTGTCCTGGTACCTCGCAGGGTCTCCTGACTGGCTCCCAAGCTGAGCACCTCCACCAGGGCCTGATGTGCAGCTGCCACCCCTCTGCTAATGCAGCCCAGGGTACCATTGGCCTTCCAGGCTCCAAGTGCACACTGCTGGCTCATGCCAGATTTTTGTCCACCAGAACCCCCAAGTCCTTCTCTGCAGGGCTGCTCTCAAGAAGTTCCTCTCTCAGTTCACACACATAACTGGGATTGCCCCGACCCAACTGCAACACTTAGCCTTGTTGAACCTCATTTTGTTCATGTGGGCCCACTTTTCAATCCTGCCCAGGTCCCTCTGGATGGCATCCCTTCCTTCTGTTGTATCAACTGCACCACTCATCTTGGTGTCATCAGCTAACTTTTCTCCTCTCCAATAACAAGTGAGAAGGCCAAGAAATAAAGCAGGTACATTCCGGGAATGCTGCAGCAGCAAACACTGCATGAATCACATCAGGCAGTGTCTTCTTCCCAAAAGATGTGCTTGTCCCACCGGGAAGGCAGCCCTCCATTGGAGCACGGCCCCCAGGGAGAAGGACAGGCCCTGCAAGAGGACAGGTGCCCGTGGAGTGGGGGAGCAGGGTAAGCAGCAGGAAGAGTGAGGCTGTGCTTCTCCCACGGCACACAAAGAGCCACACAGTGTTCCCCAGCCCCCTTCCCTGCCTGCACCCCCCTCTGTCAACAACTTCAGCTGCAAGCCCACCCTCCCCAAGAGACCACCCCTGCTCCATCCCATCTGGGTATTGAGAGCTCCGTCACACTCTTGGCACAGAGGACTGCTCCTGCCATAACCCATCAGCCTGAAACGTCCCTGCCACAGGAGCCTGCATGCCAGCATGCTTAACGCGGCCATATACAAAACAGAGCGCCCAAAGAAAAGCATCAACATGACAAGGTCGCAGGAAGAGGCACAGTTCAGTAGGAGCACTGGACGTGGCACTGCGGCCTGGAGAGCAAATACAGCACAAAGGTTTGGGATTACTAGTGTGGTCATCAATGGATGCCTACACAACAGGAAGGATGCTGGAAAAGGGAAACAGGTTCAAAGAGACAAAGAGAATGGGGCTGGCCTCCAGTTCACCCCATTATCTGCGGCTCTGCAGCCACCAGCACAGCACTGCAGATAGGTTGGGACACCTTTATTTGGAGACGTGGGGCTGGCACGGCCCCACGAGATGGGAAGGAGGTGAGAAGGAGATGGGGGTGAGCATGAGAGGGCCCATCTCCTTTCCACCTCCTTCCCACCTCGTGGGGCCGTGCCAGCCCAGTGAAGTCCCTGCTGGTTTCCTCTTGGCTGTCAGGCTGTGAGCGTGCTGCAGAGCCGTGCCAGGCTTTTACCGTGCACAGCAGGATGGGGCCGGCCTCCAGCCCCAGCTGCCATAAAATGGGAAATAAGGGAATTGGAGCAAGACAGCGGGGACCACCGAACAGCTGCCACTGAAGGGCTGGGGCACTCTCCTCCTTCAAGTCAGAGATGCATCACCCCACGCTGCCGAAGCACAAGCATGCATGGACCACGAGAGGAGAAGGGTCAGCACCAGGAGGAGGAGGAGGAGGAGGCGGCTCAGTCTCAGCAGGCTCTGTCCTCCCCAGACACCCGCAGGGAGCAGGGCAGCCCCGCCGTGCCCCGCAGCAGCCGGCGCAGCCCCCGCTCACAGCGCTGTGCAGTTTTCTGCTTGTTACAAGTTTTATGAAAATTGTTGGCAAAAATGCACGTTTTCTTTGGCTGCATTTTGCACGGATCTGGCAAAAATGTAACGTTAGTGTCTCCCCTTGAGAGAATTTTATTGAGTGGAACAAAGTCGGATATTTTTAGCTACCCATTGTTAGCTGAAGAACAAAGCCATAACTAAGATATTTTGTCTCTTACACTGAAATGGGACTATCAGACAAATCCATGTACAGTCATATGTGGCTGCCCATTCAGATGGAGCAGAAAAGAGAAACTATTTTTAGCTCGATGCTCCACAAAACACCCGCACGGCCCCTCCCTGTGCATGGACCAGCCCGGGGCAGAGCGGCACTGCAGAAGGGGCTGTGGGGCCTTTTGCCACCCCTCGGAGTGCCTGACAAGTGACATTTGCAGGAGAGATCACGTCATACCCTTCTAAAACAAATTTCTTTCATACATTTTCCTCCTATTTTTATTCCTTATACGCAGAGTTGGGCTTTACCCATAGGCATCAGGGAAAAGTTGACCAGGATGCAGACGAGTTGCAGCAGAGCAATGGCTGTAACACAGCACAGAAGCCCCGACCCTCAGCCCTTTCCCCAACACTTGCAGATCCCCTGAGAGCGATGGGGGCCTGTGGGCAGTGCTGCAGGGAGTGGAGAGATGGGCACAGCACAGGGATGGCACAGCACAGGGATGGATGGGAACAGCGCAGGGATGGATGGGCACAGTGCAGCATGGGCACAGCACAGGGATGGATACAGAGCAGAGATAAATGGACAGCGCAGGGATAGATGCAGTGCAGAGATGGAGATCATGCAGGGATGGCATAGCACAGGATGGGCACAGCTTAGGACAGGCACAGCATAGGGATGGGCAGAGTGCAATGATGGATGAGCACAGTGCAACAAGAGCAAAGTACAGGGATGGGCATGGCACAGGGATGGATGGGCACAGTGCAATGATGGATGAGCACAGTGCAACAAGGGCAAAGTACAGGGATGGGCATGGCACAGGGATGGATGAGCACAGCAGGACAGACAAAGAGTAGGGATGGATAGGCACAGCACAGGGATGGCCAAAGTGCAGGAACAGGCACAGCACAGGGCTGCTGGTGGAGAGACACAGCACAGGACAGGCACAGGGCAGGGATGGGCACAACATAGGGATGGAAAAAGTGCAGGGACAGGCACAGTGCAAGAAAGGATGGGCACAGTGCAGGGATGGATGTGCACAGCACACCATGAGCAACATGCAGGGATGGGCAGAGCACAGGGATGGATACAGAACAGGGACGGATGCGTACAGCACAGGGATGGATGCAGCACAGCTGGTCAGCACTGCTGCGCTCCGCACAGCCCCACTGTGCTGGGACCCTGCCCTGCTGCTAAGGCAGCTCCCGAAAGCATTAACCCTGCAGCAGCAGGAACCCCGCGCGAGGCCAGCAAACCTCCCCGGAGGTTTGCAAACAAACGAGACGAACCGTTTATGTCAGGACGCATTTTGCATTCATTTAAAAAGAAACAAAGCGGTCCATAAACGCCCCGAATTTTGAAGCGTGAGCGATGCCGGGAGCTTTTACTAAACAGTTCTGCGGGTCGCACTGGTGAGTCACGGTGAATTGGCACTAAGCTGTCGGTGCAGCCGGTCTGACCCTGCGCGCAGCCGCCCCGCCGAAGCAGGAGCACGAGGAGCAGGAGCCGGGAGGGATGTAGCGGGGCTGCGCGTACAGAGAACCCTTCCGAGCAGCTTCCAAACGGCCGCCGGGCACTCACGTGGCCCTTCCCCATCATCCTCCCTTTGCAAAGCTGCATTCTCTCCTCGCCGTGCAGCGGTGCGGGGCTGCCAGGTGCGCGCGGCCCCACCGCCCAACAGCCCCCGAGAAGCAGCGGGAGCGCGCCCCGCGGGGTGGGAGTGCCGTGTGTCGGCCGAACTGCGAGCAAGCAGCCGGAGAGCAGAAAGACGTGGAGTAGGAAACGCAAATTACCTGCGAACTTTTCAGCTGAGCTACAGTGTCCGGGAGGAGATGCGGCTTTTGGGGGTCCTCGCTTCCTCCGCGGGTTAGGGCCGCTTTTATCAGGGAGCAGTGATTGTTTTTATAAACTCGCAGAGCACAGTAAGAACCGGTTTAAAATAGAGTGAAAGGAACCGGTGCGGATGGAATTAGACAAACTCTGCGAGCCGCTTTTCCAAAAATAAATTAACTTCTTGCAGCCCGCGGTGCGGAGCGGGGAGGCCGGGGCTGCGGAGAAGACGCGCCTGGCAGGCGCGGGGGCGAAGTCGTCGGTCTGAATGGTCATGCGAGATCTGCGCTCCGCTCCCTCAAGGCGTCAGCCACTGCTTGAGCG
>JAOWBP010004377.1:823467-837306 GCA_028571105.1 Tragopan temminckii
ACATCTTGTCCAGTGAGCTTTGGCTGTCTCCAGGAAATGGGGAGGTTAACAGTCTGCTCAGGTAACTTGTCCCACATGATGATGATGAAGGTTTATGGATGCTTTCTGTGTCTGTGGAGATGAGTGATTTGTTGAAACCACCACAAAGCTGAGACAAAATTGAGGTTGGTTGTGATTTTGGGTCTGGTCTTCCATGAGCAGCTCTGAGAGTGAGAGGGACCTTCCCAGCAAGATCCATCACCTCTTTGTTTGGCTGTGATAAAGTTGTTTCTCTGCTTTGTTTTAGGTATGATCCTCACATTAAAGGCTATGGGGCTTCAAAGGTGTGTCTTCCTAGGGCCGCCAAAGCTGGTAAGTAGTGGAAGCATGCAGAAAGAGGATGGGAAAGCATGAAATATTGGTACTTACCTTTCAATTGGGAGAGCTGGTGTCAAGGCCTCTCACTATAAGAAGGACGTTGAGGCTGTGGAGCGTGTCCAGGGAAGGACAGTGAAGCTCACAATGGGTCTGGAGCACAAGTCTAATGAAGAGTGGCTGGGGGAACTGGGATTATTTAGTCTGGAAAAAAGGAGGCTTAAGGATTATTTTATAGCTCTCTACAACTACCTGAAGGGAGGTTGTGGTAAGATGGAGATCGGCCTCCTCTCCTGTGTAGCTAATGATAGGACAAGAGGGAATGGCCTCATGTTGCACTGGGGGAAATTCAGGTTGGAAACTAGGAAAAATTTCTTCTCTGAAAGAGTGGTCAGGCACTAGAATGGCTACCCAGGGAGGTGGTGGAGTGACCATCCATGAAGGTGTTCAAGAAACGTTCAGATGTAATTCTAAGGGACATGGTTTAGTGGGGAAATATTGGTGGTAGGTGGATGGTTGGACTGGGTTATCTTGGAGGTCTCTTCCAACCTTGGTGATTCTATGACTCTAAGGCAGTGGATCACCTGAGTCTGAGATGCTATTCTGAGGCAGCACCAACCTGAAGGCTGTGCCAGAGAAGTTGAGTTTCAAAAGCAAATCTGTTACATACGAGACAGCAACACACTTCTGCTACTTAAAACTGCCTTGTCAGTTTGTATTCTGGTAAACCATTTTAGAAGAAAAGGGCAGTTCTTCTGACTGTTCTTCTTCCCCACATTTTAATAGAAGCTTGGTATCTGAACACCTGCTTAAGGTAATCCTTAACAGTCTAATGCCATATCTAGGCTTACATTTCTGTTCCTCACTGTCATTTGATTTCCTTGTAGTATCTGCTAATGGTGATTCAAGGGATGGGAGGCACTGTTATTCGTTTTCCTTTCTTTCTGTAAATGGGTGATGCCTGCTGGGGGTGGGATACCTGCCCACTGCTTTCTGGCTGGCTGTGTGCCGCCCAATTTCTTCTGACCAGATATTGAGCTTCTGATTTCATGGAAGTAAACTGTAGCTTCTGAAAGTGTTGCTTGTGGTTTGCACTGCTGAGGGGTAGTTTACTGATTCTCTCTTTTTTTTTATTCTTTTTTCCCAGCAAAACTACTTGAAAGCTATTCGTCTTTTTCCTGGTCCCCTAAAAAGAATGGATTTAGGTATGTATGTTAGCGATATGCAGCCAATATAGAGTTGTAACTATTTGGTTTCAACTGTATCCAAATTAGATAGTACCAACTTCAGAATAAGTAGCTCGGGTTTGGGCCCCTTCAGATCCGTCCCAAGAACTGTCTGGAAGAAAAATAGTGTTTCCAGGTCTGGTTGTGGCAGGCAGCTGCCAGTCTCCCCAACTAGTATATGGAACTTGGCTTCAAAGCACTGTTAAGGAGACTTGCTTCTGGAGATTACCAGTGAACTTGCTTACCATGGTGTTATGGACTGTGTTTTGAGGACAGTGGGCTTCTAAGAGCTTTAATTATTCTGGGGCAGAAAAAGGGAAGGGGGTTGGTCATTCAGTGTTTTTTTTGTTTGTTTTTTTTTCCTGAGAGAGGAAAAGATGCTTTCCTGATAGTAATTCTTATAGCCTATGAATCTCTTATGAACTTAATGCCTGTTTTTGTCCTCTTCCCAGCTGTGCAGTTGCACACAGAACCAGAGTACAAGGATGAGACAATGACAGTCCACCAAATACCTCTAATAGGTGAGCGTGTGATGCAGTAGTTAAACAGGAGAAGCACTAATCATTAATTATGCTTAAGGTGATTAAAGGAGCAGCTTCTGTTTGCAAGCCTGAGTAAGCAGAAGTTTAAGAATTTGCATGTTTTTCTCAACAGTAAGATCTCTCTCAAAGAAATGAGGCATGCTCAGTCAGCTTTCATTTGTTCTTTTAGTACTGGATTTAGAATGACATGTGTAACATGGCTGAATTTTGGCTTTATTAGCCAGCTGAGTATTCCTGCTGCTGAAAGTTGCAATACTTCAAGAACAGGCACAGTTTTCATAGAGTCTGGCTGTTCTGAGGGAATCTGAAGGATTTAGATGACAGGTGACACCTGAAGACTAAGTCAGACTGGTGGAAGGGTTCTGTATTTTGGTACAGTTTGAGTGCTAATATCACAGAAGAGGAAATGCTGCTCTTGCTTTTCTTGTTTGTCCACTTTGCTTGAGAGGTTTTTGCCTGTTTTTCTTGGATTTGGAACAGGAAAACCATTAGCTGCTGAAAGTACATTTCCTCAGAGTCCTGGATTATCAGCCCAAGATGGAAGTAGCTCAGAAAGTGACACAGAGCCTGGATCTCCAAGAGCTGCACAGCAAAGCTTGAATGAGAGCAAGGAGAAAGGAAGCCCAAAGAAAACAGGTGAAAACAATGGAACTTTTAATTTGCTTGAATGAAACCAGAATAAGGACATTTTTTTTGTCCTCTAAGCCTTTTGCCTGATGCAAGTGAGATCTGTACAGGAGCTCAGCTGAAGGATTACGTGGAACACAGTGAGGTCTGTACTTTAGAATTTGAAGCAAAACTAAGAAGGCCTAAACATAGGAAATGATTCCTGCATGGAGTTGTGATTAGGCCTTGCATTGATTTGCTCCTGTCTGGAGTGGGTTCTTCAGCCTTTGTAATGTAATTATGAATGGATGCTGATAAATGTTCAGACATGGGTTTTAGTTTTGCTTGTAGTCAAACCTCTGCCCTGAACCACCTCCTCATGCTCAGGACGCTGTCGATGGGCTGCAGGTTGGCTGGATGATGTTGCTTCACTAATGTTTTAATAAAAACTCATCCTGGCTTAAAGGAAAGTGATATTCAGTGAAGACATTCAGTAATTTTTCTTTCTGTTGCAGATGATGAACAGAAGCATGAGGGCAGGCATCCTGATCTGGTGATGGCATTCCTTTGTAAAGTAAGCTTGCACACAAAGATACCTTATTCAATACTTCATCTTGCTAGATGGATTTATTTGTAAATAGTGTTTTCAAGCAAAAAATTTAGAAACCTTATAGTTCTACTTTCAAAAAGGCAGCAGTAGTAGGAATAGAAACCAGTTGAAACTGGAAGGTTTTTTTGGTAACGCTCTTTACTAGGCAGCCAATTAAGAGTAGACGTGTTCCACTTTTGTTGTATGCTTATACTATGGAAGTCTATCCTGCCTATATCACAAAAGAAGAGAGAGAGAAGCAATAGCCTGATCCTCAAAACCCAAAAGGTCTGGTGAAAACTTTTTGGGAGTAAGTTAGATTAGTGGCAGGGGAACTGCTAATAAAAAAAAAAAAAAAAAAAAACTACTTAATCTTCCTTGTCTGGAAGGTGATTTGTTAAAGATTTGCTGTTCCACATCTACGGAGTGTGATACACTGGATTCTTCATGTCTTAACTGGAAAAGTGGAGAAGACTTTGTTTCACAAAATCTGATATTGAAAGGAAAGAGGAGGAAAAAGAAATGCCTTGGCTTCTTAGGAAATAGCTAAGCTGGACATAAATGGATCTTACTTCCTGGCATTGCTTAATATTCTTTTGTTTGGTTGATTAATTCTGTTTTAACTCTTTTCAGATTCACCCAAAGAAGGGAAAATTTTTAGTTCTTAAAGCACAGGAGATGGGTCTGCCAGTGTAAGTATGAGAGCCCTGCACGGGGAATGGGGCAAGCCCTAGTGTATTGAAGGTGTCAAGCTAGATTTTCAATGTCTTGTTTTCAGGGGAACACCAGCCATTCTTCCAATAATTACAGCTCTTAAAAATGGGGAGAGCATCACTTTTGAAGGCAAGGAGGTAAGATGCATAGATGCTTTCTGGCTGTGGGTCCAGTGAAGGAGGGAAATGGCAAGATTTTTCTGTAGAATGCTGTGGTTGTGAATGGGCATTGGGACAGTTACAGTTTTGTTGTTCATTTTTTTAAAAATCTTGATACAAGGGTGGGTGATAGTTTTCTGCTTGTTGTCTCTCATCTCTACTAAGGTGTTTGTATGGGTTTTGGTGTTTAAGCTTTGAGTGGGTTGAAGATGGCTCTTGAGGAGTGTCTGTTGGAGGATGTTGTGAGGGTGTGATTAAAGAAGTACACTCTGAAATGTGTTCGTTTGTGACTATGAATGTCTCTGATTTGCTGGGGCTTCCCAGTTTCACTTTCTCAAGCTGATCCAGATTTAGGTGTGAACTAGTGAAGCTGATCCCTACATATTTTAAATCTGGGACTTGAATGCTTGTATAGCCATTTTTCCCTCCTTACTCTGCACTTCTTAGACCGCAAAGGCGAAGTGAGCTTTAATCTCTCAGACTCTAGTTAGAAGTGAGAGGCAGTCAGCCCTGGCAGTGCCCCAGGTGATCTGTAAGTGAAGACCATAACCTGAATGGATACAACTGTCATATCTTTTTGTCATAAGAATTTAGCAGAGCTTGTTTTCCTAAGCAAGCTGTTACTAGTGTCTGAATCTGCACTGAGAACCCAGAAGCTGCTAAAATTCCCTTTGTTTTTTTCTTCTAAGACCAGGATTGTGTTTGTTGTGACCAGCAAAATGCAAACTTGTTCCTGTCCTGCCCTCTCACTGCACGAGGACTGCACTGTTGTTTTGCTTAGTGTTGAGCGAAGTTGCCTGAAGCTGCTTCTGCAGCCCCAGCAGCCTGCTGGGAGCTCGCTCGTAGAACTGCTGAATAGAGCCTGATGTAATGGTGCACAAAGGACTGCTTGTACACCTTCACCCCACAGTGTGGTCTTTGTATATCTGTCTGCAGCTTACACCTGAAGAACTGTGTGCCCCTGGTGATCCTGGCCCAGTGTTCATTGTGTTGGAATGTCCTCATGAGGGCTTTGTGGATGCTGTCTGTGAAAATGAGACCTTCCGAAGGTAGCGGGGATGGGTGACCTGAAGTGTTTGGGGGAAGACGTCCATGCTGAGCCTTCTAGAAAAGGCAGGTCTATGTGTAGGACCTATGGGATTCTGTGACTGTGACAGATCTGTCTTCCCAGAGCCTTCAGAGGAGGAAATAGGCACTGGTGTGTTGCTATGGAGCAATGCTGAGACTCCTGCGTTTTTGTGCAGTGAGCCTAGATGCTTAGTTTGTGTGTAATATCTCCATAAGACTTGTGCAGAGGCACACCGAGCTTCAGAAAGGCTCTGCAGGTGTTGCTCCTCTTGGAGGAGGACAGCTGCTCTGGGTGGGAGAGTGGAGATGTTAGCACACGACTGTCTTAGACCCTCACTGTGAGCCTTAAGGCCACTGCTGTGGGGAGTCTGGAGCTCCCGGGCTATGCTGTTGAGATCTGTGCTCTGTTTGCTCCTGGGGGAACGTCTCCAATAGTACAAGAGTGGAATTGGAGGGAATGCCAAGGTGATTAAGGATCAGTGCTCACATATCCTTTCTGTATTTGCTCCAGGTACCAGGAAGAACTCAGTGAGGATAAGGTTGCCTTGGTTATTCATATGACTCCAGAGTCAGTGCTTCGGGACAGCCGCTACCAGCAGTGGCTGGAAAGGTGTGTGATCTTCTGATTACTTGGCTTTACATCATTACTGGACAGCAGTGTGTTCTGATGTTGTAAAGATTTTCCCAGAGTAGGTGTTGGGTGGCAGCAGAGCTCTGTTTCAGATGAGATTTTTAGCAAGTGGATCAGGTGTGTGCATATGCCAATGTGAGGCTGAAGCTGTTGTATGTTTTGTCATCCTCTTATAGATTTGGACCTGGAACTCAGCACTTGGTGCTCAATGAAAACTGCTCTGCAGTGCACAATGCGCGCAGCTACAAGATCCAAAGCCAGCTGAACCTCATCCACCCAGAGATCTTCCCTCTGCTCACCACATACCAGAGCAAGGTAGGCAAGGCCCTTCCTGTCTCTGTATCTCGCATCCTTGAGTGAAGAACGTGTTTCATGTTGTACTTCTCTCTGCAGGAAGAAGAGGCTGTGTGTAGTGTGCCCATTGTGCGAGGAGAGTGCCTTTTGAAATACCACTTCAGACCCCACCAGGAGTGGCAGAGGTCAGTGGGAATCTTCTTGGCATTTCAATTTTTGAGTGCTGGACTATCAGCTGTGTTCTGAGGGTTGTGTCCCTGTCACTGAAAATGTAAAGTGTAGGACACAGATGAATGAATTACTGATTTAATAATTTGGACAGTACTTTGGAGGGTTGTTTTCATTCCTCGCTCTTAAAGTCCAATATGCATTTCTCTGTCCTCTGCTTTTGATCTCATGTGCTGTGCACCCAACTGGCTGTGATAGCGAGAGACTCCTCAGGAAGCCAGGTGAAAATCTTACCAGACTTTGTGTGTTCAAATGGTATCAGAGCTGAAAGCCCCAGGTGATTAAACAGAGCGGGCTTCTGCACTGTCACTTGCTAGTGTGCAAGCAGGAGAAGGTGTTGGATGAAGCTGTTGAGGGCAGAGGGTTCTGTGATACACTGTTTACTGTGACTCAAAATTATGTCTCTTTGAGCAGACTAGGAGACTCTAGATGCTAAGAGGAAATGATTTTTCTTAAAGGTGTCAAGGCCTGTAGCAGTGCACGTGCAGTGATGCAGAACCAGCAGACACTGATGGGTGCCTGGAGCCCTGTCAGGTGTCAGGATTCTTGCAGAAATCTCACTGCTTCCCATGGTGGGCCGTGCAGTGCCCTCTAGTGTCTACGACTCTCTGAACCTGGTTGGTGAAGAAGAACATAGTGCTGTTATAGAAGCTTTGGTGGGATGGTTATTTTAGTGGGGATGCTCAGTCCTGCCTGACCTTTCTAGCCCACACCATACTCATGGGTATGTCTTCTCCCACTGCTCGAAATGGAAGGAGTATTTGACCCTTTGTTGGAAAGCTGTTTTGGTGCAGTAATTTGTCGTGCTGCTCTGAAAAGTGCTGTTTTCTCAGTTTCCTGTCACTCCCCATCCTGATGCCTGGCCTTTTCTTTCAGAGATGCTGTAACCATCTGTGATCATGATGCATTTGTTGCTGAAGCCCTGGATCTCCCTAACTTCCAGGCTCGTGTGAAGGAGTGCAAAGAGAGCCTGCCTGCTGTACCAGGTAAGGGTCAGCAATTTGTCTTATCTCAGTGTAAGGGCGTGCACAAGGTCCTGGTGAGGCAGGGCTTTTAAAGCTCAGGTCAAACTGTGAATGTGCAGTCTTCCTGCTCCCCAAGAGGTGCTATGAAGTCCTCCTGGCGCTGTGCAAATTTCAGGCTGAGCTCAAACTGAGTTTAGCTTATACTGTTGAATTATGCAGCCTTTTGCTTCTGTTGTTCTAAAGCTGTTAGGTTTGGGGATTGACCACTTGGGGACAACACAGACAAAGCACCTGTGTGGTGTTTCTCTGTAGTGACGAGTTCTGCTTGTGTTGAATGCTGTCATAGCAGGCAAAGTGCAAGTTCTTATGTTTGGGAAATATCCTCCTCTACAAGCAGCTTCCTGTGAAGTGTTCTCTAAATTTCAGTTGTCCTGCTGGTAGTAAGGCTTTCATGGTATGGTGCAGCACCACTGACTCACTGTCTAGATCCTGACGCAGAGAGTTAGGGCAGTGTGGAACAGTAGCTAGATCCCCCTTGAACTGGCAGCTCTGTGTTGGCCAGTGAGATGAGTCCTCATTTGCCTGCCTTGGTATATGCAGCTATGCATTCTGCTTTGTTTTCGTGATTGTACCTGTTCTATTTTCTGTCCTCCCACGGTAAATTCTGGTGCTGTGGAAAGGCTAGATGCTAAGGTGAGCAAAAATGAACATTCCAGGCGCACAGTCTCTGGAAATGCTCAGCTGTTGAACTGAACAGTGTTAGACTGGGCAAGTACATGAATAATGCTTACAAACTCGTGTGTATTTTTGCAGGAAATGTGAATCCTTATCCTGAAATTGTATTCTTGGGAACAGGATCTGCAATTCCAATGAAAATCAGAAATGTCAGTTCTACACTGGTAAATACTAGGTAAATCATGTGTGTTTGCTTAGGGAGAGGCTCAGTGTTTTGAGGGTTTTCCCAAGGGTTGTTTTGACCAGTGTGCTGATGACACAAGGAGAGTGCCCCTATAGTGAAGTCTGTAGGACTTCTGTCTCAAGCACCTGTCTCTGTAGGTGGGGGAGGCTCGAGAGTTACTTGTAAGGACAAGCATTTAATGTCTTCATTTTGCCATTTGCCCCAAGGGTGTATTCAACATCAATATAACACCAGAATGAGCTTTGTAGATAGAACAGTGTTTAGAACTTTGGCTAGTAGGAGTAGCAGTAGAGGTGGAGCACTGATAGCTCTCTGCCCTTCAACCCAAAAGATTCCCTTCCCTGAATAGACCCTGCTCAGAGCTCATCCCGTGGCTGCCACTTTTCTTTGTAACTTGTCTTGCCAGCTCTACCCGATCCCTGCTCTTGGACTGTGGGGAAGGAACGTTTGGACAGCTCTGTCGCCACTATGGAGAGCAAGTTGACCAAGTGTTGTGTAACATAGTAGCTGTGTTTGTGTCTCACATGCATACGGATCATCATTCGGTAGGTTATGTGTTGGAACGAGAAGGAGCTGTGTGCAGGTCTCTCTGCTGTTTGGGAGCCAGATGTAGCTGCAGCTGATTAATGTGGGCTGCTCTGCTCTTAAGGCTGCAGTTCCCCTCTTGTGCTCCCCAGACACTACTGAATCTGTCTGTTTCTAATCCCTTTTTGCATCCTGTTAGTGGTCCCTGTAGATTTTCTAGAGATGTCTTTATTTAGTTTATTTTTAAATCAGTATCCAACCCAGCTTCCTTTGGTGCTTTGCAGTAAATCCTCACAGAGGGATCAGTTGGTCTGTTCTAGTTTGGGCCTTGTTGGTTAAGGCTGTTTGCTGGTCTGCTGTCTCATGTCTGGAGAAACCAGACTGAGAGTGACGTGTTGGCTGGAGGCTTTCTGCTCTCTCCTTCTGGTGGGAGCAGACACAGCTCTGGAAGGGTAGAGAGGCATGGTGTTGTGGGCTGCTGGTCACCAGCTTGTGGCAAAAGTGGTGACAGTGTTCCAGCAGTTCAGTATGGTGCAGTTACTGGAAAAAAAAGGTGGTTGGTACTTCTGACTGTAGATTTTCCTGAAACTGCACCTTGCTGAGCTGCTGTAGCACTGCTGACACTTATGTTCCTGGGTCTTTCTGACTATGGGTTGCTGTCTTTTCGTCCCTTTTGCAGGGCTTGGTGAACATCCTGATGGAGAGGCGGAGAGCTTTTGTAAGTTGTGCTTTTGTTTCACTGTTCCCAAATGTACCCTGGAGCAAGGGAAGGGGATCTCTTCCTACGTGGTCGAAAAGCACCTTCTTTTCCTAAGGTTTTTCTTCTGTGTGATTCAGTAGACACTAGTACTACTGATTCTCCTCCTGTCTTTTCTTTTGCAGGCTTCCCTTGGTCAAGCTTTTAGTCCTCTGTTTCTGGTAGCACCTGAACAGATCATGCCTTGGCTACATGAGTACCACAACAATTGTGAATCGATTCTCAGAGACATAAAGTGAGTTTTCTGTGTGGTATGTGAGGAAGTATTCCTGCTGGGTCCTTATTCAAGGCAAATGACTGTCGTTTGTTCTCCCCATTGTTTTACTGAAGGCTGCTCTTTGACACCTTCCACTGTGCAGGACTGCGATGTGTGTCTTGCAGAGGAGATGAGAGGATCTGTTACTTGGTTGTGCTACCTAAGAGGAGCTTGCTTACAGATTATGAAAAGAGAGTTGGGCTGGTGTGAAATGACTCTTGAAAGGCAGGGTGTGTGACAGTGGGGAAGTTGGACTTGATGATCTCTGGAGGTCCCTTCCAACCCCTTCAGTTCTGTGATTCTGTGAAATGATTGGATGAGCTAGTGGGGCCCTAGATAGCAAAACCAAAGGGGAAAACAAATAGGTGCACAAAATCATCTTGTTTGTCAGGCAGTGAGCAGAGAAGACACTTATGTGAGAAAGTCTGCTTAAAGGTGAGATCAGGTTTTACTTTATTTCTGTCCTTAGTTCTTTCTTTTTCCTTCCCTTGCAGAATGGTTACTTGCCAGTCCCTTGTGAAAGGCCGTGAGAACATCAAATCTAAAGCCAAACAGTTTATCACTTCTCTATTAGAGAACTATGACTTGGCTGAGGTAAGCTGACAGCATCTTGTGCTGCAGTAAAGGACTAGAGGGAATTTGAGGTCTAATGCTTGTGTTCTTGTTTAGTTTCAGACTTGCGAAGTCCAGCATTGTAAAAATGCTTTTGCATGTTCAGTGATCCACAAATCTGGATGGAAAGTAGTATATTCTGGTGACACAATGCCCTGCATGGCCTTAGTACAAATGGGTAGGTAACAAAAACCTTCTCTTTGGAAGACCTCTTTGAGTATGGCCTTGAACTGTCAGTAACTGAAGTGGTCACTCCCAGACTCCTTGTGCTATGGGTGGAAATGAGAGTTCACTTGCTTATTTAGGCAACTGAACTAGTGTGTGTTCAGCTGAAGGTGAAATATGTGATTATTTACACAGGGAAAAATGCTACTCTGCTGATCCATGAAGCAACACTGGAAGATGGAATGGAAAAGGAAGCTATAGAGAAAACACACAGGTGGGGTGTGTTTTGCTGTCTGATCACTGCAGGGAAGGCAAAGCTGCTTAGCTGGGCTTTGACCTTGGATCTGGTGGTGAGGGGCCCAAGGCCTGTAGGTGGTTCTGGTGTGCATAGAACTCTTCAGCACTAATATTAGAGTGTTGCTTGCTGCACCAGCTCTGTAACTCTCTTCTGAGCATCCCCAGAGAGAAATAGGGGAAGCTTTTAAATAGACAGTAGCAACTCTACAAATTGACTAGCCCAAAGGAAAGGCCCTCAGCTTGACTGCACTGCAGGACTAAGCTTGGACTGTAGAAGGGTCATCCACACCCCTGTCAGCTATCTGCATGATTCAAACTGAGCTCTGCAGCCAGTGGTGCTGCCTGCTGCCCCCAGTAAAAAGGGGGGGGAGGTGGACTTGAGAGCAGTTTGAAGCGAGTGAGCTGGGCTTGCTGGCACCTCTAGGTTGAGCTTTTGTCCCCAGGTTGTGAAGCACTGAAAAGCTTTGAGTTAATTAGCATCTTTCCTGCACTTTGAGTTGTATGGAAGCTAGAGACTTGCCAGCTGTGCAGGCAGTGTCCGGGCTTGCTGATGAAGACAACTTGTACCCAGCAGGTGGTGTATAGTGTCTAGTGTTTGCTGTTGGCATGATGTGACATCATCTGCAAGATGCAGCCTGCTGTTCCCTGTTGGAGGAGCAGCACTGGCTAGTGTATATGACGTGCCGTGTTCCTGTTCCTTTTGCAGCACAACCTCTCAGGCAATTGAGATTGGGATGAAGATGAATGCTGAGTTTATCATGCTCAATCACTTCAGCCAAAGATATGCCAAGATCCCACTGTTCAATGAAGACTTCAGTGAGAAAGTTGGAATCGCATTTGATCATATGAGGGTAAGTTTGGAGTTTTGATCCAGACTGAGAGAAAGGTTTCAGTGTTACCTGGGGATGGCTGCTTAGGAATGAAATTTTCCATTTCTAATAAAGCATCAACATGCTATGTCCTTCTGAGAGCAGTTTCCTGTGAATCAGCTCCTTTTACTTCTGTCAGCAGGTATCACCAACATGGGGGAGAATGGGTGGCATAGTGCCCAGTTCTCTTTAGGACAGTGCTGATGGCTCTTGAGAACAGGAATCTATTCTGGATGTTTGCCTCACGTCACTTCTGTTGTTTGTGCTATTGCACATGTTTGTACTATTGCCAGCTAAAAAGATAACTTCACTTTCATTCCCTTTCCCTTCTTAATTGATGCACTGCCTTAATAGCTTTCTGCAAAAGATGTCTGGGATTCTAAACCCTGTAGTGCTGCTGTTGTCGTGAATGTGAGAGTAGCACACTGGCTGATCATAGCCTGTACGTACGGTGTGTGCATGCTTTCCTGTGAAGAGAAGGTCAATAACTTGATATAAGGGATTGATGGACTGGCTGCTGTAGGGGTTGTAAATGCTCATCTGCCTGGCAGCTGCAAATCATCATGAAGGTGAGGGCTCCTCTGTGCTGGGCACCACCCAGGAAGGAAGGGAGCACTGTCCTGCTTGCTGAACTGCAAAAGGCTGGGAGCGAGGGATGGCAGTTCTCAAGCAAGTGCTCTTGCGCCCAATGTATTGCAGGTACGGCTTGGTGACTTTTCAACTATCCCAAAGCTGATCCCACCTCTGAAGGCTCTGTTTGCAGATGACATAGTAGAAATGGAGGAGCGGAAGGAAAAAAGGGAGCAGCGCCTTCTGAAGGAGGCTGCAATAGTCTTGGATCAACTGACTGGTGGTGAGAACAAGGAGACACCATCCCAGAAACGGAAACAAGATAAGAACCATCAGGAAGTATCAAACAAGAAACTTAAAAAACTTAAAACAGTAAACTGAAGGAAAAGAGGTAGAGAACATTCTCTGCTCTGTAAGAGGTGCCCTGTGTTGTACAGGCCTCTGGGGCTGGCAGTTCTGGGCAGCCTGCAGGTACCATGGGAAGAGGGGCTGGCCTTGGCGGCTGGATGAGCTCGGTTGTCAGTGGATCTCTGTGGGCTGAAGCTCCCAAGCATGCTGTAAGCAGTGCAAGTCCTGTGGTGACAGTATTTACCCATACAGTTCTACAGTACCTGACCCTGGATATCACCAATCCACGTGTCATTTTTCTTTTAGCCAAGAGTTGTCTCTGAGCTGTTTTAATTTTTGGTTTTACACTGGAAGCAATTGGTAATACAGCAGCAGCAGTTACAGTCTTGGGAGTTGCAAGAGGTGAAGTCTGGTAAGCCATCATGGGGCTGTGGACTCTCCAGAATAGGGAGTGGGGGGGAGCTCTCTGGTTACACAAGGAATATATCTAAGCGTCAAGACCTAGGAGGAGACCCAATTAATTGCTTTTAGAGATTTAGGTTAATTTAAGGATCTGAATGCTGCTGTGTTTCCATTTTATTTTGGTTTTCTTGGTTGATTCTTCCCCCCTGCCCGCATCAGACCAGTTTCCCAAAACCTTCATTACAATCTGAATAAACCACTCAATATCATACACAAGTGTTTTGATTAGATGGTTAATGAAGTGGGGGTCAACAAACACCTGAATTTTGGGAGAGAATGACCTTATTTATGTGTTAGAGCACTTCGATCAACCTCACAGCTGTTACAAATGTGCTTTGTGCTAGCAAAACTACACCTGCTTCTGCAAACCTGTTGGTTTGAGGTGGCAAACACTGGGAGCAGCTTCTGCAGGGCTCCAGAACAGACAGCTATGAACTGTGTAAGGTGTAGTGTACAGGGAAGGTGGCTGAGTGAACTGATGGAGGACAGCAAGCTGCTAAGGGAGGATGTGTGATAGTTTCTCTGGCTCAGACTTCTGTCTCCTGTAATCATGTGTGGGTTTGAGGAGGAGGGATCGGGGAGGCACTGGGAACAGGTTGCCCAAGGAGGCTGTGGATGCTCCATCCCCGGAGGCATTCAAGGCCAGGCTGGATGTGGCTCTGGGCAGCCTGGTCTGGTGGTTGG
>JAOWBP010004377.1:866922-879169 GCA_028571105.1 Tragopan temminckii
GGAGATCTACTCCATGTAGTGCTCGTGGGCTGCAGGGGGACAGCCAGCTGCTCCATGGGCCTGTCCTGTGCTGCAAGCAACTCCTGCTCTCCTTCTGCACCGACCCTGGGGGCTGCAGGATTCTCTCTGTGCATTTTAGCACTTCTATCTCTGCTGCTGTGTAGCAGTTTTCTCTTTTCTTCATTCTGCTTTCCCAGAGCACAGCCAGCATTGCTCACTGCTCAGCGTGGGTCCCTTTTGGAGCAGCTGGAGCTGGCTCTTGTCTGACATGGGGCAATCCCATTGCAGTCCCCTTTCTACCAAACCCTTGCCACGTAAACCTAATACATGCGTTCTTATCAGGACTGTGACTTTGATAGATAATTTTTATGCAGAGAGCTTTTTGTATAGTTTTACAACCAGGCAGTTAGGAGCTCTTGCTTGAGAGTCCTTGACTCAGCAGTTTAGTCTTCATTAGGTGAAGAATTTAAAAGCACACATTGGCCCAGTGACATCCGTAGAATTTAAGCAGGTGCTTAACACTGTTTTGAGGACAGAAGTGTGACTGTGCTGGAAAAGACCGAAGATCCAGGAGTCCATCATGCCTCTACTGACTGTGCCCATTAGCAGGCAAGATTAAGAGCAAGGTAAAGCTAGTAAGGAAGCTTCCCCCACTTTCCCTTCATTGTGTGTTTATCTCTATACTATATAGCTTGACTGACCTTGAAGAGTTCATAAAAGTTGCTGATGAAGGTCTGAGCAAAAAAGTTGAAAAAGGAGATTATAATGGCTTGGTGGAGATTATGGGTCATCTCATGGCCGTTAAAGAAAGGCAGAGTGTCGCTGATGCCATGTTTGAGCCCCTGAAGCAAACCGTGGAGCTCCTGAAGGCATATGAGCAACAACTGCCTGAGGAAGTCCATAAGCAACTAGAGGTGAGTGAGAACTCACAAACAGGAGTTGTCAAAGAGAATGTGACCTTAATAGCATTGCCATAATATTTAAGACCCCGCTCCCAGTCATTAGAGGGCCTCATTGGATAGTGTTTTGCTACTGTGGGATGTGCCTTGGTAACTCTACATTTTGGAGTTCTATTGAGATTTTCTTTTAAGGCAGAGATTAAGCCTTTTGTTATGTATGAAAAACATAGAATTGCCTGCTCCAACTCCCAGCGATTACTTTTGAAAAAATTAATGCATTTTCAAATGCATCTGTTAATTAGGTTGAATTATAATTATTTTTAAATAAGCCAGTTCTTGGCAACTGTGGAGATGGGGATGATAATGATAGAGGAGTTGCTTTCTCAAAGGACTTCAGTCCTCCTCTGGGTCTGTAAAACCAGATCTCCCTGACTCAGAGGATATCACTGGGAACAGGTTCTGAAAGTGTTCTGACACCTTTTCTGGCTCTGATTGGTTTTCTTTTGGGAATTCCTTTTGCTTTGGTGAAGGGGACCACGAGGTGAAGGTTAGAGAACATTGTGAGGTACCCAGCCAGCCCTGGGGGAAGGAGGAAATTCTTCTGTGGGTGCCCCATCCATAGAGGTGCCCGAGGTCATGAAGGGGCCTGGGCAGCCTGAGCTGGTAGGGGCAACCAACCCATGGCAGGAGTGGGGCTGGGGGGCTGCAAGGTCACTTCCAACACAACCATGCTGTGATTCTAAGATCCGATCTTTTTACAGTGGAGAAGTGCATGGCTATGGGCCAACGGATACCCTGTGGTCACTGAGTGCTGTGTGCAGAACCCAAGGCTGAAAGTGGGGCCTTTCTTGGAGATTTCCTGTCTTATGCACCTGTGTAGCAAAGACTCCCATTCTCTGATGCAGGCTTGGGTGGTAGCTGAGTGGGCTTTGGTAGCTCCCTGGTTTCCTACTTTTTTTCTTCGGATGCAGGAGAGAAACTAATTGTATTCTTTCTGGCAACACGGAGTTGAGTGGTTGAGTCACTGCCATATAGGGTGGGAAAACCAGGAATAAGTTACTCAAAGTGCCTCTCTCTCCATGGCTGGGCTGGACTGGAGCTGGTGATGAGAACGAGGAAGCAGCTCCACATGTGCACTGACAAAGCAGAGCGCTGGGATTCAGGGACAGCAGAGCCCTCGGCCAGTATTGGTGTCTGGGCTGAGAACGTGGCCCAGAAAGCGTAGTGAGAAGAAATACATCCCCTTCAGAAGGAAATCCCAGGTACAGCGGGGGGGTTGTCAGCAGCACTGTGTGCCTACAGCTTGGCTGCAGACCTGAGAAAGGAACCAGACTTATTTAGCACCAATTTTATATACACAGGCTGGAGGGATTTGCCCCAGAGTCCTGCTTCTTAATTAGCTCTGAAAATCCATTTGATCTGATGAGCTGGCACAGACAGCCCATCCTCCTGCCTTCGGCTGCTCACAGCAGTCTTGGGTCCCGCTGGGCTCAGTGTTAGCATCAGTGTTCTTTCTCAAGTATTGAGCCATCGTGGGAGCCCTGAATTTCACATGGGGCCCTTTTTTAAATTATTGAAAATACTTTTGTGTTGAGAGTTGTACGGTGTCAGTCCTCAGTATTCTTCAAAACTCTGAATACCTGGTTAAGTTTTATCCCAAACTGTGTGTTTAGCTTTTGTATCATGGGAATACTTCCTTACAGCTTATGACACAGATTCAATTGCTGTTCTGGGTTTATCAATAAACAGATAATACACCCTACCAGTGTTTAAATTTTGCTTCCAGGAGCTGCCAGAAAAATGGAACGATATAAAGAAGCAGGCGATAGCTGTGAAGCAGCATGTGGCTCCTCTGCAGGCAAACGAAATGGCAGCTCTGCGCAGGGGCTGTGCGGCCTTTGATGCTGAGCAGCACAAATTCAGAGAGAGGTTTCGAAAAGAAGCACCGTTCAGGTAAAGGCAAACTGCAGCATCACATGAGCCGTAAGGAACAGAGCTTGATGAGGTCGTCTCTGAGTGTCTGTAGCCTTTGCATACATTTCCTACCTGCTCACAATGTTGTATCTCCAACACCTGGGGTGCTGTGTTGTTGGGAACACTGTCCACAGCTAGCAAGACATTGAGCCTGGGTGCTGAGTGCATTGTACTGCTTGAAAGTGGCGTCAGCACTGCCATGTGGAAGCACCATCAGTGCATACTACAGATGTTTAATTTCTGCTTTGTCTCTTGGAGGCACCATTTGTTTTATGTTTTCTTCAGAAGTTGTTACAGTAACATTTCTTTCTAGGTTTGATGCTGAAAAGCCTTATCAGCTGCTGGATGCAAAGAACATTGAGATTAAACAAATGGAGTCAGCCATGACCTCCATTTATGAATCAGCTGCTCTGTTTGAAGTCATGGTGCCAGATTATAAACAACTGAAGCAGTGCAGAAAGGAGATGTGTCTTCTCAAAGAGCTCTGGGATATGATCTCGGTTGTGAACAGCAGCCTTGAGGACTGGCAGACCACCAAATGGGTGGATATTAACGTGGAAAACATGGATCTCGAGTGCAAAAAGTTTGCGAGAGACATTCGAAATTTGGATAAAGAGATGAGGGCATGGGGTGCTTTCACAGGGCTGGACAGCAGAGTGAAGAACATGCTGACAGCCCTGAAAGCTGTAGCAGAACTTCAAAATCCTGCTATTAGAGAAAGACATTGGGGTCAACTGATGCAGGTGACAGGTGTGAAGTTCGTGATGGACTCTGACACCACGCTGGCTGATCTTCTGAAGCTCTGCCTGCATAACTACGAGGATGAGGTTCGTGGAATTGTGGACAAAGCAGTGAGAGAAATGAGCATGGAGAAGGTCATGAAGGAATTAAAACTGACCTGGAGCAACATGGAGTTTCAGTACGAGCCTCATGCACGAACAAACATCCCATTGCTGAAGTCGGACGAAGAACTCATTGAAACTCTGGAAGACAACCAAGTGCAGCTGCAGAACTTAATGACATCCAAATGCATTGCTTTTTTCTTGGAGGAAGTGTCTGCGTGGCAGAAGAAGCTGTCCACTGTGGACTCTGTCATTTCCCTCTGGTTTGAAGTGCAGCGTACATGGTGTCACCTGGAGAGCATATTCATAGGCTCAGAAGATATACGGATGCAGCTTCCAGACGTAAGAAAGTCCAAATCCCATTCTTTTTTTCTGTTGGGAAAGGGTTGAAGATCCTCCATGATCTGAAATGGGATTGTCTATAATGCCATGTTCCCCAGAATGGGTCTTTTCTCCAGCTGCCTCTCTTTTGGCAGAGACTCTAGTAGTGCTGCCGTAGTTTCCCTAGCCCTGCCCAGGGATGGTTTTGTATTGTAGGTTGTGCCTGAGCTGAGAAGCTAATTTTCACTGTAATGGAGCAAACAGAGTTACTGGAGGCTGAGTGCAAGGCTGCTAGTCCCGTTCAGTGCTGCAGGTGGGTTCCCTGCTTACTTAGAGGATAGGGGACCAAGGTAATAATGGAAATGCTGCAAGACCTCCAAACAGACCTGAGCCAAGCAGTTCTGGCAGCATCTGCTTCCATGCCTTCAGTGCTGCTGCAGGGTGAGAGCAGTTGTTCACTTGCTTCAGCAGCTGGAGCACACTTGTCATTGATGACCTCCGTGGGGTGCCTGTAGAAGCCCACCTTCCAGCCTTGCACCAGGTTCTATTCGTTACTTAGAAAATGTTCCCATCTGGTTCTTGGCTCTGCTGGACCGCTTGCATCCATGCTGAGGGATCTCCCTTTGCAGGGGCTAGAGTTAGCAATGTCCCCACTGTCCCCATCCACACATGGTGTCAGGTCCTGTGTGTGAAGCCAGGGTCTGTCACCTAAGATGGGTGTGCACAGCCCAGCGTTGTCCTGGTAATGCACCGCATTGGTGCTGTCCCCTTGTCCTGCTCTGTATGGACTGTTACTCCCACAGCTTTTCTTACTGGGCAGTATAGACAGATCCTAACAACCAGAGTCATGAAGACTGTACCATGTGCCAGCATGCTGTTAATGTCTGGCAGCTCTTTGATGGCATGTGTGAAATAGCTTCATGCTGTGAATCTGCATCCTGCTGGGCAGCTGTCTGCATCTCAGTACCCACCTGACAGGTGGCACAGACCAGAAACTTCATGCTTCTGGAGGCCAAACCTTCTCAGGATGCACCCAGAGCTGGGGAGTGCTGTGCCAGCAGGGCATGGGATGTACTGGAGCCTCCTTGTGCCTTGTGAGGAGGGCTCAGCCCTTGGGGAAGGGCCTTGCTACCAACACTGAACACAGGGTAGCATGGAAGTGCTGCCAGGAGAGCTTTGAGTGCTTTTGTGGCCTGACCTGGGAGGAAGGGGAGTAGCAGGAACATCCTGAACATAGCTTTATTTATTTTTCAATGTTCTAAAAATTCAGGATCCTCACTAGGCACAGAGCATATCTGTCAGTGTGTTCCTCTGCTGCTACAAGGGGTTTCCATGCCCCATTTGAGGCAGGGAAGGGCTCTGCTGTGCAGGAGCCAGCATCCCCATTTTGGAGGTGGGCACTGATGTTCTGATGCTGTACCAGGAGGGGAAGAGTAAGCATGCATGGAGTCAGTGTCCTTTCCCCTGTGTGGAAATGTCTGCTGCTGCCATGGCCAGGGAGGCTTGTTATACCATCTGAACAAAGGAGAGTAGGTATGAGGAGACATTCAAAGGGCAGTTCAGCCCCATGAAAGTGGTGGATCCTAGGCACTGACTTCTGCATGGATCACTTTATCCATGGCTTCTCTGGGAGCAGTCAGAAGGTGAGTGCTTGTTTTGGGCATTTGGGTGGAAGAGCCCTTCTGATATGGTGGAGGTGTCCCTTTCTGCTCTGGGCACAAGGCTCTCAGTGGGAAATCTCTCCCCTCAACACAAATATGGTGCCTAAAGGATGGGACCTTCTATCACAAAATTAGTGCTTTACCATGAATATGTTCTCTGTTGCTTTTTAGGACTCCAAACGCTTTGAAGGCATTGATGTTGATTTTAAGGAACTGGCCTATGGAGCTCGGGAAACTCCAAATGTAGTTGAAGCCACCAATAAACCAGGCCTTTTCCAACAACTGGAGAACATTCAGAGTAGGTAGGTGGAATTTTGGTCCCTGGATTTTGGCAGAGACTCGGCTCAGCTATAATAAGTTAACTTAACCTGTGCTCTGAGGCTTTCTTTTAAGACTGCAGGGTTGTTTGCATTCACAAGTTGCAGCACGTCTGATCTTTCTTGAGTCCTTTTATTTGTGATCCATCACCTTGAAGCCCCCAAAGTAGAGCCTGGCTTTGTGTATGTGCAAATTTTCATCCTGCCTATCGATTTGCACATGTACAAAGTAGGCATTCAGCAGGTTTGAGGAACACGTGGCCTTACTGCCACCCTAAATACAACATCTTAAAGGTCTGTTTAGCAGTCCAGGCAGGAATATCTGCAGCAGAACTGAGCCCATGTTCTTTAATTTACAATATTATCTCTGCATATATACCCTTGGCATATGGAAGATCTAGGCTGCCTGGGAAAAACCTTACTGTCCAGAGATGGATACGCTTCTTACTTAATGTATGAGCTTGTCTGCCTGGAACACACTGAAAGCTTAATATGATAGCTTTTTTGTCAGTAATAACTATCCTCTTAAAATAAAGTGTTTTTTTTTAATATACATATTAGGTAAAGCCAGTGTTGCTCACAGAGGACTAGCTGCATGTTATTTATGAAGTTTGTAAGCTCAGCAGCAGTTTAGCATGTAAACACTGAAAGATTTATTTCAGATTGGAGCAAACAAATTTCCCTTCAGGCTTCACAAACACAAAGAGCTGACTAGGTTTGAATAAGACTTTAAAATACAGCTTGTTAAAATAAAAGCAGTTACAGAAACTTTCATCCCAGTGTGAAATCACCTGTGAAAATTATGAACTTGTCTAAAATAGCAAGTCAGACTGCAAATGCTTTCCAGCTTCTTCCACTTCTGTTTTTGCTTTTTTATGAAGCTCCAGGGCTACTTGGCCCTTGGGGATACAGGGAGGCCTGTAAGTTACTACATGCCATCCTGCCCTATTCAGTGAATGCTGTAGAGGACCACAGCGTAGGCTCAGCTCATGCCTGACATTTTCCCATGGCAAGGAAGAATCTGCCCAACTGCAGCGTGGAGCACGAGGGGATATTCTTCTGCCTGTCCTGGGCTGTTTATTCGCTTTATTTCTCCAGGCTGTCACTATGTGAGAAGGCTTTGGCTGAATATTTGGACAGGAAGAGGTTGGCCTTTCCCAGATTTTACTTCATTTCTTCTGCAGATTTATTGGATATTCTTTCCAATGGCACCAACCCACAGCTGGTAAGCATTCCTCTGTGTCACCTTTGCATTTCCAACTGTCACAGCATGTCCTGGGACTCTCTGGTAGCTTATCCTTTCTTTTAGTGCTTTTTCTAACCCCCCTTACTTGGTTAATTAATAATTCCTTCACAAGTGAACTTCATCTGTCATCTCTGAAAGTCAGTGCACACTGTGTTGTCAGATGTAACCCTGGTGAGGTTTGCAGATGGTTCTGAAAACATTTCTCAAAGCAGTTTGTCTGCGTGTTGATGGTGCCAAACCACTGGAGAGGGAAATATCATTCTTAAAACTTGTTGCTGACCCGGGATCCCCAGGCTCAGGTGCCACCTGCTGCTGGAAGAGCTGCGGGCAGAGCATTTAGATGTGAAAGGAGATGTCCCTTCTGAGATAGAAGAGTCATTTGTTATTCAGCCACTTCTTTCCAGAACGAAAGCCTTTGGTGTGCCCTTGTTAGAGGGGAAGAGCACAAACTGAAAGAGGCAAGACAGCTGGTGACCAGACAGTGGCCATGGCCAGGGCAGGCAGATATATCTCCTGGTTTCTTTCCATCCCTGGTTGCTCTCCATCCCTGTACATCTCAGGGTGCAGGCTGGGTGTCCAACTCATGCCCCAGGTCCTGGGCTTTCTAATCAAAGACGTTTCTCTGTTCCAGTCTGAGTTTTGGAATGCCAGGTATGAGGAAGTTCCTTGAAATACACAATTCCTTCTGTTTACTTGTAGTGGGGGAACTTCTAGTTACCTTCCTATTTTAGGAAATGACCTCCGTGTGTGCTTTCCTGCACTCTCCAGATGAGCACAAACTCTTCCTTTCTCACAGTGGGCAGAATTTGGTGAAAGTTTCTCCAAAAAGCAAGGCAGTGCTAGGGTTGTTTAGTGGTATGGGAGCACTGGCAGGAAATGGGGGCTGTTATGGGCTGCACAATGCTGTGTTCTGGCTGACAATTCTTGAGGGGCATCATTTGTTCCAAGCTTGACTTACCAAACTGATAGAATTTTGCAGCAAATGAGGAGTTGTTGGATAAGGAATAAACTCTTTGTTCCAGCTTTCAGTAGTGGATAACCTCACCTTCAAGCTTTCCATCTAATTAGGAATGTGGATGTATGCGTGGAGCAGGTCTGTACATGCATTTGACAGTGTTGTTATTTATTGCTAACCTTTACCACTGCTTGTACCTGCCTCTGCTGCTGGCTGATTTCAGCTCTCAGAGCATTACAAATACCCAGTTGATTGATGCATAAAATAGAGAGCAAAAAATAAGGTTGAAAACAGAAGATACTGTGTCAAAATGCTCTGTGGAGTATGAAGGAATTCTGCGTGTTTTCTGTCATTTGAATCTATTTGTGGTGAAAGCAAAGTAAATGTCAAGTAGGATCATACATGAATATACTCTCTGGTTTTCTACTGTACTTTCAAAATCTGATCATCCCTAAAGGAGGATTAAATGCACGGTGCTATTATCCTCTTGAGCTGGGTATTGAACTTGGGTGGATTCAGGTGTACCCAGGGCTCCTGTGGAGATGTGTGAACAGAAATTTCTAGATGTAAGAAAAACTTTCTGTGGTTTACTTAACATTTGAAAGGAGAGATTTTAATCCGGGCAAATGCAGAGTGCCAGTTTCTTCTTGGAACTATTCAGCATCTTCCAAAGTCTGGCCCTACTTGAACATGCATGAGGTGACTACTGAGGAATGTCAGCTGCACCTTGTGAGAGCAAGCGTGGTTGTCCTTTGTGAGTCAGATTTAAACTGACAAGCCTGTTATCTTTCTCTGAAAGCATCAGCACACCATGCATCTCAGGCTGTTCTCAGTCTCATCCCATAGGAGGCTGGCTCCGGCCATCTCCCCATCCCTGGCTATCCTTGAGAGAGGCAGCTCTGCTCTGGGACTGCTTTGTGAGTCGACCCTTGGGGGAACGTCAGCCCTGTGAGACAGCTGCCTCTGTTGGTGGCTGGTGAGACACACAGTGATCTGGTACACAATTGAATGGAAGTGATCTGGAAGAAGCACTGGTGATCTGCTTGGCTTCCATCAGGAAAGTGCTGATGTTGAGAGCCTGCAGCAGCAAATCTGACACCTCCGCATTGGCTTTTCAGTCTCATACAGGTGTGAACAAGGCAGGAGTTGATTATTTTCGTTCTGGAAGAGCTCTTTTGGTCAAGATGGAGGTTTTGTAGAAGGTCTGGGCTGCTAAGTTGTTCAGCATGGATCTTGGTCAGAAATAAAGATCTTATCATGGAGGAGATCTCATGACTTTTCCTTAGCCCCAAATTGTCTTCTAATAGAGAGAAAACGGAGATTTGCAGCAAATAAAACTTCCCAGTGTGCTGTGAATAGGGTGAAGAGGAGCAATGGCTGGAGACATCTCATCTTTACATGGTAGGGAAAGTGTGTCTAGGGGGTGATGTAATGTTTGAATATTTGCTTTCTGTGCTGTTACCCTATGTAGGAGATTTGTCAGTGGAGAAACGTGCTTTATTAAGGCATGTCTGCTTTGTGAATTGAGTAGAAATAGCTGAAAGTATTGGAAGGGACAGCAGGAAGCTTGTGATCCTGGCCACACTTGAAAAGCTGTGGTCGCACTTAGACATTCAAGAGCTTCTTTATGAACATGACTGTTGTGTGAGTTGTGTATGGCAATGGCTGCTCTGCTTGCCCTGTCTCAATCACTTTATACAATTCTGCCTGCAGGTGCAACGTCATCTTTCCAAACTCTTTGACAACCTGGCCAAGATGAGATTCCAGCTGGACTCTGAGCAAAAGCCAACCAAGATTGGCCTGGGGATGTACAGCAAGGAGGAGGAGTACGTCAGCTTCAGTGAACCGTGTGACTGCAGTGGGCAGGTGAGAGGGAGGACCTCATCTATCAGAACGGTCTGGGGGGGGTCTGCTCTCCCACACCGTATTTGGGCTTCTGTTGCCAGGGTGTGATGGAACTCCACTACTCTCCCTTAATGAGAGAATGATTGGAAGAGGTGCTTGTGTGATTTAACAGCTCCATACTTAGTGGCCCTAGGTCCCATTGTGGTTATGTGCTCATGGAATTGATGCATTGGTATTGCAGTCCACAGTGGGAACAAGGGCTGGGGCCTTTTTCCAGCTAATTGGGATTTCATTTATTCATTTATTTATTTTCTAAGATATTTTGAATATTAGTCTTACATCTTGTTACAAATATCCTCATAAAGGAGGAGCTGTGCGTTGGAAATAGTTCCATAGTACCTCTGCATGGGCATCTTTTGGAAGACAAGGGTGTTTTTTTTTTCCTATTTTCTCATCTTCATTTCTTCATAGGATGAATTACTGAGCTCCTGCTCAGCTAGTCTGTCCCCACTGCTGTACCTTTCTGCATCAGCTCTTACAAGAAGCTGAAGTATCAGCCACCAAAATGCATGGTGATCTAGCGTGCTGCATTTGTGCTGTCCTCTCAGTGAGGATTTTGTGGAATATGAATTTCAGGAGGAATCTTGTTCCCAAGTTTGGCAGCACTTTTTGCCTGCTGCTGGCAGATTGCACCTGAGTCCTATCTGTGATTCTTCTTGTGGCCTGGAGGAGGAACATACTGCTCCAAATTACTCATCCGTGGAGTTTGTTTTGGTCTCTCCCATAGCTTGAGTTCAAGAAAGATCTTGCCTGTTGATGTCTACCCATGCAAGTTGTCTGGTACCAGAATCATCTCAATGCACTGAACCTGAAAGAGGCTGAGGCTTGTTTAGAGAGTTGAGACGCTTGTGCCATTCTGTATCTTCACTTAAGCCAAAAGTGCTTAAGAAGAGCAGATGTGTTACTGTGATTTAATCTCTCCAGGTTGAGGTCTGGCTGAATCACGTACTGAACAGCATGAGGGCTACAGTCAGAGATGAGATGACAGAAGCTGTAACGGCGTATGAGGAGAAGCCAAGGGAACAGTGGCTCTTCGACTACCCTGCTCAGGTATCTGCTGTTGTTCATCTCTTCTTCGTCTGGTGCATGGGAGAGGCAGCTCTTGGCCTTTTTCAATCCTGCCCTTTCCTTTTTACAGTAACAGCATCTCACTGTGACTGGAAGCCTTCTGCTGTGCTATCCAGGAGCGATGGGGCATGTCCTTTATCCTACTATTCTTCTAACAGAGTCTCCAGGCTGAGCCCTGTGGTCTGGTTGGGACTGCAGGGAAAATATTCTCTTGGTTAGTTTACAGTGCTCATGGGCTTGGACAGTGCTGTGTCAAAGAGAGGTTTATCTGCCCAGAGAAGGAGAGAGATGAAGATGGATGGTAAGGGCTAATGAGAGGAAAGAGCCCTTCATATGCACCTCTGACAGCTTCAAGGTCTCCAACTCTGCCTCCACTGCTGTGTCTGGCACGTGAAAAATGCTCATTTACTAATAAGTAGTTGTTAAATATGTCTTTATCACTGACACGTTTTTAAATGAATGTTGCTGAGCAGATCCCTGTTGTCCTGTCTGCTGTGACTGCTGTATCAAAAAACATTTAATTTCATGTCACGGATACTTTATCTTTGATCTCTCATGGATCAGATGCTCTCAAGTGTAAGTTCTACTGTTTTCCCTGGTACTGAGCCAGCTCCCTTCCCTAGGTGGCTCTGTCCTGCACCCAGATTTGGTGGACGACTGAGGTTGGAATTGCCTTCGCCAGGCTGGAAGAAGGCTACGAGAACGCCATGAAGGAATACCACAAGAAGCAAGTGACCCAGCTGAACACCCTCGTTACCATGCTAATTGGGCAGCTGTCCAAGGGTGACAGGCAGAAAATCATGACAATATGCACCATTGATGTACACGCTCGGGATGTGGTGGCAAAGATGATAGCACAGAAGGTTTGTGTTTGCAGCTCAGCGAAGTCCTGAGCTGGGCATTGGAGGGGGGATTAAAGGAGGAAGAGACCAGCCACATGCTATTCAGCTTGCTGCCTCGGAGGGAGATACAAGACTGATTTTTACCTCTGCAAAGTTTGCTGTGAGGAGGCAACCCCTGTCACAGCTGTTCTGAGTCAGGGCCCTGCAGCACTGAGGG